>CM053622.1:590941756-590964190 GCA_028646595.1 Phalanger gymnotis
TCTGGGTGTGGTTTCAACCCCTGGCCATATTCCCCTCCAACTTAATTAACCTTTGAATTTTTCAATGGGTGTGGCTGCTTATAGACTAAAGAGTTCTATCTTCCACACTTGGGTGGATGCGCTGCCTCACCAGCACTCCTCCTTCCCCAAGAACCCCCTACCTGGACTGGGCTTCAATCTTCAGCAGGCTCTTCACTCCTGCTCTGATCAGCCACTTAATTCCTCCCACCAGGTGGGTCTGGGGTGAGAAGCAACTGCAGCCTTTGTTCTAAAGCTGCCCCACCTCCGCTGCCCCAGGGGCAGTGGCCGAACTGCAAACTCAGTCATGTAGCTTTTCCCACTAACCTTCTCTGATGTCTTTGCTCTTTGTGGGTTGAGAGGTCTGGTGGATGCCACAGCTCAGTAATTCAGAATGCCGGGGCACTCTCCACTGTCTCCTGGTCTGGTAGGTCCGCGTCTGGTTTGTTCGCGCCGCGTGTGCTGGGCTCAGCTCTGCTCCCCTCGGCTGGGGGCTGGGAGCTCCGTGTGGGACAGACCTTACCCAGAGACCATCCAGGCTGTCCTGGGCTGGAGCCCTGCTTCCCTATGCTATTTTGTGGGTTCTGCAGTTCTAGAATTGGTTCAGAGCCATTTTTTATAGGTTTTTGGAGGGACTTTGTGGGGAGCTCACGCCAGTCACTGCTTCCCAGCTGCCATCTTGGCTCCGCCCCCTCTCTTGATATTCTTGACCTTTTGTTCTTCCAGATGAATTATGTTATAATTTTTAACTCTTTAAATTATTTTGGTAGTTTTATTAGTATGTCACTGAATGATTTTAAACTCTTAAGATTAAAAAAAGAAAAACAACTTTGCATTTGAATTCTATATGTATTTTTTTCCAAGGAGATACAAACTTGTTTCATTCAGTTTTCCTCCCCAACTTGTGTAGTTATGGAGGTAATAAAAAAGCTGAAATTTGGATGAATTGAAGGGAAGTTGATGTGGTAAAAGCGATGTTGGTTGTGGTAGTAGGGGTTTATAGGTGTGTGGGGATCTGTATATGTGTGTGTTTTTGTATCTGTATGAAGTTGAGGGAAACCATTGTAAATCTAAGTAATAGAAAAATATATCATGAGAGACAAGATTAGAAAGGTAGATTGGAATTAGATTAGAAAAATCTTTGAACTAGAACTTAAAGGATTTATGCTAGGAAAATTAGGTGAAGGTTTCATTTGGGGGCAAGAGAGGAAAGTTGATAAGTTCATTTTAGGGAATCTTGAGTTTGAGTTGGCCTTCAAGAAACTATATCTGGCAAGCAAGAGGGAGTGTCACTGGAACTAAGAGAATTCAAAACTGAAGCCACAGATGTGAGAGTTATTTCCATGCTGTTCATGATAATAAGAAAGAGACTTGAGTTGAGTTTTTAAAAATATGCAAGGTTTATATGGAATGAAGGGTAAGGGAAAGGAATTCTGGTATAAGGATACAACAAACTATAGAAAGAGTGTTTGTAAAATGGGAAGGAAGCCAATGTGGTTAGAACACAGTTTATTGAGAAGCAGTGATTAATAAGATTAGATTTTTAGCATCAGGTAGAGGGGTTTAGTCTAAAGACATAGAAAATACAAAGTCATGGAAGCTCTTTGAGCACGGAAATATACTAATCGATGCCTCATCTATCTGCATGAATTTTATTCAAGTGCTTTATAACAAAACAGTCCTTGTTCATTTTTAAAAAAAATTGAATAAGAATACAAATAGGAATGAATAAGCAAGAGATGCTTTGGGATGGTTGACAAAGCATTTGTAAAAGGGCTATATTAATATCACCAAAGTAAACGTAACTGGCATGGTGATCACAAGTTGAGCAGCAGGGCTTTTGGAAACCTTGTAGTACTTTATAAATTGAGTTATGACTAGGATCAGAAATTTCCGTGGGACTTTAGAATGCATATGTTCCTATAATTTCATTTTACAGATGAAGAAGTTGAAGTGTAGAAAGGTGAAAGAAATTGCCTATGGTCCAACAGGTTTTAAATGGCAGAGCTGAAATTTGAACTCACATACTCTGATTCTAAAACCATTGTTCCTTCCATTTTATTACGCTAATTCCATCCTTGTCTAATTAGAATGACTGAGTGACTTTTTTTGCACAACTATACCTTAGACCTATTGTTTGAGCAGCACAACACAAAGTCAATAGAGATGAAGAGAAATGGTACAAGAATGTGAATTGGGTGTGGTGTCAGTGACACTGTACTAATGTGTCATCTGCATGTGTCATGTGTAATGTGCCTTCTCTCACCAAAGAGCCAAAGATAACCAACTACACATTATACTCTCTACAAATATAGACCTGGCAAAAGAGCTAAAGGGATTTTTAAACAGTTGTTTGATGTGTCCTTCCATAAACCACACATGTTAATAACAATTTGACTTGAAAACTTAAAGAAGTAACTTTCCTCAGGGAAAATTTTTATATTATTGTTATTAGTCAAAGAATTTTTATATTATTGTTATTAGTCAAAGAATTTTCATGTAAGTCAGATCCAGAAAGCTTAACCAGCTTAGGAGTTGTCTTTTGTTATAAGGTTTTGGCAAATGGGACAGATTCTTAGATTTTTCTCAAATGTGTAGGAAAGTACTATAAGGATTATAATACCCACAGTCATAGGAGCCCAGCCACAGGCATTTCAGAGTATTGACAGCATGATTTATTATATCTTACCACCCACTCCCTCCCCATGCCCAACACACTACACATGTACATTATTACTCAGATTTTTCCTCAGTTATTATGCTACTTCTCCTTTCCTTGTAGTCATATCTGCTCCTCTGGCAACCTTGTCACATCATCACTAAAAGTCAATATTTCTGTATCAACCAATTCTACATCTTCCTAGAATTAGATGTTAAATTCTCCTCCTCTTGGTGAAATAGATGAAAGGCATCGTTATATTGTGACCACCATCTGTACCATTGCACAAACTATAGATTTTGGAGAAGATTTTCAGGAGGATCCAAGAAGAGCAGAATCACAATGCATAATCATTATCTTCTACAAAGTCTGTCTTAGGAGCATTTAGTAATTTTTTTAAAGCAAATGCATGACAGACATTTTGAATATTTAGCAGACTACATGCAGCAATAAGTGGAAAAACAAATCTGGAGGCATTCCAATCATAATTTTTTTGTCAAATAGATATAAACCAAGAGACCCAGGGACAACGTGATCTTCTATTTTGACTTCTGGTTGCATTATCCTATAGAGTATACTGATCCTATAGAGCAACTGATCAGCTTACCCAAAAATGCCAAAGAATAAATCAAATATTACCCATTTTCTGCAAGTAGATTGAAAGCACCTAAAGGACAGCAACCATGCTTTTACCTCTTTTTATCCCCAATAATACTTTGTGCCATGGATGCATACAGGTACTCAAAAACATCTGCCGAATATTGGTGATTGCCAAGTGATTAGATGCAAAGTCTCATCTCCAAAGATTCCCAAAGTCAGGCTAATACTTATTTTCAGTTAGTCTTTAATATAGGAGTTTTTCTTACTCTTCCCAAACTATACCTTGCACACCTTTAGTGATAAGTTCATTGACTCTTCTCTAAAAGCTTTTATGACAGATATATGAAACATATGCATTCTTCTTTACCTGAATACCCTAGTCACAGCAATTACAATAAATTCATTTTGTTCACTTTGCTAATTTGTCTTGATGCTTGTTATGATGCTTCCTTTTCTTCTATTTCAGTCAATGATTTCAAAATAAATTCTCATTTTTAAAAATGAGATAAAAATATCACTCCTATTTTACCTTTATTTTCTGTCTGCCTAATTAAATTTGGATATGTATTCCATTAAATATATTTACATTGAATATCACTGAATTTGTTCTTACTTTGTATTGACATAGTGGAGTAAACCTGAGAAGGACCTCAGAAAAATCTCCTAGCAAGTGATTCTCTAAAATGATCTATGGTAAATGTTTTTTTATTGTTTCCTCAAATATCTTCAGTGCTGTGGCTTCTTTCCACAGTCTACTGTAGTTTTAAATCACCCTTTTAGTCAAAACACCCTTACATCCAACATAAATCATTCTGCTTTTAATTTAAGCTAATTCCTTCTTGTTTGGTCTACTGCAGAGAACAACTGATAAGCATCTTCCTAATAAAATATCTTCATATTCTTGAAAGAAGTAGATTATCCCTTATCCTTTCCTTCTTCTGCATCAGTAACCTAAATTCCATTAATAGAATTCTTTTCAGTGTAACACTTTTAAATAGCAAGTAAACAAGGTGGAATCACAACAAAAACAGAATAAATTTTTTAAAAGAATTATCAGAATCTACTATGCTAAGAAAACTGAGACCACAAAAGAAAGGATAACTTCCAAAATATAAAACACCCAAGGTAACAGAAGATCTAATAGACATCTTAAATAATTCCACCTCAAAAAAGAAATAGAACTAATTGTAAAGATACTAGCACATGAAAAACAAAACAAAACAAATAAAAAATTCCTGCTCATGATGGATTCACAGAATTCTATCACTTTTTTTAGACCTAGGCACAGAGTAGGTAAAGTTCAAATTTGTCCTCAGACATTTACTAGTTGTGTCAACATGGGTAAGTTACATTATTTTTATCTGCCTCAGTTTCCTTAATTATAAAATGAGAATAATAATAGAACTCACTTCCCAGAGTTGTCATAAGGACCAAATGAGATATTTTTGCAGTATTTAACACAAAGCCTGGGAGACTGTAAGCACTAAATAAGTGTTCATCCCCATTCTCCCTTAAAAATAATTAATATCAGTACTACACAAATTGTTCCTCAAAACCAAGAAAGTGCTCTGCTAGACTTCTTTGTAGACCTAACTCCCTACAAAGCAAAGGCATTGACAGCTCTTTTTTATGCGCAGAGCACCTATCTAAAGCAAATTAAAGTAACTAATGAATAATGATAGATAAGAAACTTCCTCAATAAATAACAATAGTAAAGCAAAGATGACATTTATTTGCTATATCACTGGTGATGTTCTCGAAATGATAATAATAACAATAAGACAAGAGAAAGAAGTTAAAATTGTAAAAATAGGCAAAGAAGAGATGAAACTATCTGTATTTGTTGGTAACATGATGGTTTACTTAGAAATTCCTGGAAATTAGAGATTCTAATTAAGAAAATGAATAGTTTTAACAAAATTTAAAACTGAAATAAATCCACACGTGTCAAAATCATATCTATATTAAAGTTATAAAGTCTAATAGATGATAATAGAAAGGAAATTTCATTAAAATGCTATGCCTGTAATAAAAATTAAAATGCTACCTAAGCCAATTTATAGATTTAATGCTCACCAATCTATCAAAGGCATAGTTTATAGAATTCAACAAAATAAAAGCAAAATTCATTTCAAAGGGAAAGTCTAGAATATTAATGAAATTAAAGAATATTAATGAAATAGAAAAGAGATGAGGATGAGGAGGGATAGCACTTTCAGATAACAGATTATAATTCAAAGTGGCAGTCATCAAAACACTTGCTCTTTTTTAAAAGAGGAGATTAATTGGGGGGACCAAGGGAGAAAGTGTACTAATGACAATCAGAAGTAGTGGAACTCAATCCAGTATTTGATCAAATCCCAAACAAAAATCATATAGGATAGAGTAAATACTTAAAAAAATAATAATAAAAAAACTGGAAAAATTAGAAAGCAGTCTGACAGATATTGGGCATAGATCAAAATCTTATATCATATTTCATAATAAATTCAAAATGGATATGTGTCCTTAACATTGAAGATCCTATAATAAATTATACAATTTTTAGAGGGCTTATGGGCAGACAGACACACTAGTGTATTGTTGCTAAAGCTGTGAATTAGTTCAACCATTTTGGAAAGCAATTTGGAATTCTGCAATAAAATGACTAAAATTTCCATAGTCTTTGAGCCAATGATTCTACCCCTAGCCATATCCCTAAAGGGGTCATTGATAAGAAAAAAGTCCCGACATACTCCAAAATATTGATTGCATTTTTTTTTGGGGGGGGGGTGATATTTATGAGTAGGAAACAAAGTTGATGCCCATTGACTGGGGAATGCCTAAACAAATTATAGCATATGGATATAAGCAAGCATTACTATCCTTAAGAAACAACAAATAAAATATGATGAATACAAATAAGGATGGAAAGATTCACATGAATTGATGTACAACGAAATAAGAAGAGGGAAAAATATATTCACAAACCAATTGAAAATGGCTCCAAAGGAGAAATATAAGACGATTTCTCTCCCTCTTTTTTTTTGGTAAGGTGAAAGATCTACAAACATGGAAAATCCTTTTAAAATGTATTTATGGATGTATGTACATACATATACATATATACATACACACATATGTATATATATATATATTTCTTTTTTTTAAAACTTCTTTTAATTTTTTTTATTACACCTGATGAGTCTTTGGGAAGAAGGATAGGGAAGGAACCTGGGAGAAATATTGGCAATGTAACAACAAAAGATAATGAAAGAATGTATTTTTAAAATGTATAACAGTGTCATCAATTCTTCTTGTCAGAGCTCCAAAAAGTTCAGGTTTAAGGACCAAATATCCATAGGGAGAGAACTATCTTATAGTCAAAGTATATAGTCAAATCTAAAGCAGTGGTAATAGAAAAATAAAATAAATAGAAAATAAATAAATAAATAAAATAGAAAAATAGAAATAAAAATAATAGAATATAATAGAAATAAAAACAAAAATAGAAAATGATAGAAAAAAAGATTAAAAAACTAGAATTTAAAATAGTCTTAAAGAACCTGCCAAAAACAAAGCCAATTTAACTCTATTAGTCACCAAAAAGTATGTTTACCAGTCGATAAATAAGTTAAAGTTTATGGAGTGCATCTCCCATGTATTATAGAAGAAAGAACAGTTCCCTTTCACTGTAGGACTGCTAGGGTTTACTTGTTCCAGAACCTTAGTTCTTCTGCATCCAACATTCCCAGGTTAAAATGAATTTAAGTTTAGGCCATGGATGGTTGTAGATTGTTCCGTCACTCTAGAAATTCCATAGATTGTGGCTGTATTCACCTAATCCTAAGAACAGTGATACGAACTCATGGTTGGGGACTTAGATCTTAAAGATAAAATTATCTTTTTTTCCCTTCTCTATAGATTTTGATTTTTCATGAATTCCATTTGTGAGCTAGTATTATATTTTCTCCATTAATGAGAATAAGGCACTGGGAGTGTTGGCATACCCCTACAATCCCTGCAACTGAAAAGGCCAAGGCTCGTGGATTTCTTGAGTTTGGGAGTTCTGAACTGCAGTAGGGCTAAAGCCAATCAGGTGTCCACATCAAATATGCCACCAATATGGTGAGCCCCTGGAAGCTGGGAGACAACAGCTTGCTTAAGGAGGCTTAAACAGACCCAGGTTGGAATCAGCCCAGTTCTAAGCTTCCATGATGATCAGAATAGGATCTAGCACACAACTAGTCACTGCACTTTCATCCAGGGAAACATAGATAGAGGGATCCAGTCTCCAGTTTCTCTTCCCTAAATGCAGTCTAGGAAAGAAAGAAAGAAAGAAGGAAAGAAAGAAAGAAAGAAAGAAAGAAAGAAAGAAAGAAAGAAAGAAAGAAAGAAAGAAAGAAAGGAAGAAAGGAAGAAAGAAAGAAAGGAAGGAAGGAAGGAAAGAAAGAAAGAAAGAAGGAAAAGAAAGAAAAAAGAAAAGAGAAAAGAAAAAAAGAACAAATGGTCATTCTGTAGAGATAGTATTACAATACTTAGTATACACGCAAATATGCACACAATCCTTCCTTTACTGGAATCTCACAGATGGTGCCTTATGTTCACCCTGCTCCAGTGAAGAAAGGAGATAGTAGCAGTAGATCAGTACATTCCTATGACAGAATCAAATATGATGCATGTGGAAATTCTATATTTGTACCACTTGAATGATATCTTTGTTGGGTATATTAAACCAAATAAATAACTGAGAATAAATCCAAAGAACATGTCACCTCAAAAAAGTATCAAATATCAGTCTTTCATATGTCCATAATTCTTCTGAATGCAACATGTGTTACCATCCTTTTATTCAAGCGTTGTTTCCCCCTTTTTCATTGAACTGAAGAACAGATACATATATAGTTGCTTCTACATTTTACGCATAACAAAAAGAGCTTTTGAATAATAATTGACATTATTATTATATTTTGTTAGTTACTGCTATAGAGTATGTGCCCAGAGGTGTTATTTTTATTTTAAGAAAAGAAAAGTAAAGTTGAAAGAACTTGGGCAATAACACATTTAGAAATCAACAAAGAAAGGATTCGAATCCAGTTCTATTTGGTCTTCAAGTCCCACATTCTTTTCAATATACTATACTGACTTTTTTTGTCATTATTTATGTCGAGACAAAAAAAATCAAAGAATGAAGATGGTGTCTATTTTCCTAGACTGAGACACTGATTATGGAGAGTAGAGTGAAAGCAGAACTATTTAATTCTTGTTAAACTACTATTTTCCCTACCAAGGAGAATCATGTTCAGCCTTATGCAAAAGTAGTTATGAGAAATGAAGTCCAGGGTAAATTAAGAGCTCTTAGCTGCCTCAGTGTGTTCCAGTTGCCAAGCCTGTGAACAATATCCTATGATGCTAGACAACAGTGAATGATTGACAAGGAACTGTCAAGGACTCTTAGAAATTTGTGAAGGTTAGTAGAGATCAGAAAATATTGTCCTGGTTTTCCAAAATGAGAATAAAATGAATTCTTCCATTCCCAAATTGGTGACCCAGACTGTTGCAACTGACAAAATTCTAGGTTTATTATTAAAGGGATGGTAGGTAAGTATTTAAAAAGAGAAACAATGATCATTATGATGAAGAAAGGTATGATCAAGAACAAGTTATTCCAGACTATTTTCATCTCTTCATCTTCATTTTTATCTCTTCATCTCATTTTTAATAAAGTTATTAGGTTCATATATCAGAAACATTCCATACAAATTCTTTATATGTATTTATTTTTTAAAAAAAGTACTGCCAAAATATTTTTGTGGACAAGGTAGGCAGATGTTTGTCTGAATAATAGCACAGTTAGTTGGATTTGGAAGTAGTTGTATGACTGATGGATTGATGTGAACTTAGAAATTTTTATGTAGTATTACAAGGCTTTATCCTCATTCCAATTCTTTTCCAATAATTATATCAGTGATTTGAATGAGGTCATATCCAAATGATTATTAAATTTGCAGATGATGTGAAGCTAAGAATGATAATTAGCATGTTAGATGACATAGTCAGGTCCCCAAAAAAGTTCATAATGTTAAAATTATGAGAAGAACCTAATAAGAGGTATGTGAATTGTGATAAATTGAAAGTTCCACATTTTCTAAAAGTCAGATGTATTGGAGAGACATGGCCAGATAACATTTCATGTAAAATCTTGCCTGGGGATTTTAGTGGCTTAATGTTCAACATGAGTGATTGATGTGACGTGGGAAAAATGTTGTGAGGGTGATCTTATGTTACATAAGTGGGGAAAAAAAATGTCCAGAATGAGGGTTGTTTTAGCTTTACTGTATTCTGCCCTTTTCAGAGCACACCCAGAGACTAGTTTCCAGTGATTATGAGCATCATATCTTACAGAGCAGTACTTAGCATTTTAATGCCCAGGACATGATGTTGGAAGGGGTGTGGTGGTAGTAGGTGGGAGGAAACCTTGGGGAGAGGCCTCAGGATACAAGGTTCTTTGGTGAGATGAACCATGAGAAGTAACCCTATGGAGAAACAGGGGCGCCAGAACACCCTTGTCTATTGCTGGAGAGGGTACTACCAGGAGAGAGAGTAATGTGGATTAGGCTGGGAAAGAGATCACCTACTCTGCAGGAATGATGCATGCTATCACTAGGCCATCACGTCAACTCAGTACAGCAATTTTTAGAATGCAGTTGTAATTACATAATGGCAGCCCATCCCCCAGAAAGAAAAGCCTTATAATCTAGATCCTTCAATATCTGAGAGAAGACAGAATTCAAAGGAAAACCAGAAAATTTGTCCTGAAAGGATCATTTAAAAAAAAATAACTGAGGGTGTTTACTCTGCAGAAGAAAGGCATTTGGGGAAACAGGAATAATAGCTATACTTAAGAATTTGAAAACTCATCATATAGAGGAATAATGCAATTTTTAATTGGTATAAAAAGTAAAAAGAAAAACAAAATAAAGCCAAAAAATTCCTTAAAATTAATTAGAAGTAAAATTGGGATAAACTGCCATAGAGTTAATGAATTGACCATCACTGGATATCTTCAGGTGGCACCTTAATGAACACTTATGAGAGAATTATTGTGGAGGGGATTATTGCTTCAGTAAGAGTCACACAACATGACCTCTGAGTTTTCTCAATTCTGAGATTATAAGTCCCACAAAAATGTCCACAGGGATTTGTGTGTGTGTGTGTGTGTGTGTGTGTGTGTGTGTGTGTGTGATTAAAGTTTCTACTTTCTTGATCATGACTGACTATGGCAAAGACTTCAAGGAAGATATTTTCTGAATTTGCTTTCCTCAACTTGATTTTGGCCAAGCAAGGCTCAGAAGGGGGTAAAATAGAAATGCTGATGTTCCAAGTATGGGAAATGCAAGGCTTGGTGCTAAGCACTTTGGTTGTGTGGTTGAAAATTTCCCATAGATCTTAGGTCTGCAGTCTAAGTACACTTAAGCTCACTTTCAGAGGCAAGCATGAAAGTAGGCACTGCTACAATTTCACTCAGAGCTCTAAGTCAAGCTTTCTGGGGAAGAATTTTACTGTTAAATTGAATCAGCTCTTCACAGTAATCAAACCAAGGAAATCCCCCAAATATTCCATGAGAGTAAAGCCTCTCACTTTGGTCTGCACAGTGCTACTATTCTACAAAGTCATTTTCTTATCAAACTATAAATTTGGGAGCCCACACTTGTATTTTAAGATGATATCTATGAACATTTTAATTCGGTTAAGACCAAAATAATGATAAACAAGGATAACAGTAATAATCCCTTTCCCCAAAGAGTCCTAGAAATCCTAATTTACCGACTGGTAGCTACTTTCACTAAGTAGAAATACAGTAATTTAATAATCCTAGCATAGCAGTTTTCACTAAAGAAAATTAACTAATTCATTATTGCTTATAATTTGCTGAGGCATAGCTGCCATATTTGTAAAATCAGCAGGTTCGGGGGGGAAAATGCAAGTTTTTAAATGAATGTTCTTTTCCCCCACAAACACACAAATGATACAATTACTTAGCTCCCTCTAGTGCCAATTTCTAATATAAACTCTGCAGTAATGACCATATTCACCATGTAATCTTGGAGCAAATTAAAAATTCAGTTGGCAATAATTAACTGGTGAACCCCCAAAGGGTTTAGCAGATTGAGATGATTGGATTGGAACTGAGTAAGTTTCATCTGGTGACACTATAACAAAAGAAGGTCAGACATAGGCTTTTGGCAGCATTAAAGTAATGGTGTCACTTTGCAAATATTGTTGATCCAAGAGATGCCAATAAAGAATAACAAGCAATGGGTAGTAATAGAAAGAATAGTTAGTCTAGTCATGGCATTGACCTTTGTATGCCACCAATGCAAATAAAATAACCTTATTTCAGGTGGTGGCTGGGGTATTGCTCTAGCTTTGAACATGTGACAAATATTGAGATTTAAGTACAAAAAAATGTCCTTTCTGAGATGTATTGTACTAGTAAGTTACAGGTGAAAACAATAACTTGCACAAGTTTTTGTTTGTTTTTCAAATAGTACACATACACCTATATCTGCACATATATATATATATATATATACATATATATACATGTACATATATATTGTATTCATGCTCATTTGAGTGAGATGTCCAACTTACTAAAATAAATACCTAACATATTTTAATTGTCTTTTAGATCTTCCCCCTGGATTGAAATACATGGTTTTACATGGCAGTTTACCCTCAATCAAAAGGCACTTTCATTACTAGATTGGTTAAAGAATACACTTCTGGGAAATGTATACTCAAGGGAATACTTCTTCAGAGACTAATACAAACGAGTGAAATAAATAAAATTTCACTGAAGAAGCGTTCCTGAGATTGATGAATTTTCTAAGGAGACTCTGAATTATTTTCACAACCATGGACATTGAAATGAGTGATGGATCTGAAGCCAGAGGACGCAGATTCGCAACTTTGTTACTGTGCTACCTATGTGATTTGGGCAAGCCGTTTTATGACTCTGGGCCTCAGTTACCTCATCTGTTAAATGAAGGTGATAGATTAGATTATTCCTAAAGTCCTCTCCAATTGTAAATGCTATGAAGTGCTTCCAATGAAGGCATGTGGACTTACCGGGTATAAAACGAACAAACAAAAACCCCACAACTTGGACAAAATTTAGGTGGTTTTGAGCATATTCAGACATCTATACTGAAAAATCAGAAGACTGACAGTTATTCTCAATTTACTTAAGGAAACACAGTTTTCTAAATCCCAAATAAACAGCAATTGTTCAGATTCTCAGGACACTCTAAGACTTACCATACATTTTCCTAAAATCAGCTGGGCGTGGCAGGTAACGGAAGCATCATTGTTCTCATCCTAATTTCACAGTTAAGGAAACTGTGCCTTTGAAGAGTTAAAGGATGACAATAAATGACAGGGCTGAGATATAAACCTTGGGTCTTTTGTTTTGAGAGACTATCTGGCATTATTAGACTTGGAGTCAGTAGGACCTGGGTCCAAATTCTGCCTCAGATACTTATTAATTGTGTGACTGGGAAAATAATTTAACTGCTTCCTTTGAACTGGATGCCCCATAGATATCTTAAACTAGACATTTATGATTGAAATTGTTATCTTTTTACCTCCAACCCTAAGCTCTTACTAATTTCTCTATTTTCATTGAGGGCACTAGTATCTTCTCAGTCACACAGGCTCAAAGCCTCAGTGTCATTCTCTATTCCTCACTCTCTTACAACCCAATCTGTTTCTAAGGCCTATTGATTGTTTCCTTCATAGAATCTCTCATTCACGTCCCCTCTCTCCACTGATATTGCCACAGCCCTGATACAGACACTTATCACCTCATACCTGGACTATTCCAATTATCTTCTGGGTGGTTTCCCTACCTTAAATCTCTCCCTACTCCAGTCTATCCTTCACTGAATTATCAAAGTATTCTTTATGAAGCAAGGGCCTGACCATTTCATCTATACTTTGTTTAAATTCCAGTGGCTCCCTACTACCTCTGAGATCTATGGCTTTTGGAGCCCTTCATAACTTGTTCCTTCCAGTCCTTCTCTTTCTTCTTACATCTTATTCATTCCCCTTTAAAAAACCATGCATTGATACTGGCCCCTTTGCTACTTTACACAAGACATTCTTCTCTCTCCCCTTCCCTGCTTTTTAGCTTCCCTGGTTTCCTTCACATCTTGATGAAATCCTGTCTTCTGCAAGAAGCCTTTTCTAGTCATCCTTAATGCTAATGCCTTTCCTCTCTCCACTTTAACCTGTGCGTATCTTGTTTTTTACATTGTTGTACACAGATTGTGTCACTTACCAGATAGCAAGCTTCTTGAGGGCAGAGACCATCTTTGCCTTTCTTTTTGCCCCAGGGAGAAACAGCATCAGCAAAGAAGCAAAAGAAAGAGAGAATATGCAGGAAGGAGTGGTCAGTGATTGTAAAATTTGCAGTAAGGTCACATATGAGTACTAAGAAAAGTCTATACATTAAGAGATTTTCGAGAGGTAACCTTGGAGAGAGTAGTCTCTATCAAATGATGGTACCAGTGTCCAGATTGCAAAGGGCAGAGGAGATGGGAGGTAACCAAGACAAACTATTTTTTCCCTAAGAATTAGAAAAGGCCATCAGAAGTTTCTAGTTCTTTAAACATACCTTTTATTTACTTTTAAAATATCTTTTTTTTTTAACAGAACAAAGTTAGATTCTTGGTGATAGGATCACAGAATATTAATACTGAAATATCTTTATTCTTAATTTGCCCTTGTTTTGTGGTCCCCTCTGGCTATGTACCCCTTATCAGGATGTTTTATTGCCTACATTCATAATAAAAGGAAATGCTAAATTTTCTGTTAGGGACTATTGAAAATATATTTTTTTTCCATCCATTTCATGGACTCCTCTGAAATCATGGACCTTAGAGCCTCTCTATACTTTAAAAACATAACCATAAAAAGAAGCCATAGTCTGTGTTTAGGAGAAAAATAAACATTTTCATTAATGAAGGTAAAGTGTATTCTCCATTCTCTTCTCGTGCTTGGAAGGCAGATTTGAGATTTTTAAGAGGAAGGAAATTTGCATGAGAAACATGTTCTGATGATATATTTCAAAGAAGTTTTTGCATTCTAATATTAGGATATATTTATTGTGGAATATTAACCAGTCTTTATTAATGAGTACAAATTATAAGATTGACAGCATGAATATTGTTCTAAACATAAAGTCGATTTGAGCCCCTCCTTTGCAGGTTTATTCTTCAGAACTATAACATCCTGTAACAACTTTGAGTCATGCTGAAATGATACAATTCTTACATCTGAGAACAAGAAAATCTGCTTTAAAATCATCCCACGTTTCACATTATCCCATATGAAAAAGTTCAAATTTTAAAATCTTGGCCAAGACCCATAAAGCAAAACGCCTCCAACCTCAAAGGCTGTCTGCGTTGAATATTATCTTTCAATGTTTTCTCTCTAAAAGCAATGTGCAGCAAGTAAGCTTCCCTTGGTTTATATTATGTCATGCAGTCCTATTATGCCACATGATCAATATAAAAATACATCCTTAATAAAAGGTTTATGCTAAAGCATCTAAAAGCTGACATGTGTAATGAAATGATCTTGCTAACAACTGAGTGTGTTCCCAATGAGCTGAACTGATGAATTGATGGGTATTGAAACTTAGGTGTTTTATAGCTAAATTATGCCTATAATTCCTAAAATGCATGATACTTTTTCAATATAGCAGCAACACCTGCTGCTAAGTACAAAAATGATTAGCCGCAAACGAACCTACTACAGAATATCAGACTGCATTTGTCCAATGAAGAACTAATGGGAATTATGCAGATTGCTTTTCATTCCCTGCTGAAGGCAACCAAGCTTCACATCAATAGCAAAATGAAAATATGACTCAAATATGAAACAATATGTATTGGAGACACAATTAAATCTATTTGTGATTATTTTAAAGCATGTTTCTTTCTTCATGTAATTATTTGGCAGCAAAAACTACAAATAAAGGTTTATAGTATTTCCTCAGTACCTGAATGACTTTACATATTAATCAATTACAGCCAGGATAGAGAGTTACCTTATTCCAAATCATGAAATGTGCTGAAATCTAACCAATGGACAGATACATATCAATAATACCAGTCAGTTTTTCTCAATGCTTTACCACGATTAGATTTCAAGTTTTCCTTTCCTTAAATCTGTTTTCTATTGGTAACATAGAATTAAATAATAGGTGGACTTGCCTAAGGCCTTCCAGATACTTAGAAAATGAATAATCTATTTTTACTCAGTTTTTACAGTGGTAGACTCTAGGTTCATCTCAACATTAAAGAAATGAAAAGAAAGCAGTTCCTCAATGGGGGGAGATATGAACTGAGTACTCTTTAAGAATACATTTTTTTTTCCCTTTATAGCTACATTGGAATGTCCTAGGATAATGCTTCCTGAATTCTAACAAATTGGCTAGTTTTTTTTATTTTTTTGTTTTGGTGCTTGCATTTGAATTCATTTTTTTTTCTAAAAGATCTATTATTTCCTTGGTACAGAGAACTCCAGTTAATTTCCTCAGATCTTGCTTTAGAAATTACATATTCGACTTGGATTGGATCGTGGAAAGATTGAATAAGGATAACAATGAGAATGATAAGAACAATAGGTAACGTATCCATTTATGATTTGTAAAACATCTCATTCGTGTCATCTCACTCAAAACTCAAAACAACTTTACAATATAGATGATGTTATTATCTTCATTTTGTAGAAGAATAAACTGAAACTTAATGAGGTTAAGTGACCTGCCCAGCATCATATGGCTAGGAAGTGTCTGGAATTTAGTTCTTGACTCCAAGTCGAGAGTTTTTTTCACTTTACCCCCTAGCTGCCTCCTATCTAAGTGACTGGCTCCAGGTTATATTGTCAGTCAGTGTCAAAAATAAGAATTGAAACCACTTATTTAGAGCTCTGGGGCAGCTCTCTAACCCTTAGTCATAGTATTATCAGGTAAAATAAAATGAGAGAATCATATAGAAAACACAGAGTGACAAAATGTATCAGATATCACCCAGCTCTATCCCCATATGAGGAGACCAACTGAGTGACTAACTAAAAGAGAAAATCATTTTTTTTCTAAACTGAATATATTCATGACACATCTAAATTCTAATACCTCAACATATGTCTCTAAAGTCAAAAATTTTAAAGCTAAAGCTAAATCACCATGCTGAAAAGCAGAACTAGTTAGACATTGCTAAAACTTGAATATATCATTCACAAATTCTAGGGATTGTCTTTTCTTATGTATCCCCTCTTAGACATGAGCAATGATAGAGATGGGTCATCTCATTTCCAAAAGCAACTAGAATTCTATGAAGCCAGAAGGGGAAGGTAGCTTTCCAGAACCACTCCAGGTTCATTCTGATCTCACTATACACATTTATCTTGCATAGGAAACAAAGGCTCTTTGATGGTCTTCATTTCAAGCCATATGAGATTGCCCAAGGAAATATATATATGTATATATATATATATATACATATATATGCATATATATACACATATATACATGTATATATATGTATATATATGCATATATATACACATATATACATGTATATATATATGTATATCTATATCTATATATATGTATATATATATATATCTATATATATCTATATTTATATCTATATCTATCTATCTATCTATATATATATATCTATATACATATGTATATATAGATATATATATATATATATAAAGTTATAGAATGTAGTAAGAAAAAGGCAAGGTCAAGACCATGATTTAGTGTGAAACAAAACAAGACAGCAAAGTCCCATGAAGAAATGAGAAATTATTTTTAGACAGAAATGTTGCTAAATTAAGATACATTAAGATAATTTTTATTGCTAAGATGTATATTCAGCAATTTTCTCTCTCTTTTTTGTAACAGATCTTCTCCATGCAACCGTATATGATTATTTAAGGAAAACTATGAAGTGGAAGGTTTCACAATATAAACACAATCCAAATTCAAGTCACAAATCTTGGAATTTGCCATTGTTCAGTATACTTGAAAATGTTCTGTGAAGTCCAATTGAATCTAACTAAACACTGAAATAATTCATTTAATTCTGTAGCCATTCACTCCTATAATGAAAAGTTTTACATTCATTGTAGAGGGCAAGTTAGATTATTTAAATATGCCTTTAATAATGGAGGCTGACTTTTAACTGGTTTCTGCAAACCAACGTATTGAAGAGCAGTCGCGACATCAGTTTATTGGGCATCAAGTTTAAACTTGTTAAGTAGCAAGGATTATTCTTCATTCTAAACGAAAGCACTAAGGAGAAATCATGGTCATCCATGGTGCCAGTTCTGCATATGCTAAAGTCCTTACTGGAACAACTCAACTGCAAGTCTGAGTAATTGATTTAGTCACATATTCAGAACTTTTGCTTCTTATCCCATTAAAAGTAGCACTAATGAGCAGTGGCTGTGACCTTCCAGTGGGAAGCCACATGTGCCACAACCCCTCGATATTTACCACCCAAATTTAATCTTTTTAATGGACACCTTAAAAGGAATCTGATAGAAAATACTAAGAGCTGCTCCCAAACTAAAACACTTAGGGAAGATTTTGATTAATGCCTCATGATTAATCAATTGATTAATACAGTTTTCAATGCAGATGTTAGGACACTGTCTACTTTAATCAACCATTCTGAAAATAGTGAAGACAAATGCTGTATTTTTGCGTTCACCAAAAAAAAAAGCCTTTTTAATGCTTATGTTAATTATGACACAAGCCTTATTTACCACATTAGAATTTTATCTAATGTTAAAATCTGTATACATGAGAACCATTAATGAGATAAGTGTTACCCTTTTGGCAAGGCCATATTTTAAGTATGGTAAAAAAAAAAATAATGTAGTTAGCCAAATATCCATGCCCTTTAGTCTTAATAAGGAATTATTTCAGGATTATGCCATAATACACATTTAAAACCTTAAAGTTTTTTTTTATTATTCTTTGCTAAGATGGTTTCTAATTTGTGATGATGCTTTCCACCATACTAAAACTGAAATCTTTATTCCAGTCAAAAATAATCACCCTGTAATTACCGTGACAAACTGCCCAAGCTGTATCATTGTGGCCATTTCGACTAATGATATTGTATTAGAATGCCGAGCAATAGACTTCAAATGGAAAATATAATTATGTGCATTAGTTTGTCTAAGCATTTATAAGATCACATATCCATCAGTTTTCAGGTCTCATAAAATAAACCATACATCACTGTCATTGCTAGTTTTGTTATTGGAAATGGGGGCCTTTGCGAACTGAGCTCAAGACTTGTATCTTAAATTTTACTTATTTGTGAGCCACTAAATCCCCTATAAGTTGAATTGGAATAATTAAGAAAGGATTGTCATTCATGATGAAGGAAGTTTGCAGCATAAACTATTTAACACTTTCACCACATAAGAGATGAACAAGTCTGGGGTTATGTGATTCAGCTCTCCCATGCCATTAGAATCCATGAGTAAAGCTGTAACTAGGATGAGGCAAGAAGGGCTTTGCCCAGGGTGTAGACATTCAAGGCTTTGTATATGCTCCTTGGAAGGGAAAATCATACTTCTTCTCTATAACAGTCCTAGTTATTATTGCCACAGCAAAGCCTGGTTCTGTGCCTTTCCCACTTGCCATGGTGAAAACTAGATCATCCCATTTCCTTGAGTGACTGAACCCACCATCAGACTATATTCTATACCACTGCCACTTAGCCATGCATCATGCCTCATGGCCTCAATAGTTTCTGCTCTAGGTGAAAAAAAATTGCTATGCTTCTGTCTTTGAGGGTTTGAATTGGCATAAATGAAACCCATGGAGAAGCTGCTGAAAAAAAAGTAATCATTTTAAGGATGCCATATTTTGAATTCTACAACTGGAAAGCCATTATAGTAAAGCCCTCATGCAAGAAATTATGCAAGCAGGAGCCTTTTGGCTCTTTTGCAAAAGGAATTTTTTTTGCTAAAATATTGATTTTTCTAACAAACTTTTTAAATAAAAAGAATGTTGATATACTCCCTCCTTGGAGGTGTTCAAGCAGGGGAGGGACATTTTGTCAGGTACCGTAGAGTGGGGATTCTTTTCATGTATGCTTGGACTAAATGTCTGTTGTAGTCCCTCCTAAATCTTGAGCAATTTATTTATAATTCTGTGAGAGTTTTCTTTTAAGTGTTTAGCTTTAGGGAAGCTAGGTAGTGGAATAAATAGTGTGAAGACTGGTGTCATAAAGACTCCTCTTCCTCGATTCAAATCCAGCCTCAGACATTTATTAGCTGTGTGACCTTGGGCAAGTCATTTAACCCTGTTTGCCTCAGTCATATGTAAAATGAGATGGAGAAGGAAAGGGCAAACCACTACAGTATCTTTGTCAAGAAAACCCCAAATGGAGTCACGGAGAGTTAGACACGAAGAAGATACCTAAACAGCAGCAACAATAGGAGCTACAACAAAGTTTGGCTTTAACAGATGTATCAGTCATTAGCTGTGACTTTCAGCAAGTTAATTTAACAATCTCTCGGCTCTTCACTTTTCTTAAGAAATCTGCAAAATGAAGTTGTTGAACTAGATAATTTCTAAGGTTTCTTCTTGCTGTAAAACAGTACTCTTCCATAGTACAGTTGGGAAGGATGTGATCCAGTGGTTTAAATGAAAGGGAAAAATATTTAAAAAAAAGTCAGGTTGCTCCAGAGCTAACGCATACCTGTGTCTCTGATGCTCTCAGTTTTCTAAACAGTCAAGCAGCTCACTTTTTAAATAGACTTCATATGGTACTCTATAAACAGGTATACGTAGTGTCTTTTCCTTCAGGAATAATTATGTTACAAAATGCTTCATTCCACCCTCTCAAATTAGAGCAGCTGAACTGATCATGCTGTGAATTATCCTTTTGTGGGAAGTGATAGAAACTCATACGTGATTTCTTCTCAAAATCAGATACCTATGCATGATGCTAATGCATCCCCTAATATATTTTTGAGCACATCCAAGACATTCTATTAGGCCATAAAATGGCACTTCATCTCAAAATGACATATACCATATAGGAGGTCCAGTATTATAAATAGTAATAACAGTCACAAGCATTTATTCAGTGCTCACTAGGTGCCAGGCACAAGGGTAAAATCAAAAGCAAAAAAAAAAACTATGCATGTGCAAGTGCAAGTTATATACAGTGCACATGGAAGATAATCTTAGAGGGTGAGAAATGGGGGGGGGAATGTGAGACAAGGGCAAGGGTGAAGGGAGCAGAAAAGGCCTTTTGCAGAAGATGGCTTTTTGTATTTGTGCTTATTCTTGAAGGAAGGCAAGAGTCTGAGGCGGGAAGGAGAGCATGCCACACATAGGCATAGCGAGTAAAAAGGCATCCAATTAGGAGTGTCATGTTTTAGGAATGGAAAGTGTGCCAGTTCACTGTCATAGAAGGAAGTAAGGCATAAAAGCCTTAGGTAGGAAGGGGGCCAGGAGGTCATGAAAGATATCAAAAGTGAAGCAAAGTGTTTTATATTTGATCCTGAATGTAATAGGGATCCACTGGAGTTCATTTAGTGTGTGTTGGGGAGAGATAATGACATAGTCAAACCTGCTTTTTAGAAACATCACTGTGGCAACTGAGTAGAGCATGGATTCTAGCACAGGAGAGACTTGAGGAAGGGAGATCAACTAGAAAAAAAATGAGCAGGCAGAAAACTTGAGTTGACTTTGAAATAGCTGCCAGTGATATATCTCGAATTGTGTTCTAAACCAAGGGAGGATCTAGGTATTCAAGACATTCAAGATAATAATTAATATGCTTATCGTGCAAATAATCCTAAAATCAGTGTATTACATATACTATTTAATATGGCTTTAGTCCATATGTAAGGTGGTGAGGGTCCAGGGTGGTGACCTGTATGACTGGAGAGAAGGGGTCATATATGATGTGTGGGTAAAAAAGATAAAACTTGGAAACAGACTGAGTATATGAGGTGAGTTCAGGTGAAGAGTTGAGAATAACACCAAGGTTGTGAGCCTAAGTAATCGCGAGGATGGTGATGCCCTTGACAGTAATCAATGCTGAGTATCCTTAAAGCCAATTTTGATGTGATTTTACTTAGTTTCATTACACATTTTGTACAAAGAGATTTGGAAACATATATACCCACAGATTCTATTTGCGTTACCCTCTTTAGGTAATTAGATCTGGGTACAGTTTCTATCCTGGGCACAGAATCTCAGAGTTTGAAAGGATCTCAAAGTCCACATTGTCTAACTCATGCCTTCACAAGCATCCCCTCCATAACATACCTAACAAGTGGCCACCCAGTCTTTGCTTGAGTACCTTTGATGAAGGGCTCATTATATCCTAAGGCAGCCTGGCCTACTTTCTGATAGTTCTCAATGATTCTTTATATCAAATCCAAATTTTGCTCAACAATTTTTACCCATGGCTTCTACTTTAGCTTTTTGAGGCCAAGAAGAGCAAGGTTTGACAACGTTTTATATGCATCTGTTTTGTACATCCTGCTTAGGGCTCCTCTTCTTAAATTTAAACATACCCAAGTCCTACAAACAACTTCCACATGCCAGGATCTCAAGGCTCTTCTTCATTTTCTTCACCTCCTGTATGAATGTTCTCTAGCTTATTAACATTTTCAGTGAGACATGCCATCCGAAACAGAATACAATTCACCATATGTACTCTGATTAGGCCAAAGAGCTGTGGACTATCACCTCCCTAGTTCTGGATAGTTATTCAATATTTCAATGCAAAAACACAACCTGTGAGTAGAATGAGCCAGGTAGTTAGGTAATTCAGCTCATCCTCTCTCTCTCCCTCTTCTGCTCCCTCTCCCTCTCCTTCTCCTTCTCTCCAAAGGAAGGTAAATTTTGACAGCTAGAAACTGCCCACTTAACTTGGGGTTTACTGGTTAGATTTCTTTGCTTCTTTCCTTCTCTTTCTTTCTTTCTTTCTTTCTTTCTTTCTTTCTTTCTTTCTTTCTTTCTTTCTTTCTTTCTTTCCTCCTTCCTTCCTTCTTCCTTCCTTCCTTCTGTCTTTCCTTCCTTCCTTCCTTCCTTCCTTCCTTCCTTCCTT
>CM053622.1:590964690-591002488 GCA_028646595.1 Phalanger gymnotis
CAATACAATTCATAGTTACCAACATCTAGGTTCAGCCCTGGGAGCTCAGAACAAGGGCTGGCCCAGAGTCATGTGCCACCACTGCTGCAGCAAAGAGCTCCAAGGAAGCTGAGGCCAACCCTTGATTTTTATATCTTTTTCAGCGTCAGGGGTAAGTCACACATGCGACTCACCCACATGACCTAAAATCGTCACAAAGAGGTGGACTTAAACCCACATGGTCTAAGAGCCTTTGCTGTCCCAGACATGTAAATTAGGCCCTTCCTGGAGTTAGCTCCACCTTGCGCCCCACCTTAGTTGCCAATCCACACCCACATAGGTTTTACACCTAATAGGGGTTGGGCCTGGGGCTTAGCACTTAGTAAGATTCAATGAAATAGCTGAATTACTCAAAGCAAAAAAAAGCGAAACTCTTCAAGGGCACTTGTTGAACTAAGTGCGAAGGAGCCCATTTTGCTTACCAACACAGGCAGTCAAAGTCATCCCTGCATCAGCACTTTTGCCCATTTTTTGCTCTGTTTAGTCCAATACTCTTAGAATATTGCACACTTCTAATATAACCAAAGTTTGCCTTAGCTTCCTTGGCTTCCATATCACAGTGGTGTGATATTTCGAACATAGAATCTATGAGCGCTCTTATGCTATTTTATAGAAGAACTACCATCTAGCCATGCCTCCCCTTTTACCAAAGTTAAAACTTTACATTTAACCCTGTAAAATTTCATCTTATTAGATTTATCACAATTTTTTATCCTGTTGAGATCTTTTAGGATCCTATTTCTACCATCCAACAGTTTAGCTTTAGCTTTGTGTCATCTTTGATAAGCTTACCACTTAAGCCTTCCTTCTAGTCTCTGATAAAAGATATTAAATGACACATAACCAAAGACGAATCTTTCTAGGACTCCACTACAGATCACTTTCCAAGCTAACATAAACACTTGAATTGTAACCTGGACAAGAAGATTATCATCAACCTGTCCAGGAACATTTTTAAGTCAGCAGAACATATCAATTCTGCATATGATGAGATTGCTGTGATATTTTTACTAAGACATATGAGCCATGCTTTTTTGAATTAAAATATTGAAATGATAATAATTGTCCAACTCATTAATTTCAACTATTTTAATGTAAACTGTCTCTATACCATCTAAGAATTCACTTACTGGTTCTCTTCATTTTAATACCACTAAGACAAATTCTGAACAATCAATAAATTATTGAGCATCTTTTGTGTGCAATAATATAGGAAGGAAGGAAGAAGGAAAGGGAGAGAGAAAGGGAGGGAGGGAGAGGGGGGAGAGAGAGAAAGAAAGAAAGAAAGAGAGAAAGAAGGAAAGAAAGAAAGAAAGAAAGAAAGAAAGAAAGAAAGAAAGAAAGAAAGAAAGAAAGGAAGGAAGGAAGGAAGGAAGAAAGAAAGGAAGAAAAAAGAAAGAAAGAGAAAGAGAGAGAAAGAAAGAAAGAAAGAAAGAAAGAAAGAAAGAAAGAAAGAAAGAAAGAAAGAAAGAAAGAAAGGCTGAGCTCTAAATCTTAATGCTTAGAATGGCAATCCTAGCTCATGTTGATTAGCTACATTCTGGCCCAGCTACTCTCTTAGGTCATCCCTAATCCTAGATTATAAAATAGATTATAAGACACCTGGTAAGAGAATGTAATGGTACTTGATGATCTTGGACTAATAAGAGCCTAGCTTCCCAGTATCACTATAAAGAGATCATTTCTCAATCTTATGAGGATACCCAAGGTCATCTGAATTCATCTTTACAATGCCAGGATTGAATCTACTCTGTTATTCATTTTGTTTATATAGAAATCAGTCGACAAGCATTTCTTAAATACCTACTGCACTGCACTGCACTGGAAGCCAGTGTTGCAAAGACAAAAATGAAATAGTACATGGCCTTAAAAGGACTACACTATATATTGTACTTCTTCAAAAGACAGCTGACTGTGCCTATCTATAGTCCATCTAATAATATGTTGTAGGAATGGTCAGATGCTAATTTAGATGGAAAATCTACAATATTTGCTTAGAACTGTAATGTGTTCTTGCCTGGACCCCCATCTTTGAACTTATGGGATCTAACAGGATTTCAATTCGTATGATTTTAACTATAGATTTAGAATTCACCACCCTCATATCAAAGAAATGTCTCAATATTAAACATTCCCTCTCTCAGTTGTAAATGTAAGTATTCCTGTGACATTTCCATGCTATATTACCAATAAGTAACACTTAGCAAAATGCAGTCTCCATCGTGTTGTTTCATGTTTTGGCACCATATACATTTGTCTATGCTTTCATCTCTAAAGTTGAGCAATACTGCTTGCTGTATTTGGGTGCCAGTGTAGATTTAAGCCATCCAAACAAGATTGTGTATTTGAACTGACAGAGAGTAAATGATTTGCATCTGGCATAACTGATGGTAGTGTCAAAACCTTGGCATACAATTCATTGGTAAACATATTCCACTGAATGCCTATCCACACATGCCCAATTTCCTATCAGAGGATGAGGCCAGAATATTGCCAGAACAATGCAAAATATTTTATACAGATGATTTGAGTGACTATTTTTCCCCTATGAAAGAGCAAAAAAAGTGTTAGTGCTTCCCGTTGGTGATGAGACAGGAGATAATTTCTCAACTTTCATTGCTGAAATTAAATTTCATGCAAAAATGCATTCCTGACAACTTGAGATTTGATGAACTAGTAAGAAAAACCTCAATGAGACCAAGGAGTAGTCCTCACAAAATTATTAGTTTATTCCAGAGATAAAAAATGTCATGGTCTATAAAGTCCTGCAGCACCAAAGTTTGTATCTCTTGGCATGCAAGAAATGTCTAATAACTTACAATTAATATTTAAAATCTGTAGACTTCTTATTTGGGATAGCTCTCTTCAAAGGTTTTGTTTGCTTTTAGTGACAAAGTTCAAATTCTAGTCAAATTTCCTTGACTGCATATACATATGCATATACATACACAAATATATGTGTTATGTACATACATATATATCCTTTTAAAACTAAAGAGGATGCTGAGGTCAATAGTTTTAACTTCTTTATTCAGAATTAGCATCTTTTGACTAATTCACCATGTTTTTTGAAGAATGAATGGGAATGGGATAGCCTGGCTAGTTTAATCTTCAGTTGAGTTAAGATCTGTCCTATTTATCATCTGTGAATTCATAAATTTCAAATGAATTAGAATACAATAAAGCACATGGGTTGGTCATGTAGTGAAAATGAGAAACATATAGGCAAAATAAGTAGTACATTGGCTTTCCTGAGAAGCTAAACAAACAAATAAACAAAAAAGGGAGATTTCCACATCGTGTTGGGATATTCTCTTTGAGAAAACATGGACAAGGATGGGAGAGGGTATACTATCCATGAGTAATAGGAGTACTCATAGAGATGAAATTGTGGATCTTATAAAAATATCATATAATAACTTCATGATTTTCAAATTTCATGATATACCAATGAAATGGACAATAAGGAAATATAAGTGCATACTATAGCCATCAATATAGATGTCTTTCTTTAGGATGAGAACCAAACTTTTTTTTTTTTAATCAAAATTTTAAGCACAACTTGGACTCTTGATTTGGAGAAATATTTTGTAGTAGTTCCTACTGAGAAAAACAGTTGCTTATAATCAGCCAATGCTTCATGCTTTCTGTGTCTTTTCTGGAGTGGACTTAGAATAGACCACATATATGTCCTTAGCATGCAAACTTTTATTTTCTTGAGGCCACAGGTGTTTCAGGTACATTTAAATTGTTTGCAAACTGTGGAAAGAACAAGAGCAACCAAAATAATATTGTATGGAATTCAAATGCAATGTGCTTTTATCCTGGTATTTTATATTTGTGTTCATGGGGCATCTGGAACCTGCAAAGGTGTCACTTTGATTTCTGCAGAGGCCTTTTTTTCCTTACAGCAAAGTCAAAGATTACTGAAATTAACAGAAATCTTCCCCAGGGACTATTTCCTTTTTTTTTCTGGTAGGAAACAATATGTCCAACACCCTATCTCCCCAGTGTCCTCACTCACAAATCTAAAATGTAGATATCAATTTTTATTTGGTTTTGGTTTGGAATCTTTTTTTTTCCTTTTTGGCCTCCTCTTTGGTTAAAAATGGTGAGCCAATTGATTATTTTAATCTGAATAATGTAGAAATGTTTAGCTCCTGCCTTCTTCATAAATAAAATTAATTTAAAAATGGCATTATCAAAGTCAGGCATTCTTTTCAGACTAAGAATTCCAGATGTTTTTAGTCGCTGTCTATGACATTTCCACAATCAGAATAAATTGTGTTTCCAGACTAATGTAATAGATAGAAGTGCTGAATAAATCTCATACAGTTGAGATGACAAAATTAACATGCTGATGACATTTTAATGTTTCAATATAATCAAGGGGGCATGGCTCATGCCTCCACCAGTTCTAATATAATTCTATTCTTTAATCTTTTCCCAAGACAAAATAAAATATAGATAGATTTCAGAAAGTATAGAAGGAGAATGTGCTGCAGTTTCAAGCCAAGCTGTTTGGGATACATTTGAATGCATTTAAGTTCTACTTTGCCTGTAGGTGTTGTAACAAAGCAATTAATTAATATATTGAAGGACCTGAGGTCAGCACCAATTCTTTTGTGTCCTTGTTATTGCTGTGCTGCTGGTACTGCTTTATATGAGAGTAGATAACTCACTGATTTGGGTAGAGAAATGAATAGATTTCTTCCAGTGGGCAGCAGCTATCCAACTGGTTTTATGTAAAATGCTTTTGCCACAACCCAGAATGAAAAAAGAGAAATGAAAATGTGAAAATTGCAAAGGTCAGTTTCTGTCATAGTATAACCCAAATTAGATCTTCATCCCCAGATATGAGATGGGGAGAATTCTAGAAAAGAATGTGACTTTAAATAGTTGGGCACAAAGCTATATTGAGATAAGACAAACTCTAGAGACCTAGCTGTTGATTTATTTTTTTTATATGTGTTGAGGGAACATGCAAATTGCTTTTCAGTGTGTTCTTGCCCTCCATCATTGATGCCAAAGGGGATGTGATAGTAGTGGTGCTGATAGCCCAGGATATGGGAGCAGGTATCAGAGGCTGAAGTGGCAGAAGGAATTTCACATAGCCTAGCATAAAATAACTAGCACAGGAAGAAAGAACTAGAACGGACCTTGTAGGCCATTTGATGAACCACCCTCATTTTACAGATAACAAAGCTGATGTCCAAGGCATGAAGTGATTTGCTTAAGATTACAGATCTTTGGCACAGGGAAAGATGGTCTCTTGATTCAGTATTTTTTTACATTACACAATCCTCTCACTAGGAAAGAGGCAAATGGCAGTAGTGGGCATGTGGGCGCTATAAAGGAGATCAAACCTTGATCTTTCCAATTAGGCCTAATTTTTACTCCCTGAACTTCACTGACACTCTCACTTCACCTCTGTTACGCTACTATTATATGTTATTTTATATTACATTTATTTGCATATATCTTCATATTGGACTATAAATCCCATGAGAGTAAGGACCACATTTTATTACAAATTAGCAGAATGCTTGAGCTATAAAGGACCCTAGAGATCAACCTCGATATTCATTTATTGAAAATTAGTTTCTAAAAGGTGAAATGACTTTGTTAGATCACAAAGCTATTAAGTGGAATAGCTGGGATTTAAGACCAGGTTTATTGAATTCAACTTCGGGAACTATTCTGCCACACTCCACACTGTTTCTTAGCAAAATATTTTGCACATGATACCTCTAATATAGTACTTTTCATATAGTCACTTTGTCTATGCTTCCAAGACCCTTTGTTAGATGGGATTCCATTGCATTATAAACTTAAAAGGATGCATTTAATATTTCTGCTTTTTTGCATTTGTTTCTGAGGTTTTTATCCCATGATACATGATCGGTTGTTGTGAAGGTGCCATATACAGTTAAGCAAAATGTATACTACTTTCTATTCGTATTCTATTTTCTTCGGAGGTCCATTATATCTCACTTTTTCTAAAATTTTACTCACCTCCATAACTGCTTTCTTAATTTATTTTGTGGTTAGATTTATCTAGCTCTGAGAGGGGAAATTTGAGTTTCCCCGTTAGTATAGTTTTATTATTTCCTCATATAATTGATTCAAACTTTCCTTCAAGAATTTGGATGCTATGCTTTTGGTTTTATGTAGTCACTTAGCAGAATGTTAAATAAATGCTAAACTTACTACATGAAAATCTTTCCAAAACAAATAAGGCTCAAGAAGAGGCAGACAATGGTCATGCAGAGTAGCCATGTCATCAGAATTTGGCTTGGCATGGATGTCTTACTTCTATCAAAACTAGTAGTCTTTTAGAAGAGCCTTTTTCATGTTATTTAAAGGACAATATGTTAGTGTCACACTTAAGGGAATGAAGTAATCAATGAGCAATTGTGATTATTCATTCTATATCCAAAGACAGGGATATAGAAGGAAATATTAAATAGTTACCACATAATGGTACTGTGCTAGATATTGGGAAACAAAGATATAAAATTACATAGTCCATGCCTTTTATGAGCTGGCATTCTAGTGAAGGAGGTGATGTATATACACTGTTAATTAAAAATCATGATGAAATAAGTGCATAGGAGTGATCAAGCAGAGAGGCATGAGGCATTGGAGGAGGGGTGGGGGAAGAGTCACTTCTAGAATGCCAGCAGAGTGAAAATATTTTACTCACTCTCATATTCCCTCTAGTAATACCTTTTCTTTCTTTCTTCCTTCCTTCCTTTCTCTCTCTCTCTCTCTCTCTCTCTCTCTCTCTCTCTCTCTCTCTCTCCCCAAATATCTGGAAAGACTGTAAGCATATTTGTACCTAACAGATTGAGAAATTTTCAGAATTCAAAGTCCTTTTACAATGAAATCCAATGATCATGGCCTGTGCCCTGCTGACCCCATAAAAACACTCTGAACTGTCAGTATATTCTCAGGAGACTGATCACTGCAAAGGCCCCCAGTGTAGAGGGTAATGCTGAGGATTCACAGTCCTCAGTGCAAGTTGAGTTGAGGGATGGCACCTTTCTAATCCTGCTTATTGAATTTGAAAAAGCTCATAGCTTTTGCTGTCAGAGAAGCTGCTAAAAACAAAATTGTGTAGGAATGAGTTAATGGAGAAAGCCTGAGAAAAGTTGAAAACAAACTTAAGATACATCTAAACTATCTTTTTCAGGTCAACATACAGACAGTTACTAAATATACTTTCACTAGAGAGTCGAAAAAAGATCTTCTGGGTAAGATTCTAGCTTCAGAGTAGTCCCAACAATAATATAACACTCTTAATCTTACAATTTTGGGTTTTTGGTAAGAAAATGCAATGTCAGAATAACTCCAGCTTGTTCACCCTATATTAGACTTTCAATCATTTTTGCCCATTTCACTAAATAAAACAATTTTAAGAGCCTGTCTCCAAAGGGGCAACAAAGCAAACACTTGGCAAGAGGGTAAGAAAGACAAATTGTGTCTTGGTTGCTTCCTTGAGTCTTCCTTTTGATGACTCCACCCCATCCCTGGCGTGAGACCGTTTTTACTGTCTCTAGCTGCCTAGAGACCAAATTATAATACTCTACATGCTTTTGATAGTTTGCTATCTCCATCTTCCCGTTAAAACTTACTCTGCATCCTATTTCCTCAGAATTCTGCTCTTGCTAAGTGACTTAATAGATCTTAATAGAGTTTGAAAGGATTTTTAAAAATCCTTGCTTACAATATTAGCTAACCAGTAGGTTATCCTACTGAGGTAACATGATACTTTTTAAAGAAAATTATTCCTCATGGAGACTTACTTTTCATTGATAGAGAAAACTGCAGTGAAGAAATTCCCTCCACACTGCAGAAATCTGAAACTCATCTTTAACTTTCAGTCTTAGTTAGGTGCCTCTGTCTGTCAAGGTTTTAAGTGACCAGTCCAAGGTAGTGCAGCTACTATGTGTAGAGGTAGGTCTTGGTCTGAGTCTTCCTGACTCAAATGGAATCAGGCCCATCTTCCTTTATATCTTTGTCTCTGTGTTCTCTCTCTCTTCCTTTTCCTCGACCTTCTTCTCTTCTTCCTCCTCTTCTTTTCCAATTTTTTTCTCCTCCTTTGCCTTCTCTTCTTCTTTTTCCTTTACCTTCTTCTCTTCTCCCCAGTTTCTCCATCTAAATGAAAAGAATGTGATTTAGGTATTCTAAAATGGAGGTACTTAGCCTTTATTTTTGGATCATGGATCCCATTTTCCCTCCAGGGAGCCTATGGACCTCTAAAACAGTTTTTTAAATGCATAAAGTAAAATAATATGATTATAAAGGAAACTACGTTTAAAAACAATTATAAAAGTGTATATTTTTTTTAAAAAATGTTCATTCCTTTATGCTATGTCTAGATAATATGTAGCTAATGTGGACAGAATGCTAGGTGAAGAGTGAATGCACTTGGGGATAAATCTTGATTATGTGTGTTGCTAGACACTCCCCTAAATAGTCATATCTCAAATCTGCTTTTTTCATGGGTCTCAACTTAAAACCTCTACTTTAGAAGATTGATGATTTTAAAAAAAAATAATTCAGAGGCAATTCCCTATTTTCCTCATTTTTAAGGCCAGGGTTTGGGCGTACCATGCTAGGTATTACACAAATCTATGAAAGAATAATTTAAATTCTGATTAATCATAAAGCATTTTTAAAAATCTCTCCTTCATTCATATATATGTGATGTATACTATATAACCTTAGGCAAATCATTTTACCTCTGTGCACTCTCTTTCCTTATCTGTAAAACAAGAGTATTGGGTTAGATGGCCTTTTAAGGTCTCTTCAAGATATATGTATGATGCTGCTTGTGGACTCTTTTTAGCTTTTGAGGGATCATGGGCTGTCCCAGGTTTTGGAACAGATAATTTAATGTAGATTTTTAATTAAACTTTGACTATACTTTGTGGAATTTGATGATAAATGTCATTTACACATTGCATGCTGTGAACAAAAAGGTAAAGATGCTGGAGGATTTTTATTAAATCATGAGCCCATAGAATTTTAGCCCTCAGAGGAGAGATCAGGAATCACCCAATCTCTACCACTTATTTTACAGATGAAGAGGCTGAGTCCCAAGGAGGGAAAGAGGCTTCCCCATACAGGTAATAAGAAGTAGAGTCAGGAATTTGAACACAAGACTTCTGAATTCAAATCTAGAGCTCTTTTCAACACACAAAGTCTCCCCAAAAGTTCTGGATTTTTCCATTATCCTGCACTACTATTTGTCAGAACATTCTTCCTTCTGCTTAAAAACAGTGGAACAGTTTACAAAGTCAAGCAACATAAAATTGGATAATTAAAAACAAAAACACAACGATAAGGAACCCAAGCGGAGCTGAGGCATTCTTTTATGTGATGTTTCCAAACAACTAGAGGGTAGATGTATGGAATGGGTACTAGAATGAGTCCCTGTTTACCCACTTCATAACTTTTGAGCAAGTCATTTTATTTCTTTGGGGCTTCTCATCCTTCATTTGCAAAATCAAGGGAGTGGTCTGGCAAAGAATATGAACACTGTGACCATGACACTGATGAATTTTCTGTTTTTATATTTTCAGCATTAAAACTCATGATGTAGACACAGGGACATTGTTTTAATACCACTATGTACCTCTGGCAATTCTATCTAGTTTTGAGACATAGAATAATACAATTTCTGAAGATTTTTAAATGAGGATCAACAAAGTGGGTAATGGTGATGATATTGACAATGATGGTGATGATGGTTTTGATGATGATGATAGCTATCATTTATATAGTGTTTACATGTACCAGGCACTATCATTTTACAAATATCTCATTTGATCTTCACAACAGTCTTTGATACAGGTATTATTGTTATCCCCATTTTGGAGATGAAAAAACAGAGGCAAACAAACATTAAATGACTTGCCTAAGTTTACTTAGCTAATAAATATTTAAGGTCCTATTTGAGCCTAGATCTTCCTGACTGTAGGCCCAGCACTGTGCCACCTAGTTGTGCAATGGAGAGTTTCATGTTTTGCATAAGAAGACTGTTTTACAGTGTAGACCAAGATATTATCAAAGAGAAATGGTATAAGGGATGCTATTGGAGAAATACATGGCTAGAGGGAAAAAAAGATGGACTGGTCACACAAATAACCAATGAGGGACACCTAATGTATAGACTCAGTGCTCCGTTGTTAACCTCATGAGGTAAAGAGAATTTGAGGGAGGCTGTAAATTATAGGCCAGATCCATGTATAGTGACATCATATGACAACATGAAAAAGAAATGAGAAAGATGGGCAGGCATGGATGGGGTTATGATCTGTGTCCTTGTAGAGATTAGGCAGAGCTATGAAACCACAAATCTATTGGAATTTGGGGTATTAGATTCTGCTTTTGAAGAATTATTTTTTCCTCTCAAAATAGGAAATAAAATAGGGAATGAAAAAGAATGGGGGACTAACACGTCCATTAAGCTCATTCTCAAATATCAGAGTCTTAAGAAAATACACTGGTGAGAGTAGAGTCACAATCGTTTCATGACTTATTCTCTGAATAGTGCTTGAAGAGCAAAGATTCCATTCTGCCTATTAACAAGCCATTCATATACTTTAAATCCTAGAAGTGCGAAATGCAGAGTGAACATTAAATTGGGAAAGTTCAGGATCCTACCCTGTAGGGTCTTGAATCATGGAAGTATAATGAACTCTTTTCATAAAATTATTTTAAACATTTATTTTTTTACATTTTCAGTTCCAAACTCTCTCCCTCCCTCCAGATACTCCCCCCTACCCATTAAGAAGGTAAGCAATACTATACTCATTATACACGTGAAGTCACGTAAAACATATTTCTGTGTTAGCATGCTGCAACAAAGAAGGAAGGAAATAGAAAAAAAGTGAAAAAAAAATCTTTCAATCTATAGTCTGAGTTCACCAGTCCTTTTTCTGGTGGCAGATAGCAATTTTCATCATGTGTCCTTTGGGATTGTGAAAGGAAGCCTTAAAGTAAGGCCAAAGTTTTCTTCCTAAAGTACCTTTGCATTTGCATAAGACATGGGACTCAATTGGCTTTCTAGAGTGTTACACCATATAATACAGATGAGGTAACTTTGGCCTGAAAAGGTTTAAAGGCAGGTGTTACCAATAATAGGGGCAGCTAGGTGACACAATGAAGGGAGCACCAGGCTTGGAGTCAGGAGGATTCATCTTCCTGAGTTCAAATCCTGCCTCAAACACTTACCAGCTCTGTGACCCTGGGTGAGTCTGGTTTTTAGCCTGGTTTTAGCCTGGTTTGCCTCAGTTCCTCAACTGGAAAATGAGCTGGAGGAGAAAATAGCAAACCACTCCAGTATCTTTGCCAAAAAATTCCCAAATAGGGCCATGGAGAGTCGGACACAACTGAAACAACTCAAGAACAAGAAAAAGACTTCATCCCTAAATACACCTCAGTATTACTACAATAGGGGAAGAGAAGAGAAGGAAATAAGCATTTGTGTGCTTATTATATGCTATATTATAATCATTTTTTTGCTTTTTATATGACAAATATGTTATACTTATACTACAAACCAGGCACTGATAAATTCTCTACAAATACTTCATTTGATAATGAGATATAAGATGGCTAATTTTGAATCAACCACTTAGTAAGTTGTCAGTCATTCATTGTGTCTACTATGTGCTAGACACTGTGATGGATTCTGAGGTTACAATAACAAAAAATAAATAGTCTCTAGCCTCCAGAAGCTTATACTTGTTGGGAGTAGCAATGAGGGGGAAGAGAGGAAACAACATGTACAAAACAAAAGTAAACCAATAGGAAGACTAAAATGTATTTACTGCAAAAAAGGCCCTAAAGGAACTGGGTAAATTGACCCATAAGATAAGCTTTTTTTATTATGGTCCATTTAAATAGAGGATAAAGTCAACTAAATATAATCATTTTTGTTTTGTTTTACTTTGATGCCAACTTATTCTCTCTGACAATAACAACCAACTGATTAAAAAACCTTCATAAATCAGCTCCTAATTTGAGATAATAGTTGTTCTTGATTAATTTTGGTCATGTCCAACTCTTTGTGACACCATTTGGGGTTTTCCTGGCAAAGATATTGGAGTGTTTTGCCATTTGCTCCTCCAGCTTATTTTACATACGAGGAAACTGAGGCAAACAGGGTTAAAAAACTTGCCCAGAATCACACAACTAGTAAGTGTCTGAGGCTGGATTTGAAGACTAGCCTTCCTGATTTCAAGTCTGGTGCTCTATCCATTGTGCCACCTAGGTGATAACCTGCATTATCAGCATTGAAGGAGGTTCTTGTATGCTATGTCTATATAATGTGTAGCTGATGTCGACAGAATGCTAGGCGATTTAACAACAGACCTGAAGAAAAAGCTTGACTACTTATTTATCTGTGTGACACCGGACATCTCACTAAGTAGTCATATTTCAAATTTGCTTTTTTCTTATAAGAGCCGTTGAACTGAAGACATCATAATACACTGGAAAAACCTGTGGCCCTGAAATGTAAAGACATGGGTTCAAATTCTGTCTCTAAGGTTTTCTGCCTATGTGTCCTTGGTTAGGTATCTGTAGCCACCTTGGACTATACCTTTCTCAACTCTAAAATGAAGGAGTTAAACCACATGGCCTCTGAGATTGCTTCCAGCCTTAAATCAGTGATCCTATAACCTAGACCTGTGACTTATTAAAAATAAATTTGGCTTAGAGTTTTGAGGGGATATTTAGCCCATTAATTAAGCTGTTATTTGATGAAGAAGGAATTAATTTTTTTGTGAAGATTGTGTACATTATACCTTGTGTCTTTCCTGAGGGAACTGTACCTACAGAACTGACTGGTAATGAGTGGGTTCCATTATTTAGATCAGAATTGGAACAAATCATGTGAACTGTTTTTTCTTTATTTGTTTTTGGCATTTTGCAGTTTTAAGTGATCAGATATTTAGAGTGAATGCAACTACTTGATGCAGATAGGAAGGGGGCATTAAAATACACAAAATGTAAAGAGATCATCAAAGATCTGTATCATTGAATAAAAATAATTTATGCAGTTGTGCCATAATATCCCCAAATTCATTTATGATCATTCTTGGGCATTTAAGGCCAACACTTGCCATTAGAGTTTATTATCATATTTTTGAGAAGATTATTTTTTTTGGTGGAAATATCCGAACCCAGTAGTTGTTTAGATGACTTCAGCTCAGTTTCATTTGGGATGTTATCTTGTTTTAGGGGTTAGGGGAGTCTCTTTGCTATCTCTATCCTACTAAGGGATAGAATGGCCAATTTTTGATTGCATGAGTACAGTAAAAGCAACTCAATTTCAATTATGATCCATTGAGGGCAAGATAAAATCAAATAAAAACCCTCTACATGTGGAAAAGCCTCTCGCAAATGCAGATTGGCAGTTGTCTGCATTTTTTTTTATTCCTAGAGCACTGCCTTGGGCACTGAGAAGTTGAGTGAGTTGCCCATGATAACACAGCCAATATGTATCAGAGGAAGAACTTGAACCCAAGTTTTCTGGATTCCAAGTCTCCCCCTCTTTCTATTATAACAAGCTGTCAGCTTGCTCTACTATTCCGAACAGGAGTCTGAATATAACAGTGATTACATCTGTTGTTCTTTCTGCCCACACAAACTAGTTGAAGGGAAATGGTTGAATTTAGTCCAACTGATTTTAAAAGAATCAGTCTAATGGAATTCAGCCTGGAGATAATGTAGATAAAGCACTTTAGAAACATTAATGTACTATATAAATGCCAGCTATTATTATGATTATGGGACCTGTGTTTGTGTGTTATATGGGTAGAGAATCCATACTACCTCTTAAACTGAAATCTTGTTTGAAACATTGTCTCAGAGACAGCTCCTCCAGTCCCCATTTCCCCCTTTATGTCAAATCAGCATGTCTTGATGGTACTCTAGGTTCCCAGCAGTCTGTGGTTCGGTCATATGTCCTCATCTGTAAAATAAGGGGACTAAACCAGATGATCTTAAAAGGCCCTTTCCAACTCTAAAATCCAATGATCTTATGATTTTTTAATAGGCTAAATTTCACTGTTCTTCTGTGATGTATGAATAAATATTAACTGCATGGACTTAAACGAGATGTTGCCAACCTCCATTCAATCCACAGAGCATCCCAAAACTATCTGGAAGGAAATTAAAAACAAGACAAAACAAAACCTGACCTCTCATGAATGTTGCAAGAACTTTTAGCAAGTTTCTCCTTTGGAGAAGTTATTATAGGAATAAAGAGAAGTCAGAGAACTCTGGAGTCTCAGCGCTACCTAGTGGCCAATTGGCAGCAACCATGGTTTCTACCTTCCCCATGAATAAGGTGTCAACAGAGGCTTCAGATATGAAACCTCCGCCATTCTCCATCTGCTGACACCTTTGTAAGAGGCAACAGCACCAGATTTGGTTGAGGGTGGTTTCTAAAAATATGCCCCCACCATGCCAATTTAGAAACACCACATGAGTTATTTATTAAATCTCTGAAGTGGCACTCCTCCAAAGAGCTCAAGGTGCTGTACATAGAACTCTCAAGCTACAGAGTTTAATTATACATTTGAAAATGGGAGGTGTGGAAGATAGAACAGGAGAAAGAAAGAAACAGGGTTATGAAGGTCAGAGGCACTGAAAAGAAAAAATGCACATGGATGTGGCTTTAAAATGTGTTTGTTGTGACAAATTTAAAAGTGTTCGAATATAAACAATACCAGATTTCTGAAAGGTATTAAATAAGGTACACATGTGAAACATCTCAAATCACCTATTTCCTATATCTGGAAAATTGTTACATTCAAAGTTCTAAGAAGGCACAGTCAAGGTTAGCTGAAAATCTTCATGACTTTATCTACAGATATGACATTGGTGAATATTTCAAGTAAGGAGAAAGCCTGACCTTATTGGTGTTTGATCTTGACCCTGGAATGTTCCCTCTCATCATTGTACCCATACTTTAGTTTCCCCATTATTGAACGCTAGGTTTCTCTTTAGTGTAGATTTTGTTAACAGAGTCTTGAGGTACTCTGTGACTATATAAAATCCTCCTTTTGGTTTTAATACCATTCTTGGCTTGCCCTCATCTTACGATCAATAGATTTATTTTTGTTTTTACTTTGTTTTGTTTGTAGGCAGATACTCGTGACTTGTCATTTTTATAGACAAAGGGAACTCTCAGGGGAGGAAAACTCCTCTACCAATATAGATCATCATCTTTTCTGCAAGTTATAGTTTTAGAGTTACACTAAGAGGTTAAGTAATTTGCCCAGTTACACATCCAATCATCAAAAATGGGACTTGAACCCAAGTCATTCTGATTATGACACTGGACTTTTATCTCTCATATGACAATGCCTTCATAGGTAGGCTTGACCAATTTCCAGTCATTCTAGTATTAAGAATAATTTTAATTTGATTTGTGATTCTACCCTATTATTTTTTTCAAAAAATTATCTTTGACATAAGCTTGTGTCATGATGAAATTGAACAAAAATAGATTTCATCTTGATTTTTTTAAATGTCACAGAAGCTTTTTTTTTTTTTGAAAATTAGAGAGATGTGGTAAAACTTAGGTTTGGAAATCACTGTCAGAATCTCTTGGCTGCTTCCTTAAAGAGGCTATCTCAGACAATTCTTCCCATCATTACTGACTCTCTACTCTCCTACTGTCATTTAGCATTCCATTTAATGTATATGTTATCCACCCAGTTTATTTCAACAAATATTTATTAAGCCCTTACATCCTGTAGACATTACAATTGCTTCATGCCTGTCCTTTGGTAAGATATTTCAATAGGGGATTCCCAGGTAATCCCTATTACCACTACCCAACAGTCAGGTCAGATGATTCCTCCTCTCCCAATTTTTCACAAACACACTTCTATGAGTCAGAGTTGGCCCCAAAGAGAAAATGTTGCAAAATGCTCCCTCCGTGTGCTCTTTCCCAAGGCAGATATCACTGTAGTTATTAGGAGGTTAATCCAGTCTCTTCTTGGCATCTGAAATGCAAGAGCAGAAAAATAGGTGTTAGCTCCATCAACAAGGGTTAAAGGAAATCTTGGTTTGGATTTTGAATCAATCATTGACATGGCTCAACTATAGTGTATCACAACACTGCCTACACTGATGAATGAAAAAAAAGTGCTTACTTTATGCCAAGCCCTCTTTCAAGTGCTGGTTGTTGCGAATAGTGAGTGGTTAGGACAGGGGTGGGGAACCTGTGGTCTTAAGGACATATGTAGCCTCTAGGTCCTCAAGTGTGGCCCTTCGACTGAATCCAAACTTCACAGAAGAAATTTGTTTGGATTCATTCCAAGGGCCACACTTGAGGACCTAGATCGAGGTTCCAGGTTCCCTACTTCTTGGTTAGGAGAACAAGACAATCCTGGCTCTCAAGGAGCTTATACTCTAATTGACAGATAGTACATATAAAATAGAACACATTCAGGATGAACAGAGAGGCCTAGAAGTATGAAGGGTGCACCAGCAGGCCAGATGACCTAGAGGATGTGAGAAGGCAAAGGGAAAGGATGTCTCTACCCACACCCACACACTTCCATTTTTCTTGCCTAACCTTCCCAGATATGGTTTCAAGACCATTTAGTTTCTAGTTTTTACCTTTCTACAAGTAGAGCAGGCTTTTTCTTTGTTTTGTTTTGTTTTAAAGGCAAACAGATCAAATCCAACCTGGCCCAAACTCAAATGTTAAAGCTGGTATTTGTAAGGATAGGGTGAGCGAGTAAAAATCCACTTTCCTATTAAATATACTGCATTCCCATAGAGGCATACACAACAATAACACTGAGGCCTTTTGGCCCAACATTGTATTTGAAGGACAATTCCTTGTTTCAAATAATGTGCATGAGGCTAAAAATAATTTTTAAAAGATTAAGAGAAGTTCAGTCTGCCTCCAGAATCAAATCTACAGGCAGCTAGCTATTAGCAAGGTGAAAATTCTGAGGTTCAGAGATAGGGAAAAGGAAATCATGTGACTGAATGATGTGAACATCTCTCCCCCTACTTTCAAACTTCTTTTTATGGTAGATATCAGAAATACTTGTTTTAAATGCCCCTATACAATGCTTATACCTTGAATCAAGAGCATTTGTTAAACATACAGACCTTTTCCAATATAAACATATGTCCTTCTATAGAACTGTGTTAAAATACATGCTCCTTGTACACAGAAACCAAGCCTATCTGAAAGACAGGAATGTAGGACCTTTGGCTACTTTCAAATGTAGTTCCATGGATATAATTATCTGTATAATTGTTATTTTACCTGAATTTTCAGCAGTTGAGGAAAAAGCACAGGACTAAGTAATCTGATGTAGCTAACTTTGTTTGTGACATCTTTGCTGCTTTCTCCATCCTATCATGTATGGTGTGGACTTAATAAGTAAATGATTTTAAATACGTAGTATGAAAATGAAACCAAATTATTTGTAGAAAGATATATCCTAAGAATAAAATTACATTTCAGGGCAACTAGAATATATAAAACAATGATTCCCCCTCTTTGGTAATGTCTCCCCCTCTCCTTCAGTATTATAGTATAATGAGGTTTTAATAATTTTTTTAAGACTTTACAAATATTTTAAGACATTGCAATGAGTGACTACAAAATTGGATGAGAGAAAATCCTTTAAAAATATGATGCAGACATACAAATCATCAAAGGACTTCCTATTACTGAATGGTACACTAATGTGAGTCACATGGAAATTTTTCAAAGACTATCCATTTGTATGGTAGACAGAAAGAATTTTGCAAGATATGGTTGATTTTTCTTGAAGTGTAGCATGATTAACATTTTTAACTCATTGGTTTAGATGTTAAGACTACAAATAAAAATGTTGCAGCCCTGCATTTTGCCATACTACATTTAGGTCAACATATTTGAAGGACCAATTTTTGAGGCTTTGTTTTGTTTTGCTCTTTACATAGAACATAAAAATTTAAAACTAGGCCTTAAGAAGAGAATGAAAATATGAACCAAATAATTTCAAATATCTGTTCCTTTAAAGGCATAATAACATGTCATGTTTCATTTTATAAACACATCTAATCTTGAATCAGTTGCTGCATTTTATTTTTCTATTCTCACAACACATCTTGGATCTCCCCGCTCTCCACCCACATGGACACCACCTTAATTCATATCCTTATATCCTTGTCATCTTTCTTATGTACTATCACAATAACTTCCTGGTTGGTCTTCTTGTATCCAGTCTCTCCCCTTCCCAATCCATCTTCCACACCAACTGCCAAATATAATCTTCATAATGTACAAGTCTGAACCAGTCACTCTCAGGTTTAAATATTTCCTGTGGCTTTCTAATTCATGTTGGATAAAATAGAAACACCTCACAAATACCAGCATCTAAAGCCCCTCTCAAGCTGGCATCAACCTATCTTTCTAGATGTTTTTTCACATGCTTCTTTTCGCACACACACTCCTTCAAGCAAAAATGACCTCCTTTATGTTCCCTCATTGGGCATTCCATTCTCCATATGTTTATAGAGGTTGATCCTGGATTTGGAATTTGCTGCCTTCTACCCTCAATCCTCAGTTTCCTTGAAGGAGGAAGTCAGGTGCTTCCTCTTACTAGAAGTTCTGCAGGTTCCTCTCAGTTTTTAGTTCTCTCTCCTTGAATAACTTGTCTTTACTTTTCTGTTTGCATTTCCTTTACTTCTAGTAGAATATAAACTCCTTGTGGGCAGGGAATGTTCTCATGTTTTTTTGCCTTTTTATCCTCATATCCCTTTTACCCTTGATTTATACATAATAAGGTTTAAGGGATGCTGTTTTTTTATTGCTTTGAGTGCATTGATCAGGACCAGGACCAGGACCAGGATCAGGACCAGGAGCAGGTCAGATTGATGAAAATTTAAAAGAGTTCCAGAGAAATGCAACATCAAAGAGACCTCAGTCTGTAAATAGACATCTTGGTTTTTCTCCAGGCTAGAAAATATTCTTCCTTGATAGGAAGAATAAAAAAATTGCGAATACAAATTGTACTATGTACTATTCTGTAAATTATAAGGGACAGAGAGTATAACTGGGTAAATAAAGTTATGCTGTCATGATTACTGCTGGCAGACACATCATTCATATGACAAATTGAAAAAAAAAAAGATAAAGCCTTTTCCCCCGCCTAGAATTCATTGCCTCCTCACCTTCCCCTCTTTAGAATCCCTGGTTTTAAGGCATAGTTCAAGCACCATTTTCTTCATTAAAGTTTTCTTAATCTCTTCTGGAAGGTAATACATTTCCTCCCTAAACTACCTGCTGACAGGCTAGGGAAATACAGCCCATCTGTCAAAGAAGTATTTATATCCATTTCAATGAACTCTCCCACCTTACAAATTGGAAGATGCCATGAGTAATTAAATTATTAGCAGAAAGAAGCAAGAAGAGAAAAAAGACAAAAACATATTCTCGACTTCATTTCAATATAATGTGATATAAAATCATTGACCATAGACATAGAGGTGAAAAGGAACTTAGAGATTATCCAGACCCACCTTTTTATTCTATATAAGAAGAAACTGGGTTCCAAAGGGGGAAGTTACTTAACTGAAGTTACATGGATAGTAGTAGAGCCTGGATTTGTACTAGAGACCTTTGCTACCAAATCCAGAACTCTTTCACTCTAGAGCATTGGTCCTGTCTCCAGAGGATCAAACATTTAGAGCTAGGATGGATTAAGATTGTTGAGTCTAACCCCCTCATTTAATAGATGAGAAAACTGAGACTCAGGGTCACCCCATTAGTAAACATCTGAGACAGAATTTGAAATTGGGTGCCCCGAGTCCAAGTCCAATTCTCTACCAACACACTACTGCTACACATTGTCTCAAACATACTGAAAGAAATGCAGAGAGACGGATCTTGATTAGTGAGAATAATGAGGTCCCCAGAAGTATTTGTGTTATTTGATTTTGCACTGCGTATTTCTATAGGGTTGGAAGCTAATTACCATATTTTGCATAATTATAACTTCTTCAAATACTGTGAATTCAAATGCATACAACTACATCAGGGAATTCACTATTCACACTAATTGGGATGCATAAGTATCATATTAAATGCATTTTTTTGTTTCCTTAAATATATATTTATAATTGGAAATACATAAGGTGATTCACTACTGTCACACTAGGCTCTTGTGCATTATTATTTTTATTATTATTATTATTTATGTGGAGCTCATTGTCTTAGTTTACTAGGCAGATGAGGACTTAGTTCTAAGAAGGGAAGTATACAAAGATTTTCAGCTCCACCCGCCTCTCTCTCTTTTAGTCATGCTCCCAAGAACTAATTTTCATGAGCCATGATTGGCATTGTGAGAACACAAAAGAGTCAAAGGGAATTTTTGCACTTTAGATTTTGGGCTAAGCTTAGGGAATCATAGCTCTAGAACCAAAAGATATAAAAATTCAAGTTTACTTCAAGCCAGAAGTTTACTAGCTTGGCTATGACTTTTCAGTTCAAATCACAGAAGAGTGAGATAGTCACTGAGACTATATTTTCAAAGAGCTGCTAAACCCTTCTTCCGACGGATGGGGAAAAGGCCTCATAGCAGCAAGTGGTAGCAGAAAGCAGCACAGGATGTATACAATGTGCCCCAGGTGAAGGGACCCAGCAGATGGAAACTGAGAATAACACTGGATCTTTTAGAGGACACCTCAGCTATCAGGAGTCAGAAGGTGGGCACAAAGGGTGACACAGAACCCAAAGAGAGCAGCAAAGAGGATGAATAGATAGCAATGAAGCAAAGAACCATGTAGCACCAAAGTCCACCAGTTTGCATTTTGATGTCACTTGCCTGGTGGATGACATTAGAAGTTCTGTATAGGAAGATCTAATAAAGGTAGAGGGAAACTAACAGTGGCTCACACTCCTAGCAACATGAGTTTTCTGGGTGTATGTGCTCTCTCTCACATGGCTTCTTTCTCTTATTGGTTGTGTAGGAATATGTGGGAACATATGAAATTTCCCCATATTTTATCTTGCTACATCGTTAAACGTTTTGTGTATTGGACTAATACATCTTTTGACAATTGTGTTTTTAAAAAGAGCAGAGATGAGGAAGTAGGATCCCTGAGCTGTTGTCCCAGATTGCCACCAAGATTTGGAAACTTGAGCAATTCACTTCCTGTCTCTGGGGCTCAGTTTCTTTATCTGAAAAATAAAAACATTGAACTAAACGATGGCTAAAGACATCCTCCAAATCCTTAAGCATTCTATAATTATATCAACTCCATGATTATGATTATACAAATTCCAGGTCATTAATTGCATCTCAGGTGAAGCAAAGGTCAAAAAGACTATAGCTGTAGAATACATTTGGCACTCGCACACTGTCCAGTACATAAGAGAGGTGATATCTACTGGGAATCAATAGACAATATACAGAAAGGAAGTCATTCTATATAAGATTCCTTGGTGGTTAATTAACTGACTGCATGAGAACAAGCTTTTCAGTATACTCTACAGAAGACTTTCTAAGCACAGATTTGTGTCAGTGCCAGGGTAGAGGCTATTTAAGTGTTTACCTAGGTTTTTCAATTTATGTCAACAATAAGTGCTTACAAAGTTATCGTGCTAAGTGCTGGGGGGAACAATATGGAATAAGATATCATCCTTTCCCTCAAGGAACTTATAATCTAGTAGATAATAAAACATGGACTGATACTGTAGTTGAAGCTATAAAGTATTACATGAAGGTAGAATGTTCTAGAACTGATAAATATACAGAGTAATTTTATATACATACATATATGTGTATTTATACACATATAAACGTACATATGCAAACAATACTTATATACATATACAAACATACACGCATATATAAACATATATACATACATATACACATATAAACACACACATGCACAATGTGTACATGCACAAACATATATACATTCATAAACATACGTACACATATAAACACACATGTAGACATACATGGCAACATATACACATGCATATGCACGCATTCAAATATATGCATATATACACACAAACAAATACATGCACATACATATATGCATATATACATACATATATAAACGTATGCATATATACACATCAACATATATACAGACATGCATACACAGACATACACAACATATATACATGTATAAACACATACACATACATATGTAAATATGCATATATACATATACACATATAAGTATATACCATACAAAATATACATATATAAACATATATTCGTACAAACATACACATAGATAACATATATGCATAAACATGTGTGTATACATATATAAATGTATATACACACATATACACATATCTATTTGTGTCTAATAGTAACTATCTCTAGTAGGGTGGGGGTAGGGAAGAAAAAAGAAAGTTGTATGATAACTTTGTTATATATTTAAAAGGACTAGCAAGTTATACATAGTAGATTTGCAGTTTCATGAGAAATCACCTTTTTTTTTTTAGCATACTATGTTATGGAAATGCTTCTTTTAATCCCTCAATTAAAAATGAAATACATTTAAAATAAATAAATAAATAAATGGAGGGAGGAGGGAAAAAAGTTGAATGAGAGGCCTGAGATGGAAAATTATGTTCAGAAGTGGTGGTATTAGAGCAGGATGTTGAAAGATGCATAGGATTTCAACACATAAACATGAATGAAATGAATTAAAAAAAGCATTAAGCACTAACTTCAGTATTTAACAGGCTCTGTGTTACAGAGTTTGGAAAAAGCTCATTGGTTGTCTTTTGTTCTCAAAGAGGGACAAAATTATATCACTTTGTTGAGATCTGGGCACAATGTGTCTGACTTGCTGATCAAACCAATACAAGCATGGAAGGCTCTACCACGGGTCAGGCACAAATATGAACATTTGGAGGGGAAATGTCTCTAAATGTGTGCACCTCACATTTCTTTTGAGCTCCTGTAATTGTGCTTTGCTCATAGAGCACAGAGCCTTCTTCGATGGAGACATGCCATACTTGGCAGTCCTGTGCCACACAAAAAAGCTACAGACTTAGGGGATAGAGTGACAAAGCAAAAATAGACAGGTAAAAGGCTTTCCTAGAATTTCAGACTTGGAAGGGACCAACTCATACTAGAATACAGATGCTTTCTATAGCATACTTGTCAACATTGCATTCAAGCCTTGAAGACCTTCCTTCCTAGGGAACCTACCACTTCCAAGACTTCCTATCCCACTTTTAGATACCTGCTAGGAATTTTTTCCTTATATCAAGCCTAATTTTTCCTTTCCTCAATTTCTATCTGCTGTTCTGCCCTCTGGGTCAAATAGAGCAAATTTAATCACTCTTCCACATGATACTTCAAAGACCTAAAGATAGCTATCACATCTTCTTTCCCCACTTCCCCCATGCAGTATGAACTCAGGGAAGAGAGAACCATTCAATGTGTTTATTGTTCAGTCATTTCAGTCATGCATGACTCTTTGTTACCCCATTTTGGGGTTTTCTTGGCAAAGATAGTAGAGAGGGTTTCCATTCCCTTCTCTAGCTCATTTTTATAGATGAGGAACTGAGGCAAACAGGGTTAAGTGACTTTCCAAAGTCATACAGCTAATAATTGCCTAAGCTTGGATTTGAACTCATAAAGTTGAGTCCCTCTGGCTCCAAGCCCAATGCTCTATTGATTATGCCACCAACATGAAGGGAAGTTCTATGAAAAGGGAAAATGGCATTAGAATTATATTTCCTGTGGTTGTCCACTTTTAAAAATATCTGTTCCATTTTCAGCATCAAGCAAGGTATTAAGTACAGATTTCTGTCAACTAGTCAAAATGGAAATTTTACAGTTTTAAATTTGAAATATATCGTTGTACTAATATCAATATTTGTTTTCAATTCCCTTATATTGTTGTTTTATTCTATTAAAAGTATAGCTAATCTCAGAAGTAGAGCTATAGGTCCCGTCAATTCATAATTACTCTATGGCAACCTACTAATAGGAAGCACTCCAGGGCCTAAGGAATATTTTTTTAAGATCACATTATCTTACATCTCAAATTCCATGTTATAGACTTCAAATTATCCTAGCTTACCTTCTAGAGTCATCATCAGCCAATGAAGTTATTCATTTTTATAACCTTCAAATTCGTAGAATGGCTGATATCTGTAACAAGCGTATGGTGGAAGATGCTTTTAAAAGTATAGATTTATTTTCTTACATAAATATTTTCTATTCATTTGAGTTTACAAAGCTTTGTATATACTTCAAAGTGAAACAAACAAAAAAACCCCTCAGATTAAAACAGTTTCACTCAATCTAATGCAGTTTCCACAGTTAGCCCAGGTTCAGTATGTAGGGGTTAGAAGTATGTAGAGTTAAAAAGTATCCACGAATTATTGCTTTAAGATATTTTTATCAAAACTTGAAATGGAGTAAAAGTAGCCATATTTTTAAAAATGTTATTCATCTCAAGCATCCCATAAGCTTCCATCAATCCTAATCAATTTCCAGATGCACATTCTTCTGCCAAAGCTGTTCCAGGGCCTCTATTACATGTTCCCTATAATTAGCTATCTATTGTACACAAGTTAGACAGTATTTGACACAAGCATTTATTCATAGTTCATGGAAGATCCTACACTTTTGGTGTCAGGCAGCTAGGACTACTCAGTACTACTAATTACTTTAAATATAAAGGTTTTAATTCTGGATTCTAATCCATGGCCCGAATATATGTGCTTTGGGGTAAAGCTTCAGAAAGACTATATTGGCATTTATCTGCTACATAAATGATACAGAGGCACAGTGGTCCATAAGTATAATGTTCACCACAATGTAGGAGAAAGTAATAGAGTCTCACAGCCAAGAAGACCTGGGTTCAAATCCTATCTTGAATACACATTGGCTGTATGATTTGGAACATCACTTTACCCTTTTACCACTTGTCTTCTAGGCAACTCTCTAAGACTAGAATTTGCAGAGAAGTCAGCTGGATTTAGTTGAAGGAGTCTCCTCATGCAGAACATCCCTGCATCTCTGACATCACAGGTTAAGTTCTTATGTCTATGTGCGAAAAACCTCTAATCAGTGTTTTGAAAAAGACAAGCCTGATGTTCCTTTCTGAAACTGTTTCTAATTAACTACAGAATGCCACTCTGTCACTTTTGTTACTAGGTGGCACAGTGGACACAACACTGGAACTTGAGTCAAGAGAGCTTAAGTTCAAATCCAGCCCCAGATACTTTCTAGCTGTGTGACACTGGCCAGTCATTTCTTTCTGACTTAGTTTTGTCATCTGCTGAATGGGGATACTAATAGTCCCTTCCTCCCAGGTTTATTGTGAGGATCAAATGAAATAATATTTATAAAATGCTTTGAAAACATTAATGTTCTATTTAAAAGCTAACTATAATTCTTAGTATTATTATATAAGATCAAAGATATAGGTGTTCATGATGGATATAGTCTTCCATTAATTGCATATATAAGGCAGCGTTTTGTATTATGGGGTTGAAATATTTATTAATTCCTTATTACTTCAAGAATCAATTATTAAGCACCTGCTTAATGAACAGATCATCTGCATATTAGGCATTATGAATGACATAAAAGAAGTTGTAGACATAGTTTTCCATTTTCAAATACTTTGCAGTCAAGTGGGTAAAACAAGACAAATATGTTATTTTAGGAATAATATCCATTCGTTAATATTTACATGCATGCCTTTCTCTTTAACCAGGAATCAACTTAATAATCATACCATTTAGAATTAGAAGTGACTTCAGTGACTATCAAATGTAATAAACCCCTGTAAAGAAATTCCCTTTACACCATACCTAAACGGTCAGTCATCCAGCTTTGGTCCAGAAGATCTTCATTGATTGGCACCTGCTATCTCTGAGCACAGCCATTTATGGTGTCTAAACTTGCCTTCCCCTATTTTTGAATTTGTAAAATCATTTTTAAAAATCCAAATGGAAGGTTTTATGTTTATCCCTTTAAAATTTCATCTTATTAGATTCTGCCCAGTATTTTAATGTTTCTTTATCTTTTTTTGGATCCTAATGCTATGGTACACAGTATTTGAGCCACCCCTGAAGGGGGTGGGGAAGAGGAAGAGAAGGGAAATGAACAGGATAAACATTTATACAATACCTACTATGTGCCAAATGCTGTTCTAAGCCCTGTTTACAAATATGATCTTGTCTGTGTTATCTGTAAGCTTAATAAGTATACCATCTCTGCATCTATCCAAGTCATTGTTGCAAATGACCAATGGCACTGTGCTAAACACAAATCTTCATAGGACTAGCAACTTCCTCATAAGCTGTCTCTGAATTAAACACTTTACTAAAATCTAGGGAAAGTCAATAATAAAGACAATGGTCATTTATTAAATGCCTATTATGTGTCAGGTAGAGTGCTAAGCATTAGGGATGTTAATAAAGAGCCCTTGCCCCCTTGGGAAAAAAAAAAACAGAAATCCTTGCTCTCAAGAAACTCAAATATATAAAGATGAGGGGACAACAGGTAAATAACCCATGTACAAACAAGACACACACACACACACACACACACACATATATATATAAAATTTATACACACATATATACACACATGCATATAACAGATACACACATACACATATAACATAATTGTGTATATGTGCATATATACATGCACATACACATAGAAAGATATATATACAGTGCGTACATACATATATATACAAATACACATACATCTTTATATATAGCAGCTAGGTAGTGCAGTGAGTGGATAGAGCACTGGCCTGGAGTCAGGAAGACCTGAGTTCAAATCTAGCCTTAGGCACTTACAAGCTGTGTGACCATGAGCAAGTCAATTAACCCTGTCTGCCTCAGTTACTTATCTGTAAAATTAATTGGGGAAGGAAATGGCAAACCACTCCAGTATCTTTGCTAGGAAAGTCCGAAATGGTGATGGTGTCACAGAGTTGGACATGACTCAAATAACTCAACAGCAACAATGTAAGTGTGTGTATGTGTGTGTGTGTGCACGCACATATGTAGACACTCACATTATCTCAGAGGGAAGTCACTATCCATAAGGGGAAGGGAGAATCCAGGAGGACATCTAGTAGAAGGTGGGATTTAAGATGCAACTTGAATGAAATTAGGAAGATAGAGGGGAGGAGGGAGAAAATTCCAGGCTTGGTAAATATCCAGCAAAAATGCACTGTCAGGAGATGGGGGTGTCATGGGAAAAAGACAGCAAGGAGACCATTGTTACTGGATTGTGGAATATGTGGAGGTAGCCTATATTTTCCTTTCTACAAGTTCAGTAGTTCTACCTTGTTAGATATCAAGCCAGCAAGTGGCAAACATTTATTATTTACTTACTGTGCACCAGAATGATAGAAAGATAGATAGATAGATAGATAGATAGATAGATAGATAGATAGATAGATATTGTATATGTACATAGATGTACATAGATAGATGCACGAGTATATATACATATGTACATACATACATATGTACATACATACATACGTACATACATACATACTAGATATAAGCCATACAGGGTTGTTTCAGAGAGAGGGCAATAGCAGCTGGGAGGTCAGGAAAACCTCCCTGTAGAAGGTCATATTCAGACTAATTCCCAAAGAAAGTAAGGGATCCTAACAAGCAGAGGTGAGGAGGGAGTACGTTCAAGGCAGGAAGACAGCTAAGATAAATGCACAGAACTGAGATTGGAATTCATGGACATGGAAGGGTTGCTACATGAAAAACACTACTCAGGACTCTGGAAAATACAAAAAGAAGGAATCAAGATGATCCTTGCCTTCCAGCAACCGGAGTAACAAAACAATCATACATGAAAAATTTGGAGGAGCCAAGAGTAATAACATACTAGCAAGTACATGGTTATAAAGTGGTAGAGATAATATGCCTAAGTGGTAAGGAAAGATATATGTGTTTTTCCTCTAAAATGTAACAGAAGTGAAGCAAAGAGGAAAGACTAATTCAACAAAGAAAAATGCTTCCTTTCCCTTGAAGAAATAAAAAAGATGAGTAAATTCTCCCTGAAAATCTCTCTCAGATGACTAGAGAAATGCTTTTTAAAAAAATTATTCTAGGAGAAAACCCCCAATAACTAATTTCAAAAGTTGGTACTTGCCTCATGGGGTAAGTTTCCAGAGCCTGAAATGAATACGTTAATAAGGCACATTCTTTGCCCATCTCTAGCTGATTAACTGAAGCTCTTCTTCTTTACCTTATTTGGCCTTCTGTTTTAAAAAAATGGCAAAGTTGGTCACAGGTCAAGGACTGGCACAGTAATCATCAACGTGAGACTGCCATATAAATGAATAAATCACAAAAAGCTCCCGACAGTAGCACTCTCAACTTAGTGTCTTAAGTAAGCATTTAATTTTGATTTACTAAGGTAGCTACTGCGTGTTAATTGAATAGTGTTATTAGGTATATGCAAGATATAAGTTAATTATATGTCACTTAAAATGATTATAGTGAGAACACACATTAATAGCTCCACTATTGGCTGATATCAGGGCATCATTAATGCATTTGGAGGCCAAGGCAGTTTGCAGTGGCAACTGTTTGTGAAAGGTTTCATTGGAGAAAATGAGTTGTAATGCATGGACACTATTGCGAAATCTTAAAAGTCAGTTGCAAATACATATAATTCTATTTTTTTCTTTTACAATAACTGGGGTTTTGCTTTAAAGTAAAAAAAAAAACAAAAGGTTCATAAAATTTCTTTGATTCTACGTATTTTCCAAACAAGGTAAATTATTCTTTTTTTTTGTCTTTTATTTCTTTCCTCAAAGCTACTTTATCTTTTTTTTAATTTCATTGCTTTAAAATGTTCATTTCATCTCATTTCTTAAAGAATGTAAAAATGATGTCGTCTGTTGCCTTCATTTAAATACAAGGTAAAAAGGGCATGTTGTTTTGTGGGAAGTGGCAGGAGATGCAGGTTTCAGTCTTTCCTTAAGCACTATGTAATTTGTAGCATTCAGCACCTTGAGAGGAGGGATTGTCTCACTTTTTCGTTTACAACCAACACATCGAGTAAAGTGTAAGAAGAGTAGTAGATGCTTAAGATACGATTATTGATTGATTAGCTGGGCAAGGCACTTAGACTCTGGGCCTTAGTTGCTTTTTGAGAAAAAAAAATGTGGTAATAATGGTTCCTTAACTGTATAAATTGCACAGTTGTTGCATTGGATTAATTCTTAGGGTTGTACCAGCCCTAAAATCTTTGGTTAGAAATCATTAAAGGAATATCAAAGTTAGGTACACTAGTGGTCCCTATAACGTCCTAGCTTGTATTTGCTAAGGTCCTTTCCAGCTTTTAACAATATATTATTCCATGGAACTACATATCATTTGTCCTTTAAGTCACTTATACCTAGTTATTTACACCAATATATATTTTACACCGATATTGTCATTATAATCCAAAATAACACTATACTGCGCTTATCCTAGGCAATATGCAAAGAATGGTGTAGGCATACCATTTCACAAGGTAAAAAATCTTAAAATTGGAAAGGACCTTAGAAGTAAATCATTCACACAATTTATATTTGCTAATTGCTTACCTATGTATGCCTTTACATGCCGTGTACTGTGCTAGGCATTGTGAATAAAGAAACAAAAATAAAAATACCTGCTTTTAAGTAATTAACATAATTCTCTTGGGGAAGGCATGTGCACACATAAGTTTATGCAATATAAGTACAAAGTCATTTATTAAGGGAGAGGACAAATCATATAGTCCTTTCAGTTCCTTGAAACAAGACACTCCATCTCCTGACTCTGGGTATTGACCATGGCTGTCCTCCATACATGTAATGCTCTGCCTCCTCTTCTCTTCCTTTTTCTTCCCTAATTTCCTATTTTAGTGGAATTTTAATCACAGCAAATACCCTACTACCTTTCTAGGTCCCTCTTAGTTTTAGTATTTTCCTCTGTTGACTATTTCCAATTTACCTAATTTCTATACAAGTGTTTGTGGTATGTTCTCAGACATCCCCACCTCCTCTTCCCTATTAGACTTAAGAGTAGAGACTGTCTTAAGTTTTCTTTGTATCCCCTGTGCTTAGCACAGTGCCTAGTATGTAATAGATGCTTGATAAATGTTATTGACCACCTGGCTAGTGATTTCCCTGTCCCATCTGATTCTTGCAACTCATTAGAATATTGAGAATTGCCACAAAGATATGAAAAATACAAAGAAAGTTCCTATAGATGCCAAAGTATTAGCGATGACATTCTTTAAAGTAGCAAAAAATGGAAATAAAACAAATGACCATCAATTAGAAAATTTAATGAAATACTTTACATTTGCATAAGAACATACAAATATGAAGAATTCCAAGAAACTTGGAAAGATTTTTATCAAATAATGTATACTGGAGTTAGAACTAAGGGAACAACAGAAACACTGATAGAAATGGGAAAAAAAAAACAAAAGATATCAGAACTCAGTTCTAGGTAATAACTAAGCTTGACTACAGAGAACTGATAAAATAAACCTCTCTCCTCTCAGTAGAAAGGTGTTATGTTACAGGGACAGAATTAGATCTATCCCAGTTCTTATGGTCATATGTTGGTTTGTTTTATTTCATTATACTTCTTGGTTATGAGAGGATGCCTTGGGTGGCTCCAGTATTGGGAAATAACTGTTTTGCTTTTGTTTTTTAAGAATCAACAAAGCACTTAAAATAAGTGCTTTAGATAATTTCATACTGCAAAATGCTATGTGAGTTCTGAGAGAGAATCTTATACCTAGAGGGGAATTAAAGAATTCTTCCTAGAGGAGGTGGCACTTGAACAGGCTTTTAAAGACTAGGTAGGTATTAGCAGGTATTAGCAGAGTCAGAGAGGGGATAGATAATCTCATGGGCAAATATATGGAGGTAAGAAAACACAGTCTATATGAGATAGTATAGAGGATGAGTTTTGAATGCTACAAAGTAATCTTGGTCTCTAGGAATGAAAAGTATCGGTCTTACTTCTGATTTGTTTTAAAGCAAATGTGGAAACTAAGGCCTAAGGCAATTAAGTGTTGTGACCAAAGGCAGATAGACACTTAAGGGTAGTACCCATGCCACCCAATTTCTAATTCAGTCTTTTGCTTCCTTTTAAAAGTTATTAAATTATTATTAATTCATTTTGTCTCAAGGGATGCATTGTATCAAGAAGTGACAATTACCGGTAATAAATATATCCAGCACCTTACAAAATTGTACCATTTTCATTCAATAGCCTGCTGTACTATAAACTAATTATGTGTTCATCCTGGAGAGAAAATTATGACTGACCACTGATGGGATTCAGTCAACATTATTTCTCCTCTCGATAAAAATAGAACCAACGAAAAAATCGATACGTTGCTTCAATTAGCATTAATTAGTCATAGAGTTATTTCTAAATCATACCAGTCACCGGTGTGCATGTATCTAGTAACCTAACATTAAAATCTACTCTGTTGTATCGCTCTCATTAAATGGTTTACATCTAATCTGTTGCACTTGAGTTAGTGAAGGATATTGTTTTGGAAGGATAATTAGTGATATTATTCCTACATATATTATCTGCTATAGGAGAGGTTTTTAAAAGGAACCAGTAAGTATTCTAATTGGACTATCCATTTGACATCCACGCTGCAGACGATACTGTTAATTATCCCCTGCTTTAACTGGTCAATTAAAACTGTAGTATGGATGACCAGCACAGAAGTCGAATGTTTTTAATTGTTGCCTGCCCATCACTTGGTTCCGATAGAACTTACCCAGAAAGTATCTCTTTCACTGAGCAAATCAAATCCTTCCAAATGCACACATCTCCCCTAAATTTTAAGAAACAAGTAATAGTCTGTGTCATATGGTGACAAGTACAGTTCAAAGTGCCATTATCACTGTTCTCGTGGTGATAATTAATCCCTTCATCATTATCCTAATGAGAAACCATGTTCAGAAAATGCTGATTGAAAAACCCAGATATCAAACACAAGTCACTCATGGCCCTATCAGCTAAATTGATTCATACACTTACTGTAGATTAGTACAGAGCCTTCCTAATAATTTATCTTCCCTACTCCAAACTTTTTCTAAGCTTCTTATGTTTCACTTCATGATTTTTTAAAATTGTCGGCTCTAAGTTGAAGTACCAGCATTATACTTTTATTCCTTAATGTGTGAGGAATCTTTCATCTTAATCAGAATCTTTTTCTGATTTTGTTTTTTTAATGTAGTTCATACTTCATCTCTTAACAGAAATAATTGGAGTAAGTCTGTAGCTATCCACAGATGATGAGATTTGTGAACTTTCAAAAATTCCACACTACAATTTCATCAAGCCTCCAAGAACAGACAATTTTCACATGCCTGGTGAGCCAAATAAGCTACGCTAGCTTTTAAAGGAGTATAACTGAACTTGTTCAGGGGGAGAATACATTCAGAATTTGATTTTGCTAATTTTAATAGGCAGAATGCTACATACAGACAAGAGCAAGGGTAGATCCAGATTGAAATGACTTTATATACCTCTTTTCTTAGCTCCATATCTCCAAATATTTGGTAGACATTTTCACCTGAGCATTTATTGCATTTTCCTCAATTTATCTAAAAATTAATTCTCCATCATCCTTCTAAAACCTGATCTTTCTCCTGATTGCTGTCTTTGTCATTGGCACAACATTTTTTGAGTTACCTTTATTTGAACTCAATAAGGTTTGGACTGCCTCAGTTATCTATTCCTTTTATATCTTGGATGAAAGCCTGCTCCGTATAAAGGCTAACTAAGAGACTAATAGGTAAGGATTGTATAAAACCACTTGTTAGATAGTGAACGTGAAGATAGGATATATAGATATAATTTCATAGTGATCATTTCCCTCACATATCCATTATTCTTCATCTTCTTCTGATTCTTCTTCCTCCTCCTCCTTGTTCTCCCTCTATTTTCCTATGAGTCCCCTATTCTAGTCAAAATTTTATACTATAGAAAATACTTAGAATCCTACAAATATTAGATCTCTCTCTCTCTTTCTTTCTCTCTCTGTGTGTGTGTGTTTGTATGTGTATGTAGAATTGATTAAAGGATCCCTAAACAAGTAGGTCCTCCAACCTACTTTATCTTTTTTTTTCTGCTTTTTTTTTGGCAGGAATTGGGGTTAAGTAACTTGCCCAAGGTCACACAGCTAGTACATGTGTCAAAGTGTCTGAGATCGGATTTGAACTCAGTACCTCCTGACTCCAGGGCCAGTGCTCTACTCACTGCACCACCTAGCTGCCTCCCAACCTGCTTTATCAAATTATAATTTAGATCTTAAGTAGTAACATTTATAATTTTTAAAAATAAGAGTCAACCCTCCCCCAAATTTTTTTGGGGGCATGTTGAATGGACCATTTGTATATAAAAGAGTCACAAAATGGCTGAGGATTAGCAGAGAGAATGTACTTGTCCCTGACATAGATTGGTTAGGTACCTTTTCTCTCCCCACCACTTAATGTGGGCAAATGGAAGAGTAAAAATTTAAGGATGTGAGAACCTGCTTTGGTGAGCCCAAGAAGAAGACAGCTCTGAAGGGAGAAGAACTGTTTTCTTGAGTGTGTTTACAGTTCTCAACTGTACTACTTACAGAGGGAACAAGATGCAAAGAGGGAGTTGGGAGTAGAGGATTTCTCTAACTGTCCTTCTGAATCAGCAATAATGTCTTGTGTTAGAAGTAGATGGCTATAGGAGATATGCCTTTGCATGTAGTATGAAAGGGGAATCCAAGAGCACGGCTCCCTGAAACCCAATCGTTTTTTGAGGATGTTTCTGCAGTTATTATTTTGATAACTTGAATACTTTTCAAAATGTTCACAGATCTCAACTTAAAAAGATAATTTTATGTTCTGGGTAACTATTATAAAGCAAAAACATTAGTAAGGGCTTATGAACTTTAGTTTTAGGATTTCAGATCCATAGAGAATGCTGAACCTAGATTAGTCCATTTCAGCTGGCCAGAATCTGGGCCCAGCTTAGCAGAGACTCCAGGTCCAGGATAGAAGAAGTTAGGGGAGCATAGTAGAGCTTCATATCCTCAGAGACACCTAGCCCAATAAGAGGTGGCTGTTCCAGACGAGTGAGTTACCCCTTCACATGTATTCACCATGGCAGACCTTCAACCTGACTTCAGTACTTGTTTATTAACCCCATTGATGGTTTGTATATTTGCTGAGAGAGAGGTCTTGGTTTATGGGGGAATGATTTAATGGAAATCCACCAATTATGCCACTCTAGTAAATGCCTTTGCTCTAAGCAAAGGTTCTTATCCTTTTCTATGTCATGGACTCTTTTGAAAGTCCCAGAAACCTGAAGACCCCTTCTCAAAGTAATGTTTTAAATGCATAAAATAAAATACATAGAATTATAAAGTAAAATACTTACATGGAAATAGTCATATCAATAGATAGCTCAAATTTATATAGCACTTCACAAACGGAATTTCATCCCAGCTGCACAAGAACCCTGGGAGATAGATACTATCATTGTCTCCATGTTACAGATGAGCAAACTGAAGCAAGACAGAGGTTAAATGGCTTGCTGGAGTCATACATTTAGTAAGTGTTTGAACTGAACTTGTTTCTTCCTGACTCCAAGACCAGCACTCTATCTGCTCTACTGCATAGCTGCTTCAGCAGTTATCAAAATATTTTTCAAAATATTCAGATATCATATTGAGAAGCTAATTATATCTTCTCACTATCTATTATAAATAAAATACATTCACATTGTGAACTCTAGTTTTAGGATTACAGAGTCTCGAACCTAGGATAGCTGTCCTCTTTTGGTAGAATTAGTCTGTGACTACAAGTTGGGGGCATGGGGGGGTAGCCCAGTAGAGTTCTATGCAGTATTTCAGAGGCCAGAAAGAAGATGATAGATTATCTCAACCCTCTTCCTTTCTTCAAGTCCTACGACATGCACTGGCTCTATCACTAATCATTCAAAGGTTCAATCATTGTCTTGTTTTGTCAGTCATATCAATATCTTGTCTTGCCATCTAAATTTCAAACCTCTTTGTGATAGGAGACATATCTTACCTTTTTTTCAACTTAGCAGTTATTCCATTGCCTTACCCGGAGTAGGCAGGCATTCAATAAATATTGATTGACAGATGGATTTCCATAATTTGTCTTGAGCACTCACAAAGACCAAGACATCCATTTAGGGTCCTGTGAACAGTTGCTGCCTCATTTAAGTAATTACTAGGCAGCATGATATATAGTGGGAAGGATACTAGTCCTAGAGTCAGAAGATGAGTTTGAGTCCTGACTCTGACACTTAATACCTATGGAATCACTGGCAAGTCAGTGAGACTCAATTTCCTCCCTCAGGAATGTTTTATCCCCTGTGAAATGGAGATAATACTTGAAATATTTATGTCCCAAGGTTGTTGTGAGAAAAGTATTTGGTAAGACATAAAATGTTATATAATTGTGGGCTCTTAGTTAACATTTGCAAGTCTCAGATTATATTAGGTTTCTATGACCCATAGTACAACTGAACTTGCCCCATCAAAACCAGCAAACCTAACACACCAACCTTTTCTGCACTTCTCTGTATGATAAAGGCAGAGATGAAGAAATCACTCCAATTCTTCCACCCATATTCTGAGAATAAGAATGGTTATACCAAAATTTGAAATGTTGTAGCTTTATTATACAGGACTTCCTAACATTTTATGAAATACAACTCCATTTTTAAAACTCTAATAGATCTGCCCATTTGTCCCTTCTCTTCACAAAAAATGGAGAGAAGAAAGGAAGAAGGAAGGCAGGGAGGGAGGAAAGGAGGGAAAGAGGCAGGGAAGAAGGAATGAAGGAAGGAAGGAAGGAAGGAAAGAAAGAAGAAAGGAAGTAAGGAAAGAAGGAAGGATGCTCCACCTCCTTGCCAGAAGCCTGGCCCCTTATCCCTGCCTTCCAGCTTCCTTTCATGCCCTTTTTTTCCCAATTAAAATGTGAGCTCCTTGACGGCAGGAACTGCCTCTCTTTTTTTTTCTTTTTTGCTTGTATTTGAATTTTCAATGTTAGCAGCAAGTCATGAACATAACACTTAATAAATAATCTATTTGTTCAAAAACTCCATGTTCCTATACCATGAAAAATTTTCTCTACATAGTTGAAAGGCATTGTATAGTATGACAAACATATACAATTAATAGGTAATAGATGGGAAATTACTAGTTTTCAATGTAGAAGTCATTTCAAAGTCAATTTTTTTTTGTGTGAACAGATCATCAACTGCTTGAATAAAGGTCAAAATTAATATCAAATCAAAAGAAGAAAATGAGTCAGTGTGTGTGTGTGTAATGAAATTACTCTCACCTAACCTTTTAAAATTAAACCATATACTTAAAAATGTGAAATGGATAAAAGAAGTTGACTTGATCATCATTTATTAGAGAAGTTTGTCTAATGCCAAGCCTTGTCAGTTTCACAAAATCTCTCACATCCTTTCCCCTCTTGATTTGAATATCCACAACCCTAGTTTAGGCCCTCATTTGCAGTCACCTGGTAATTAGTCTCCTTGTTTGAAATTACTCACCTCTTCACTCTAAACCTCACAAAATGGAGAAAGTGACATTCTTAAGGCACACATCTTACCAGGTACATCGCTTGCTCAAGAAATGCCAATGGTTGCCTAGTACCCCTAGGATTAAATTCAAGCTTTTCTGTTTGGCATTTAAAGCCCTTTGTCGTCTAACCGCAGTATACTTTTCCAGGCTTATTACAGGTCATTCTCTTATATACTCTAAGTTCCAGGAAAGCAGATTTTTTTGCAGTTCTTCATACATTACAATCTGTCTTCTACCCTTTTGACTGAAACATATTCCATTCTCACCTCCGCCCCTCAGAATTTGTAACTTCCTTGAACGTTCAGCCAAGGTCTGTTTGAGGTCAACCTCAGCCTTCTTGATGTCTCCTCTTTCCTTACCACAATTGTTAAAATCACCCCTCTTCTGGATTATCCTGGTTTTACTCTGCATCAATATATATTACATATACTTATATAGGTATACATTGTTGCCACTCAAGAATATCAGCTGGGGTGGGGGGCGGAGCCAAGATGGCTGCTGGAAAGCAGGGACTAGTGTGAGATTCCTGCCGAGTCCCTCCAAAAACCTATAAAAATGGCTCTGAACCAATTCTAGAACTGCAGACCCACAAATTAGCAGAGGGAAGCAGGGCTCTAGCCCAGGACAGCCTGGATGGTATCTGGGTAAGGTCTATCCCTCACGGAGCTGGGAGCAGAGTGGAGTGGCGCGGAGCAGAGCCCAGAGTGGACGGCGCAGACCAACCAGACCAGGAGCTGGGTGGAGCGTGCCCCAGTGCCCTGAATCAGTGAGCTGCAGCAGTTACCAGATTTCTCAAACCACAAACACCAAAGACAACAGAGAAGGTTAGTGGGAAAACCTGCGAGTGGAAGGAATTCACGGGTTTGGCCACCACCCGGGGGCAGCAGAGGTGGGGCAGCTACAGAAATACAGCTGCAGTTGCTTCTGGCCCCAGGCCCACCTGGTGGGAGGAATTAAGTGGTGCATCAGAGCAGGAGTGAAGAGCCTGCTGAAGATCTAAGTCCAGTCCAGGTTGGGGGTTCTTGGGGAAGGAGGAGTGCTGGTGTGGCAGAGCTGGCACATCCCCCCCAAGCTTGGAACATAGTTCTCTTAACTCT
>CM053622.1:591002988-591039560 GCA_028646595.1 Phalanger gymnotis
AAAAAGCAGTTCTGTAGGAAGAGAAGAGAAGGCAGGTGAGGGGGAGGGAGTGAATCTTGCTGTCATCAGATTTGACCTGAGGAGGGAATACCATACATACTCAGTTGGGTATCTTACCCCACAGGAAAAAAGGAAGAAGAAGATAAAAAACGGGGGGATGATAGAAGGGAGGGCAGATAGGGGTGGAGGTAATCAAAAACAAACATTTTCGAAAGGGGACAGGGTCAAGGGGGAAAATTCTATAAAGGGGGATAGGTTAGGAAGGAGCAAAATATAGTTAGTCTTTCACAACACGAGTATTGTGGAAGGGTTATACATAATAATGTGCATGTGGCCTATGTTGAATTGCTTGCCTTCTTGGGGAGAGTAGGAAGGGAAGAGGAGAGAGAATTTGGAACTCAAAGTTTTAAAAACAGATGTTCAAAAACAAAAAAAAATTGCATGCAACTAGAAAATAAGATACACAGGCAATGGGGCGTTGAAATTTATTTTGCCCTATGAGAAAGGAAGGGAAAAGGGGATGGGAGGGCAGTGGGGTGACAGAAGGGAGGGCTGACTGGGGAACAGGGCAACCAGAGTATATGCCATCTTGGAGTGGGGGGGATGGTAGAAATGGGGAGAAAATTCATAATTCAAAGTCTTGTGAAAATCAATGCTGAAAACTAAATATATTAAATAATAAAAAAAAGAATATCAGCTGATGCTGGGGGCTGTTCAAGTTCCAGTTTTGAAAAAGGCACTCATTCTGAGCAATGGTGAAGTTCTTCAGATGTTCCACTTTACAGAACCCCCAAATAGCACAGAGCTTCTTCAATGAGATCCTCTGCCAGTCTAAAAGGACTGGCCCACACATTCATATACATCAAATAACATATTAAAGAGATTTCCATGCAAAGCGCATCCTGCAGTTGGCTAGGTAGGACACTGAACTACAGCACATTTCTTTTGTGTAGATGCTGGTGTTTGACAATGAGCTAAATACATTATTGAATAAGTGCTCATGAAGGATCGTATTGGGGAATTACATAGCATTTCCTGTTCTCCCATGTTACCTACAAAAGGCTACTTTTAAAACACTTAATAGTCTCCAAGGAAACACTCCTGGTTAACAGATGGCTGGCTTGTGAATCAAAAATGCTTGGGTTCAAATCCTTTCTCTAAATATACTGGTTCTGAACTTAATCATGGACAGTTCTTTAAGGTGGTGAACTGCAGAGTACTTGGTGATCTGGATTGTTAGAGGGAGTTTCCTCACAGGGAGTAACCTATTCCAGTGAGATCACAGGTTTGGTGTTTAAAAAAGAAAACACACAAACATATACACACACACATGCATGCATACATGTATGTGCATGCGGGTACACACAAAACGACACACACACACACACACACACACACACCCCAAAAACAAACATACGTAGACATAAATACATACATTTCCAAACTATGAGTCTTCCCAGCTACCAGCATCCCAGGAAAATCCAATTTTAAACAACCATAGGATCAATGGGAAGATTTATATTGAGTCCAAATAGATTGTAGTATTGCACTGATGCTGATTATGCATCAGACATAGAATTAAGGATGTCATCACGGACATATATAAGTAGAAAGATGTGAAATAGTTACAGCCACAGACATCCTTAGCCCTAATTAGATAATATGTTAGGTACTCTATGCCAAATCCGGGGAAATGTATGGACAAAAATTGAACAGGGAAAGTCAGTATGAATGAATCACAATCTGCAATGGTGAAGGCAGGATATATACCAATGAGGGCATGGATTTCTAAATGATTGATATATTATATATTCTTAGCATCTAGATGTTCATTACCCAAGTAGGTGGTGCAGTGGAGAGGATACTAGGTTTAGATTCAGGAAGACTTTTGTTCAACATGGCCTCAGTCACTTATTAACTGTGTGACCCTTAGCAAGTCTATAATCCTTTTTTTTGGCCTCAGTTTCTTCATCTATAAAATGGGAATAATAATACCATATAACACACAACAGAAGGCTGTTGTGAGGATTAAATGAGATAATGATTATAAAGCACATAGTAAGCACCGTATAGATGTTAAATATTGTTATTGTCATTAATTATTGCCCATTGTAGCTCCCAAAGATGTTAATATGTACTCCGAGGGCTATGTCTACATAATGCTAAACAATTAAAATAAATAAATGTTTTAATCAAATGGTTGATTTGCCCACAGGCAATACACAAACACTCAGTTTTATAATTGGCTTTGATTCAGGCTTTTTCTACATGAACTCATTAATACCTTTGATAGAGGTTCAGTTTCTGTGGCCATTCTGATACCCACTTTTACTGGTTGGGATTGTTATTATTTTAATCTTCCAGCTGAAATAGTTTCATATAGGCACAACATAAAATTGCTGATTTATCTCAGAAGACATATTCTGTTGTAGAAACTCTGCTCCTTGCTCCTCAGAAGAATATTTCAGTTAAGATGCAAAAATTATTATGATCATCTGAATGGTGACTTTGATCCAGAGGGTGACATGATGCAATAGAAGCAATGCTAGATTTGGCATCAAAAGGCTTCTATTTGTGTCTTGCCTCTGCTACCTGTGCGACCTTGGTCAGGTCCCTGTCTCAGAATTGGTTTCCTCATCTGTAAAATTAGGGCATTGGATCAAATGATCTCCAGGCCTATGATCTCAGGTCTCAGGGGCCTATTAGGAACTCCATCTCATCATTTCACATTAATCATTTTGATTTAGAAGGAAAAGCCATTAAGAATACAGATTTGTCTTTTTGAAAAATTATCAAGTTTTTAGCAAGAGAATCCTAGTTAGTACACAAAGTTCAGTTATCAGTTAAGTATGAGGATATCTTTGGAAACATGACAAAGGGTATTTTTTTTTTTAATTTTGATAGCTAGGTGGCAGAGTAGATAGAGTGTTAGGCCTGGAAGTGTTAGGCCTCACGAAGACTCATCTTCCTGAGTTCAAAGCCAATCTCAGACATTTCCCAGCTGTATGACCCTCGGTAAGTCACTGTACCCCATTTTCATCAATTTTCTCATCTGCAAAATGAGCTGGAGGAGGAAATGGCAATCCACTCCAGTATCAAGAAAGCCCCAAATGGAGTCATGAAGAGTCAGACCCACCTGAAAAATTACCTAAGACACATACTTTTTAAAAAATAGCTCTCACTTTTCATACATGTCATATAGAAAATTGAATCCCAAAGAGGTTAGATAAATTGTCCAGGGTCAAATAAATATGTAATGGTCAAATCGGGTCTATTAACCAGGGCTTGCTATTCCCAATCAAATGTTGCTTCCAACAGGCCACATTGCCATTCAAATGTAGGACAGTAGAAACTAACCCCCTCCCCTGCCCCCCCCACTATTAAATGGAGCACTTAATTTAAGGGACTCAATAAGGATTCTCTGATAGAGTTCCAGCTAAGAGAAAGCATAGTAAATATTAATCATTGTCATTCAAATTTAATGCATCCTGACCTTGAAGTACCATCAGAACATGAGACATCCTCTAGTATAAGATCATAGATTTGGAGCTTGAAGGGACCTCAGAGGTTGTCCAGTCCAACTCCTTTGTTTTACAGATGAGGAAATGGTGACTTACTCAAGGTCACATCATCTTTAAGTGTCAGAGGTGGGATCTGCACCAAGGTTTTAAGATTCTAGAGTCTGTATTCTTTTCACTATATCACAGGTAGAAGAAGAGCAAAGGCTATATTTTAGATTTTCCAGAGAGAGGGAGAGAGCTGCATCCTTTTGGTATTCCACAAAACTTTCCTTAGCACTGTTGTGATTAGTTTATCTTGCTTTTGTGGAGGTTTGATTGATTTAGTTTTACGACTGTAGCCATTCAAATCTTGTAATTTTGTCCCCTCACCCAATCATTTATCTGGCCTCAACAAAATAACTAGAAACAAGAAAAGTGGAGGGGGTTTGGTTTGATTTGGTTTGTTTTTTGCCAAAAATATTTAGAATTAAATGGCTTACTTCACTTCACAAATGCTCAAAAGTAGGACATATATAGTGACTTGATTAAGGATCAATGACAAGAAACACGTGAGTGAATTATTTTTTTTCTAAATTCCCTAATTTTACTTGAGCTATTTTTTTCATCCCTTTGATTGCCTCAAGTCCAGTTCATTCTTATTTGCCCTGGAGTCTTTATCAGCCCTCTTTCTCTCACTGATTCCGTTTGTAAGTAAGTCTTCTATACTTCACTATTCTGTATTCCTGGAATGATTGGCAACTCTGTGTTTATTCATTCAAGAAATAATTGTATTGTCAACTGACTTAAAACTGCATCTCACTGCCCCTACTCTACACACATGCAAAGCTTACCAGGTCACATGAAATAAGGAAAAAGGACAAGCTTCTCAATCTTCAATACAGTTTAAAAAAATAAAACTATATTTCATTAGGGTTAAAATTGTGGCATCACTTGTATCTTCTGTAGAATAGTTAATAGTGAAGGTACTCATAGATATTTAATCAATCAGTTTCCCCTAATAGCTCTTAATGTACCCCTGAAGTGATTGCCATTGTCCAAAAACTGATAATCAGTGCAACTCAGTGGGTGGGCTAAGAGTGGATAAAGGAGGGTAGGAGGAGATAAAAAGGACACATTTCACAATTCCACATAAGAACTGATAATATATCAATTTAAAGATATTCCTACTTATATGTAAATTTTAATCAACTCTCTTAGAGCTGACAAGGGAAAAGTCTGCTTTAAAGAAAAATTGTTATTTGACAGAATGTACAGTTTTCTTAGTTTTTTTTTTCACTTAACTAGAAGTTGCAGTTATACTAAACTGTGTTGTGATATGATAGAATGGTTATATTTGATATATGTATGTTTGTGTATGTATATATACATATGTGTGTGTGATATGGTAGAATATCGTATATGTGTATATATAAAATCTGTCTCTATAATATAAATATGTGTGTGATATGGTAGAATGTGTGTGCATGTGTGTGTGTATGTGAAATGACTATTTACCATGGCACAACACAGCTGAGAAAAATGGGACTCATAGTCAAGTGATTCCTAATTTCTGCATTCACCATCCCCCCCCAAATAAATTCTGACTTTTTGGATGAAGTACTAAAAATAATTCCTGAATCTGAGTTCAACTTCAGAAAGAAGTCGGGAGGTAGAGTCAAGATGGTGGACTAAAGACAGGGACTCTTCTGAGCTCTCCCCCAAACCCCTTCAAATACCTTTAAATAATGACTCTAAACAAACAATTGTCCAGCCCCAGACAACTTAGACCATCAGCAGGAAAGGTCTGTTGCACCAAGGGGAACACAGTCTAAAGCAGACTTGCCCCAGAAAACCAAGAGCAGCTTTTTGGGGCAGCAGTGGCAGTTTCTAGACCTCTCAGTCTACAGGTGATAAGAGGGTCAGAAGGTTCAGAAGGACATTTACAGGGGTTCTTTGCTGGTACCAGAGGCAGGACTCTGTTACATCACCTATTTTTGGATCTGGGTTGCAGTCCTGGGTCTTAGTCCCAATGAGAGGAGAAGCAGTAGTATAGCAGAGCTTGTGGCCACAGGGGAGCAGGGACCAGTTCCACGGTTGAAAAGAATGCTTGTGGTCACTACAAACCAATGTATAGTACAGGAGAGTAGTAAACAACACACCTCTTCTTAGATCACACTACCTTGGAAAAGCCAAAAACTTATAGGTCTCCAGAATTACCTCTGAAAATAGCTGCACAAAAAAACCTGAAGTTTGGAACCATGCCCCTTTCATTTGGGAAGCAGAGCCCCACTTAACATAGAGTTAAAAGTCAAAAAAATCAGCTGGAAAATGAGAAAACAACTAAAAAAACCTTTTTACTATAGAGAGTTACTATGTGACAAGGAAGATCAAAACACATACTCAGAAGACAACAAAGAAGCCTCAAAGAAAATGTGTATTGGTCTCAGGCCATGGAAGAGCTCAAAAAGGATTTAAAAATCGAGTAAGATAGGTAGAGGAAAAATTGGAAAGAGACATGAGAGGAATGAAAGAAATTCATGAAAAAAAAAAGAATCAACAGCTTGGTAAACTAGGCAGAAAAAAATATAAAAAAAAATGCCTTAGAAACAGAATAGGCCAGATGATGAAAGGGGGAAATATCCAATGAAGGATGCCTTGAAAAACTGAATTGGCCAATTGGGAAAGGAGATACAAAAGCTTACTGAGCAAAATAATTCCTTAAAAGTTAGAATTGGGCAAGCAGAAGCTAATGACTTTATGAGATATCAAGAAATAATCAAACAAAATCAAAAGAACGAAAAAATAGAAGAAAATGTGAAATATCTCATTGAACAAACAACTGACCTGGAAAATAGATCCAGGAGAGAAAATTTAAGAATTATTGTACTACCTGAAAATCATAATTGAGAGAGAGAGAGAGAGAGAGAGAGAGAGAGAGAGAAAGAAAGAGAGAGAGAGAGAGAGAGAGAGAGAGAGAGAGAGAGAGAGAGAGAGAGAGGAGCCTGGAGAGTATCTTTCAAGAATTTATCAAGAAAAACTGCCCTGAAATACTAGAACCAGAAGGTGAAATAATTATTGAAAGAATCCACCAATCACCTTCTTAAAGAAATACCAAAATAAAACTTCCAAGAATATTATAACCAAATTCCAGATCTCTCAGATCGAGAAGAAAATACTGCAATTAGACAGAGAGAAACAACTCAAGTATTGTGGAGCCACCCTCAGGATAACACAAGATTTAGCAGTTTCTACATTAAAGGATGAAAGGGCTTGGAATGATACACCAGAGGGCAAAAGAGCAAGAATTACAACAAAGAATCCCCTCCCAGGAAAAAATCCTTCAGGGGAAAAATGGATATTCACTGAAATAAAGGAATTTCAAACATCCCTGATGAAAAGACCAGAGCTGAATAGAAAATGTGATTTTCAGATACAAGATGCAAAAGAAGCATAAAAAGGTAAACAGGAAAGAGAAATCACAAGGTATTTGATAAGGTTAAACTGTTTATATTGCTACATGGGAAAATATACTTATAACTCTTAAAAAAAAACTTTCTCATTATTAGGGTAGTTAGGAGTATACACAGACAGAAAGCAGAATTTTGAGTTGAATATGATGGCATGATTATATTAAAAATAAAATTAAGGGATGAGTAAGAAGAATACACTGGGAGAGGGGGAAACGGAGAGGTAAAATGGGATAAATTATCTAACATAAAAGAAGCCCGATAGAGATTTTACAGTGGAGGGGGAAATGCGGGAAGTGAGGAGGGGAGCACATGAACTTTTCTCTGTAAATGTCTCAAAGAGGGAATAATATACACACTCAGTTGGGTATAGAAATCTATCTTACCATACAGGAAAGGAAGGGTATAAGAGAAGGAGGGGAGGGGGAGCTGATAGAATGGTGTACAGTTTGGGAAAGGTAAAAGTCAGAAGCAAAACACTTCTGAGAATGGACAGAGTAAAAAGGGAAAGAGAATAGAATAAAGAAAGGGAAAACAGGATGGAGGGAAAGACATAGTTATTTTGAGAAAAAAATCACAGTGAGTTTCTCTGATAAGGACTTCATTTCTTAAATACGTAGATAGTCAAATTTATAGAAATAAGAGCCATTCTTCAATTAATAAATGGTCAAAGCATATTAACAGGGGGTTTTCAGACAAAGTAATCAAAATTCTCTATAGTCACATAAAAATGCTTTAAACTGCTGAGAGAAATGCAAATTAAAATAACTCTGAGATACTACCTCACACCTGTCAGATTGGCTAATATGATAGAAAAGGTAAATGACAGATGTTGTAAAGGATGTGGAAAACTGAAACACCAATGTACTTACTATTGGTGAATTTATACACTGATCCAACCATCCTAGAGAGCAATTTGGAACTATGTGCAAAGGGGTATAAAGTCATTCATAACCTTTGACCAAGCAATACTACTATTAGATCTGTATCCCAAAGAGATAAAAATACAAAATGGAAAAGAACTTATATGTACAAAACTATTTATAGCAACTCTTTTAGTAGTGGCAAAGAATTGTAAATCAAGAGGATGTCCATTAATTGTGGAATGGCTGAACAAGTTGTTGTATGTGATTTTGATGGAATACTAATGTGCTTTAAGATATGATGAGTGGGTTGCCCTCAAAAAAAAGACATGGAATGACTTACGTGAACTAAGGCAAAGTAAAATGAGCGGAGGTAGGAGAATATTGTACATAGTAACAGCAATGTTGTTTGATGGTCTACTATGAATAACTTATTCTCAGCAGTAGTGATCCAAGACAATTCTGTAGGACTTATTATGAAAGATACTGTTCATCTCCAGAGAAGGAACTGGCAGAACCTGCATGCAGATCAAAGATACTTTACTTTCTTTATTTTCCTTGTTTGTTTGTTTTTGTTTGTTTTCTTTGCAGAATGATTTACATAGAAATGTGTTTTGCCTGACTACATGTCTAAAACCTGCATCAAATCGTTTGCTTTCTCAATGGGGGAGGAGGGGATAGAGTGAGAATTTGGCACTAAATTTAAAAGAAAGAATGTTAAAATTGTTTTTACATGTAATTGGGGAAAATAAAATATTAAATAAGACTTTTCAAAACTTCATAAAGGATTCCTCAGTTACCTCTTTTCCAATGAAAATGAAGGTTTCTGTCATCTTAATATAATAGAGCACTGAATTGGAGATCGGAGGCCTGAGTTTTAGTAAAAAGCTTTCTTTCTTCTGAACTGTTGCCTAGGAAAAGTCATTCATCCATTTATTCGACATTTATTAAGCACCTACAGTATGCACATTGCTGAAGGAGGCGCAAGGGGAGAAGTTTATGACAAGGCATGGTCTGTGTTCACAGGAATTTACAGTCTATTACTGAATTAAGACAAAAACAGATATGCTAACTGTAATACTTTCTAAATCAGTTAATCATTTAAGAAAACTTGGTTATAGTCTCTGTATTTGTAAAAGTAAAAAAAAAAGTCAGATTAATTTATATCTATGCTCCCTGTTTGGACATTTTAAAAATTCTATTCTATGTTTAACTTTATTTAAAATGATAACCAGGGCTTACATTAATGGAGGATTGCACTTTGATGTTTAAAAAGGGGAAAATCTATTTGCTTGTGGGGATTGTCTTTGTCTTTAAAAATTCTGATATAGTAATAAATAACTATATTTCGGATTTCAGATCAGTGGAATGCCTGCAGTCAACAAAGAACATTGGCGAAGTTATAAAGTTATACTTTATACTGAAGTACTAGTAAGTACTATCTCTTATTTAATAACTGGCATAGATTAGGAATTGAATATATTACCTTTCTTTTATCTTATTTTTGGCTTTGTCAACTACATAACTAGTAGATGGAGTATTGGTCTTGGAATGAAGAAGACCAGAGTTCAGTTCTCTCTAAAAGATACTGGATATGGGAACTTGGTCAAATCACTTAATATCTCAGTAATTCAGGCAATTCTCGAAGACTAGAAGTAGGACAACAGTTCTTCATTGCTAGCGGGAAGTTTATCATTGAACATGCCCTATGCTGAAGGAACTACAGATCTGTGTAAATGGTAACAGTGGTTTAGCAGTTTGATAAGTGGATTAACCTAAGATTTCAGGACACAGATCCTTGCCTGACATCTTGCTGAAAGGACAAAGAAACTCCCCTGCTTGGTTTCCAGTGACTGGGTCTGCATCTAAGATGAATAGTGACTTAGAATGAGGGGGAAAGACTCTTTTCTACAAAGTTGTCCCCCTCTCATCAGTCAATAAGAACAAGCTGGATTCTTCTTGTGCTCTCCCCTCTTCACCTTCTTCCCTCTCATCTCCCTTCTCTTACCTCTTCTTTCTCTCTCCCTCTACCTTTTCCCTGTCTCTCCTTTCTTCATTTCCCTCTCGTTCTCCCTTATTTCTCAGAGAATCCAGATGATTGCCCAAAGAAAATTATCCCATAGCCTAAAGACTAAAGCTACACCACTAGGTGGATAGTGGCTTTGTGGGATGTGAGCCATACCAACCTTGTTTAGTGAGGATCTTCCATTTGAAACATCTCCTGAAGGATGATTACCTTGTATAGGGAATTTAATGGTCAATTTGGGTGCTTTTGTTTGAGTTTTTGCTAATAGGTTGCCATTAGTTCTTTGCATTTTGTCCATTTTTTAGTGAGGCTAAAAATAAAAGTAGTACCACAGCCAATATTTACATGTTGGTTGCCTGTTCAGCAATTGGGAAGTCTATTACCTATATTTTGGGAAACCTAGACATGACCTATACCTAAGATTTATTTTAGAGATATATCCATCTCCAATCCTCCTCCCAGCAAAATTCAGAGTTGAGGGCAACAAACTTAAAATAAAAACTTTACTTTCCTAATTGCAATTTGGAAAAAAAAAGCTTCTAAATTTTCAAAGCTTTAAACCAAGTTTTGAGTGACCCCCAGACCTCAGTTCAGAATTATTTCTGCATTATCCTTTCTCATTTCCATCAACTACTTCATCTTAAGAAAATGTGTAGCATTAAATTATAATAATATTAATCAAAGTCATGGGGAGCAAGAGGATTTTCAATTGCAGCCCATGCACTGCTCTCAATATCACCACAGAAGAAGATTTTGAAAAGCACAACAATTCACAGAATTTGCTCCCAGAGCCGATTGTCCTTTCAATGCCTAATGACACTGAAGTACCTCCATGATTAAAATTTAAAGGCCTCTCAGTAACCAAGTAATTTGCCCCAAACTCCTCATCTAGCACTCACCAAGAAGGCTCTGATTTTAATATACCATTAATCAAGCTCCAGCCAAGTTTACAACTGATACTTTCAATTATGGAGACACTAACTTTAGCTAAGTATGTAAGATTGAAGAGAGGAGAGTAGCATTCTCAAATCTCTGCACCCAGCTAGAAAATAAACCAACTGGGTTTAGGTACATTATAATGAAGGGACACATGTTGTAGATTATAGAACAGTAAACAAAAACATTTGAAAGTTCTAAGAGGTATGATTATATGAATTTGGAATTCTGTCAAATATAATGTTGAATTTTTTCAGTCCTCAAAACTGAAAGTAAATGTTTTGCAACATTTATTAAGCAATATGAAGAAACATATTTTGCACCTTAAAAACTGTTTAACCTGCAAATATGTTTTTCCATGTCTTTCAAATGAATATAAAGACATCTATCTCCAAGCAAAGCAAAAGTGAGAGTTGTCTGATTAGCTGGTGAATTCACATGGAATTCAACAGGTAGAATGTAAGTTACTCAAGGGTAGCATTTTTTTTCTTTAAATTCTCAAAACCTAGATTGAATAATGCCTTGATTATGCTAGGTATTTAATAAATGTTGAAATGAGTTGTTGAGTTGAATTGAATTTTGGATCATTTTATTACCACTTTAAATAATACAAGAATAGAAAGATTTTTCTCCTATATTTATATATGTATGTAATACATATATATGTGTGTATATACACACATATAAGCAATATAAATAGTCATATATTCTTTTATTTCATGTTTATATCAATATGGATTATGTCTAGATTGCAATTATTGCAATTGTGTTTTCCTGAATTGATTCATTGATTCAGTCAAACTGGTCAGTTCAATCAACTAGCATATTTTTTTTCCTCAGAATTATTGAAATCCCCACATACAATCATTGTGAAGAAATTTATTACTTATCTGAGGTAAAATATAGCATTTTAGGAAAAGATCCATGAACACATGGCTAGATGCAGAAAGACAGTGAAACCTTGATATAGTTCCTAAAAAATCTGGCATACTACTATACAAATTAAAAATGTGTATGTTTGATGATTCTTGTCAGTGCAGCCAAAACTAGTTTCTTATTCCTGCTAATATCTGACAAAATAGGGAGTTTCCTGAGAAATTCTTTCCCAAAGGTTTGGCCAAGTCCTATACCTAATATTATAGGGATAATTCTTTCTGTTATACTTCTCCAAAACCTATTAAAATATGGAATCTATTTCTATCTGAAGATAAAACATACTAGAAAATGTTAACATTGCAATATCAATCCTTCGAATTTTGTCATTGTTTGTCTTTCCTTTCAAAGAGGACCAATGACATCACTTCGTTATGTCTTAACTTGTTCCTGAATTGAATTTGAGGCAGATTTTCACAAAATCATCAACTTCACTCTCTTTTCCAGAATCATAGAAGTCCAGTGAGAAGACAAAATTCAAAATGACTAGTGATGCCTTGGGAGGCGGTGGATGACCTTGGTGTCTTCAATGTCTGACCAAGCTCTAAATGTCCCACAGTGCCTGCTTCAGCCACTTTCATGGCCATTGGAACAAATTGTTCTCATCTACCCATTCCACCAGGGGAATCCTTCATCTGCTCGGGGTAGATATCCTGCTAATTCACTGATGGGTGGGAGGTCTGCCAGTTACCCATCTGCTGAGATTTTTTGGTTTGTTTTACCTGGGATTTGGCTGCTGCACGTGCTATAGCTTCTTGGAGACAGATGAGATGGGTGGAATGTGAACATCCAAGGCAGATGAGCAGCCTTTAAAAGTAATTGGCAAGCCTTCCCACTAGATGTACTAGTCTTCCCTGAACATCCCATAGACACTTTAGAAATTTAATGCAATATCAAAGTCCCTCCCCCAAAAGTAGATAGGTAACTTTCCTAACACTCTGCTTGCTAACACACAAATACATATTAAGACTTTACCAAAGTGAACAGAAATGTTATTCCATAGAGGCTTAGTTCTTTCTTAGAAATATCCTCAGCCTCAATATTTAGACCTAAAAAAAGCTATCATCTTCTTACTCTGGCATCAGTCCAAGTGAATGTCACAATATTTGGTACATTTAGCATTTCAAAATGTCATAGCTCGTAGCAGAGAATGTAAGACTAGATCATAAGACCAAAGATCTAAAGGAATAAGGAACTTAAGAGGCCAGCTAAGCCAATCCCCACAATTTACATTTGAGGAAACTAAGGTCCAGAGAGTTTAGGTGATTTGCCCAAAGCCACACAGGTGATAAATAGGATGTGAATACAGATACACTGACTCTAGAGGCAGAGTTCTTTCCACTGAACCATACTGCCTCCCTAGGAAGCTGTACCAGAAACCAGGAATAGCTTCGTCCCAATGCCTGCAAACACATTCAAATGTTATCTCTACAAGAAATCTTCCCTCATGCTTTTAAAGCTGAAAGAACCTTATACTTTCAATTTTTATAGCACTTTACCTAGACATGCCCTTTGTTGCATTTATCATATCAGTCAATCAATTAATTTTTATTGAGTGCTTACTGTGTGTTAGGCACTGGGCTAAAATCAGGGAATACAAATAAAATCAGAAAGATAGTTCCTGCTCTCAAAGAGCTTACATTCTACTAGAGGAAGACAACAAAGAAAAAGAAGCTGAAAATTGGGTTGGGGGAGGAGGAGGGAGGGGCATGATAGAGGAAATCCAAGTGCATGCAGCCTGGACAGAAATGAACCCTGGCTATGAGTATATTTTGTTGTTCAGTTATTTTAGACTCTTTGTGACACCCTTTGGGGTTCTGGAGTGGTTTGCCATTTCCTTCTCCAGCTCATTTTAAAGATGAAGAAACAGATGTAAACAGGGTTAAGTGACTTATCCAGGATCACACAGCTAGAAAGTGTCTGAAGCTATATTTGAACTCAGGAAGATGAATTTTCCTTATTCCGGGTCACTCCATCCACTGCATCATCTATCTGGCCTGCTATAAGTAAAGCCTAGAGGCTTACCCTCTCTTGAGTCATAGTTATGTATGTAAATGTCTTATCTTTCTCCCTCCCTCTGCCTCTTTAGATTGTAATTTCCTGAAGAACAACAACTGAGCCGTTCATCCCCTTTTTTTCTATCTCTAGCATGTAACACTGTGCCTTACAAATTTTAGGTACTTAGTGAATACTTAAAAATGGACTGAATTGAATGGGTGTGTTACTTTCTATCATGTTTAGAAATAAGTACAGCAAAAATCCTCTTTCTACCAAAGTATAATTGGACCTATTTGAGATCTATTTGCATGTTTGTATTCAATTCAACAACTCAATTAACATTTACTAAACATCTCCTGTGTGCCCTCAGATTGGTGACTGATTACATAGCCCTTAGCCTCCAGAAGTTGATGATCTAATGGGAGGAAGAAGCATGCAAAAATATATTAAATAAGGTAGAATGTAATAGGAACAAAACACAGGGTCATTAAGCCTTAGTAGATAAGCTACCTCAAGTCCCTACTTTTGTAGATGAGGAAAGTGAGTTCCTGAAAAGTAAATGATTTACTTAAGGAATATAGGTAATGTGTTGGAGCTGGGATTAAAAACCTTGGTCCCTAACCCAAGTCTATTACTCTTTCAAATATATCTTGCTACCTGTTGTAGTTCTACTTATCTCTAATCCTAGATTATTTAAAATTACTTCCAGTTATTAAGAGAAATAAGAAAAATAAATTTAAATTTTTTTTTTAGTATGGGTGACGTGTATGGTAATGCCATCATCAGAAATAGGGAAATTGGGAGGCGGGCGAGGTTTAGACGGGGCACATGAGTTTCGTTTTAAGTATGGTGAGTTTCAAGTATAGAGAGAACATCTAGTGGGGCAGTAGGAGTAACAAGACTGGTATTCCCATTGGGGAGCATCTAGGACAGTGCTCTGCAAATTTTAGGCACTTAATGGCTATTTTAAAATTAGACTTAATATGCTATGAGTATTTGGAATTTAAGAGATATTAGATGAATTTTAGAGCAGTTTCAATATAATGGTGGGACCAAAGTTAGATTTTAAGAAGAGGGGGCATGAGGGAAAGTGATGTATGCTATTAGGCTGTATTTTGAGGATACGCAGATTATTGTCTAGGAAAGCCTCTGGGGACATTGTATGCTATATCCAGAGAGATGCACACACAGTAAAGGAGACCTGGAATATGTTTGTAAGTATTACTGGAGAGCCCAGGAAAGAATGAAAGATTAAAGATGAGGGATGGAAGAAGTAATAAAGGGATTGGGGGAAATATTTTTTTTTTGAAAGAAAGAGGAAATGAAGACAGAGATACTTATAGATATGGAAGATGGGGTATGAATATAATCAATGGCCTCAATATTCTCTAATGTAGATGTTGTGGCCACCTTCTGAGAGGGAAGGTGGTAGGGTTCAGGACTTTATTAGGTAGAACATCAGTATTGTGGAGAGTAGGATAGAAAGGCAATGAGAGATGAAAAAAAGATTGCTACTAGTCAGGGGGACCAGTTAAGGTTAGATGACATGAATTTGCTGTGGATTCAGCACATTTTGAGTACTTCCTCTAGTAGCACTCAGAAGAAAAAGAGTAGGAACATGCAAGAAAGCTGATAGGGCAGGAGTGCTGCCCCAGGTTCAGATATTAGCATAGTAGGAAACTTTGAGGGACAAGGAGGCAAGGGATTCAACAATGAGAACAGTTGAAAGAATATCTTTGAAAGGAAGAAGTTATAAAGGGAGAGAAACGCAGATAGAAGAGTTGTAATGGATAGAAGGTGTCATATTTGAGAGATGTTGTGAAGGAAGAAATGGAAAGATTTTGCAACTCATTGGATATATGGGGTAGGAGTAAGGGATTAGGGATAATGCTGAGATTATGAATGCGAAAGACTTGATGACTGGTGATATCCTCAAGATAAAAAGGGAAGTTTGGAAGGGAAGTGGGTTAAGGGGGAAAGAATATGCAGTCAATTTTGGAAATGTTGAATGTGAGATATTTCCAGGACATCTATTACGAAATGCCCAATAGCAAGTCAGTGACAGGCAGATGGGGCAGCTAGGTAGCATAGTGGATAAAGCACTGGGTCTGGAATCAGGAAGACATCTTCATGAATTCAAGATCCAGTCTCAGATATTTACTGTTTGACCCTGGGCTAGTTACTTAATGCTGTCTGCCTCTGTTTCCTCATCTGTAAAAAGAATTAGAGAAGGAAATGGCAAGCTACTCTAATATCTTTGCCAAGAAAACCCCAAATAGGGTCACAAAGAGTCAGACATGACTGAAAACAATTGAATAACCACAATATGGGGATTAAGCTCAGGGGACAGTCTGGGGACATATACACATACATACATACATACATATGTGTATATATATATATACACACACATACATATACATATATAATATTTCTGCAGATGATATTATAACAATACCATTGAGAGGGAGAGGGAGAAGGAAGACCAGGACAGAGGTTTGGAGAATAACCACAGGGTGACTAGCCAGCAAAAGAGATAGAGAAAAGAATAATTAGAGAAGAGGAGAATCAGAAAAAGAATAACGTTCAAAGAGGAAGAGTATTCAGGAGCAGGGGGTAGTCAGCAGTGTAAAATGAAGTAGAGACATTAATAAGGATGGGGACTGAGACAAGACCATCAGATCCCAGTCTATTATTATTTTATAGATAGGTTAAAATGAGACCTAGAAAAGTGATGTAGTTTGAGCAAGGTTACATAGTTAGCCAACAGTAGACCTAGGACTTGCCTAGGCTTCCCGATTTCTTGTCTATCCCCCAAATTCATCTGTTTCAGACTTGAATGATTCCACCAAAAGTTCATGTGAAGATATATCCCTTAAGGAGAGAGTGTATGTTATATACTAAAAGCAATGATTGAAAAACAGTTAATTTCATATCCTAGATATTCTTAATGACTGAAATGGATTAACAATGCTGCAGCAATTGTCTGATAAGATGAATGAAAAACATTTTGATTCATAAGCAGCTGATTCAGTGATTTTATAGAGATGTCATCTTAGTTTTGTTTGAAATGAAAAGAGCAGGAAATCCATGGAATATTGTCCTTTCTCTTCTTTTACCTTTCTGTGAAATCCATGATTATGCATGTACTCCAAAGCATTTACTGAAAGTTCATGCTTCCCTTTGCATTAATCTTACAAGTTAACATTATTAGGAATTCTTTATAATAGGTACATAATATGATATATACATATATAAATAACATATTGTAACATATAATAATATATGATATACAATAATGATTATAATATATAATATAATACATAATACCTTATGTATGTTTATATAATAGGCATACTTCTCACAGGGAAAGAATATCTGGTAGAGATATAAAATCATAGCGACATTGATGAAAACATATCAACATATGTCAATATAGACACTTAACTTTGTAAATGCAAACTTGCATATTCACTGTAGCATACAATAAGGGCAGATGTCTTAATGCATGTCTATGTAATCTTTTAATATCTGGTTCAAGATCCAACAGTATAAGCTATAGTAAGAGAACTTGACTATTACCAGTGAGTATAATTTAAAATACTTCAATGGACTTCAGAGTTCATCAATATCAGTAACAAATTATACTCCACCCACGTCTGTTTTTCCTGTGAGATTCTCACCAATTATATACAATAAGCTCATCATTAGCAGTCCATTCAATATTCTAGGGACCTTTCTTGTATTAGATTTACATTGTTTAGATACTTATGAAGCACACTTAGCCTATCTTCTATTTCCCCCCCCCCGCCAATCAAACTTTTCTTGTACTGCATAATCTCTTGTTTGTAATGGACTAGAGCCTCCCCATGCCCACAATGAGCCTTTCAATTACCCTTTAGATGATCCTCAACTTCAAATCTTTGGAGACCAAAATGTTCCATAATTCTACCATGAAGAGAAGACAATTGCTCTTACAGAGATTGGTCTGTGTCATCATCATTTTTGTAATAATAACTTAAAGATTTATGTAAGTTCAACATGTTATGGTCACAGTGAACATGTTAAAATACCAACAGAAGCATTGCTTTCTTACTACTGTGGATAAAAGGAGTATAAATGAACACTAAGCTAAGTTCCAGCAACCTCAGAACTAGGTAAACTAAGACATACAGAACCCAACCTGCTTTGCAGGTAATTTAAAGCAATCCTATGTTCAACATCTAATATTATTAATGAAATAGCAATTTGCCACTCCTAAAATGACTTATAAAGCCTATTAACAAAATATTAGAATTTAATTTCAGGCTGGTCAATTTTATACCTTATCCAATTTTCTTCAGTTACTTAAAAAATAAAATGGCTTTATTTCAGAGAACCTATAAGAAGGTTCCACATAAATAATGTGAACTGTTCTAAAATGAACTTCGAGTCACTTTAAAATTTTTGAAAAGTTACTTTAAAAACAAACAAAAACTGCATTAAAAAGTGTCCAGGTATCAATTCAGTTGATAAACACATCATATTGATGGTACTAACTATGAGTAATGCTCTCCTTCTTGTGCATCATGGGATAGAAAGGAAACAAGACAAGGTCCTAATCCATATAGATCTTGTAATATTATATTATAAACAATATGTAAATACTATAAATTGCATACCCACTCATGTTGGACAGTAGAGTGAGGAAGTCATGGGGAAATATTTGGCCTTAAGAGCCAGAGAAAACAATGAACTCTTTCAAACAGATCATTCTCTAATGTAATATCTAGTCCCATTTTGCAGATCTACTTAACTCAGCTCATATCCGGATCAGATAACCCACTGAACATTTGAAAGCTGCTATGAACTTAACCTTCTCATTGTATGTTTGCTTTTCATTAAGAAGATTTCTCAAGTTTTGTTTCAAAGTGGTAAATAAAACATACAATAGAATTTTAAACATATGTTCTCTGGTATGAAATCATGTCGACTTGCACTCCATGCTACCTTCCTACAAAATGCACAGTGTTAACCAATTCTTTTCTGTCAACTAGCAATTTTTTGGCAGATCCCTTTTGCATGATTCATGAAGGACCAGTAAAAGGCTAATTGTTCAAATTAATTTGCGTAAATGACTAAGCAAGAGATAACAAAATTACATCTGCACTTGTTTGGCAAAGATTCAATAGCAGCGGCGGCCCTGTACTGCCAGCTGCTTCCAGACAACACTCTTGCAGAAATTAAAAGCTACAAATATTAATTAATACACTTTTTTGGTACGTTAATTTGCACTGAAAGGTTCCGGAGTGCAAAACTGCTGAGAAGATGAACCATGATAATTAGAATTAATGGGATGGATGCATGTTTTTTGCAGCTGAAGTTTTAAAAACCCATGAATGGAACTGGGAACTTGAAACTGACATTCTCATAAATCTCTATGATAATGCAGCTATTAGTATTAGAAGGATTAAGTACTGTGGCTCCAGTGTTATCCATCACATGACACGTTATATCCCATCTGTCATTGCAGCAGCTAAGACATGATAGCTGTCCTTGAGGAAGCCATATGAAAAGCTTTGGGAATTCAAGGAATTGTGGTGATGACTGTTGAACTACAAAATGAATAGCTCAAATCTCTGACTTCCAAACAGAAATAATAGCCAGCACTCTGTCCTTGTCAGCTTAGTGCTTTGCAAATACCCTAACTCTAGTATCTATATTGAAGTTTAGTTAGGCAGCCTGAATTATAGATAGATCGGACAGGGGAAAAAAACACAGTAGTCAGATGTCACCGATTTTATCTTTAATTCATGTATAACTTTATGAGTTTGATTCCTCTTTTATACTAGTTTTTACTGATCACCTTATTAATTATACATAGAAACATCTTAGGCGTTTCTTGCTGCTGAAATACTAGTAAATATGTTAGAATAATGCTTGACACAAAGTGACAAATAACTGGAAACTCATAGCTTATTCAAACATTCTGCCTTTAGATCTAGCCATTGTTAAAAAAAATGTTTTAAAACTAAACAGCAGGCATTAAGGACAGGGTGTCATCTTCAATATAAATTTCCCCAGATGTTGCCAATTTATGTTACATCTATTACACATATGTGAAGGGGAGATTTAATTCCTTTTACTTTAAAGAATTTTTGAAAGTGAAACTTGCATAATGTGTTATAAAATAGAAAAGACAATCACTCTATTCAGTTGGAGATGTGGTGTGGTATTCAAAGAAAACGTAATAAACCAGAGTTGAGAAGAAACTTTCGTGCTATACCCTACTTAGTACCAGTCAGATGCTTTTAGGATTATTATAGTGGCAAAAAGCTCTGGTGTTCACCTTTTAGGAAGGAAACCTAAAAGAATCAAAAGGATTCCAAAAAGTTGTAAAGTGATGAAAAGGGGAAAAACAAAGTTTTCAAGCAGATCTGAAGGCATTTCAAAGTAATGGAAAAGACTTTTTTTTTTCCACCAAAAAGGGGGAGAGGGGACCTTTCTCACTTGATTGATGATGCCTTGGATTACCTCCTAGGAGTTATGCCCTCCCCCTCACCAAAGGGGGGAAAACAAACTTTCTCACCTAATTGATGATACTTTGGATTACATCCTAGGGGTTTTATCCCTTCAGTGTAAGCCTTTGGTTTTTGTCGAAATGCAAATCCTTTGGGACAAACAGACTTTAAGTTATCAGACATTTCCACTTTAGTCCGAATGTTTTCAGTTCTTCCTAAAATCAAACTTTGATAGGGAAAGAGTATGAGGACACTGACAACCTGAGAACAGATGGTATGATGGTGAGGATGCAGATAGAATGGTAGGATAGCAGGATAACAATCAGGAAACCAGGCAACCTGTAATCATATTAGCTTACTTCACAATTTTGCCTAGAATCCTGTGCTTTTGAGGAAAGATTAAGTGAACCATTTAATCAAGAAAAAAGGAGGGAGACATGTGGCCACTTTGTAGTCTATAAATAAAAACAAATCACGGTAGCAGGTTTGACTTAAGAAAGAATTTCTCAATGATAAGAAAAATGAAACACTCTCGTGGAATTTCAGTGCTTTGCCCATAGAAAGCACTTAGTAAATGTTCATGGAATTCACTTGAATACTATAAGCTTTTTTTCTCTTTTTTAAAGTATTTGAATTATTTACTTTTTGATTAAAAAGAAAAACTGTAATATTAGATCATCTGTTATAGTCAAGTAAAACAAAAATACATGTGGTATAGTCTGCTCTTTTTAAATCAGTCTGTGTGCATCTATGAAGTTTGTCTTTGCATTTTTAAAAATTAGTTGGAACAATATGTGTCCCCCTCGGAGAAGTCTTTCTACAATTTCTTCTATAAGTTTTTTTTTTCTTAATGATTTTTAACAGTAGAATTTAGGTACAGTGATGTTCAAGGGCAGAAATATTGACTAAATGACTATTGATGCCATTTGCTCTACAATTCTCAGATACTACCTGTCATCTCCTATTCCTGAATGGAAGAAAAAGGAAACCCTCTTGGTTTGCTGTTGCTCTTTAGACAAGACTTCCAAGTAGCTAGATTGTATCTGTAATAAGAGCTGCATGTCAAAAGATGCCAGGTCAAAACAACTACTCCTTTAATGGATACTTCCGTGTGATTGCTCTAACATCCTTAACATTCTTTACTGTAGTCATTCTGTTTTCTTCATCATATCTTGTCACTTGTTCTGGCCTTTCTTTGCTTAGCAAAAGGGAGCTTTAGACACTGAGCTCCTCACTGCTGTACTACTCCAACATGGTATCCTACATAGTTGACTACATAGTGAAAAAATGCTGCCAGTGCTAAAGTGGAAAAAGTACTGCTAAATGTTAAGCTAAAAATAAAAAAAAAACACCCCAAAACACTATTCTGCCACAGTAAATCAGTACTTTTCTAGCTTTGTTTTTTAAAAAATGTACAGAAATGCCACCTTTTTGTAATTATTATATATATTTTATATTTTATACATACATTATAATTCTTTTGTAATTGATTTAGGCATAAAGTTTTCTGTCATTCCTGTTTTAGGACATAACATTTAGCGAATGCAGCTAATTTCAATCCATTAGTCAAGTTCTTGCCCCACAAAGTACATAATTTCAATCTTCTTACTTTTCAGGAAGTTGCAAAGTCATGATGGTTTATAGTGTTATTTTTTTTACTATGCTAAGCAATATTTTCCATGTAATACAAATATTATTTTTCCCTTGGTAGAATATTTATAGAAGAATACTGTTTACATTAAATGATAAAATCTTTTATCCTTTTATTTGGCTAATTTATATCCTTAAGGTGAAAATTTAACATTTACAAGAATATTTAATAAAAAATTAACAATGTTAATTAAAATTTAAAATGTTATTAAAATTAACCTTTACAAGATTTAATATATTAGTAAGTTACAAAGTATTTTAAGTACCTTCTGTATCTCAGGAGTTATGCTATTTGCTGGAAATAGAAAGACACACATACACACACACACACAGTTGAGCCCCTGCCCTCAAAGAGCTTACCTCAAGAGATGCAGCATATTATAATTTCAAATTTAAACAACATTCTTAAAGGCCAAAAGCTCAGATTTGGAGGGAGTTCTATTTCCCAGTAGACTACAAATAGGTTTAAGAGGAAACTGGACTACTTTATGAGCAATGGGTACCATTCACTCCATATGAAAATTGAAATTGAGGAGTAAAGTCAATCTTTTTGCCCCATTCAAACTTATTCTAAATGAATGTATTAAGAATATATGCGTAGGTGAATGTGATCAGATTGACTGAATGATTGCCCATGTCTCTAGTTTGTGTTGCTTGTGCAGACATAATCAATATGGTGATAAAACCAGGCCTTGTAAAATATTTGAATAATTTCCTGAGTCTTGTTTTCATACTATAATTGTCACAAATCAAATAAAAATTATATGTACATACGTACTATATACATACGTATGTGTATATATATTTATATCCATGTATCAATCAGAATAATATACCACATTAAATCCTCCTACTTCATATTCATGAATGTAGATAAAAATATTTCTATATTATATTTCTTTACCCACATATATGACAAATCTGCATTAAGTAAAACTTGAATGACCTTTTTCATTATATCCTTTTACTTACTAAGATTTCCTTTCTCTTCTTGTTCAAGCCCCATGTACATGTATTTCAAGTTTCACTCTTTCAGAAAAGTCTGACTTTATCAACTCTGCCTGAAGTAATCTTTCATCCCTAGAAATCATCACCTTCATAATTACCAGGATAAATGACTGTGGTCTCCGTTGTGAAAAATAATTTATTATTTTCTTTAACTGTTATTTATATATTTTATTACTTACTTTTTCTTAAATTCTACACTTCAATTTCCCTAGAGGTTAAAAATGAATATAATTCTACAACACACCTCATAGGATTGTGAAAGTGCAGATTACTAGATTTGCACTGAGAGGACTTGTGTGTGAATCCCAATTTGGCACTTCCCTGATGTGTAACATTGGGTAAATTGCTTAAATTTTCTTGTCTTCATTAATAAATAGAGAAGTTTGGACTAGATGAGTTCTAAGGTCACATGCAGTTTTAAACCGATAATCTGATTCCTTATGATATTGTCTACCCAAATAAACTACAGACTCTTTGAAGGCATGACAATATTTTAAACTATCCTGTACCCTTCATAGGGCTCCAAACAATGCTTTCCATATAGTAGTTGCTCAATCAACATTTTTTGCTTGATTTCATTAATTCTTGCAATAGATAATCTAAAGTTAGATACAAAAGTATTTTTTTTAAAATTTTCCAGTACAAAGCATGGCCTTCAAAATAAGAACAAATTAATTTGAACTAAAAGTAGAAGATTATAAATGAATCCCAATTTTTTGTGAGGGGAAGGAAATCCTTCCACACACCCTAGAATGTGAGGTAGATAAGAAATTAAACAAAATAGACCTCCAAAATTTTTTTTAGCTATGTCAGGAATATACCACTGAGTTTGGGGGAAGGGTGAGAACTATGTGATTATCTCTAAATAATAACCAAAGCTGGTCTTATTATATACCTACAATCAAATTGTTTTAAGTATTGTGAAATGTTTTCTAACTTCCATTCATATGCCAGTTCCATGCGCTTCCAACCTTACTTCATAAAAAAAAAATTGTGAATCTTTTTTTTTCTCACTACAGGATCAAAGCATATAATCTTTATATCAAAACCAAAACAAAGTTGTCCTTTTTTACAATTTTATCCAAATTTTTCTTTTCTTTTCCTTCTATTAAATCATAAGGTATGCCTACTTGCCATTATAGAAAGTCAGCCTCCCAATACACTATTATTCAACACACCTCACCAAATGATGTCTTGAAAAATAAAGACCCTCCGTTATTCCATTAGTGAAGAGAAAAACTATAAAATGGACTGAGTTAGTCCCACCAGGGAACTGAATGATACTTTGGGGATCACAAGGGCATAGGTGCTATGATGAAGAGCTTCATAAATAAAGATAAGTGGATAGATGCCATGAAATAAGTAATTTCTTTCCATGAGAAGCACGGAAACAGAGAAAGCATCAGTAGAACATTTTGTCATTTTGGTTACTACTGATTTTACCAGAAATGTTGCTTCCTAGAGCAACTTTCTCAGTTCACTGCTCAGAACTGAAATAATGAATTAGCAAACAATCACTTTAAAGGGGTGGGTTTTTACAACAATGAATTGGAACTGAGGTTTGTGAAATTGATACTATGTAATATTCACTCATATAAATGGGTTGTCCATCTTTCATAGTCTCAATAATAGCAGTTAACTCAGAAACCTATACTTAGACTAGAATCATATTCCAGTATCTTAAATCCTCTACCAACATTCAACACTATATCATAACGTGGAACTTTAACTTTTAAAAAAATCAAATTCGATATACCTAATCTATTGTAAGCATGTAGGCATTGCTTTTAGGAGATTAGAATTTTAACATTTGAAAGAGTGGCATATGTTTTCGCTATAGCTTACAAAAAGAAATCTTTCACGTTATTCTACATTTAAGCTCCTTCTCCATGGGTCAACAGCCAAAAAGACAATTAATTTCTCCCAATTCACTACCCAGTAAAGATAATTCACCCTGATTTTGCCAGGGAAAGATTTATTGGAATCTGAAAACAGTCATTCAGAACCCTTCTCCATCACCAGTACTTACTAACTGTGTGACCTTGATCATGTCACCATCTTTAGGTCTTAAATTTCCTTTTCTGTAATTTGAGGAGCTGGGACATCTGCATTCCTTCCAGTTCTTATTTTAAGAAACTCCTCATAATCTAGGATCTTTATGGAATTGTGCATTTATGTCTTCTACAATCTCAGATCCTTATCAGGTTTCTCCTAGTGTTTATAAAACAAAAAGTATACACATTCAGATAAAAATTATATTTTTTCAATTCATGACTTTTAAATAATAGCACATTCAGATACCACTGACTCTGTTTCCACACTCACCTTATCCCTAGTCAATAGCTATCCTTTATTGAGCAGAACATCTTTGAGATCAGGCCACAGAGGTTGTCATGGAAAAAAAAATTGGTACACGAAGTCAAAGGTTTCCTGTGACTATAAGGCAATTACTTGGAATTCCACTGGATTTAATTTATCAAACCAGTATATGGAATAATGTATACTATGTTTTTTTGTTTATTTGTCTGAATTTATGTTTGTGGTTTTTGCAGCTTCAGCAAGATCTATGGAATTCTGTTCTAAAGGTGCTCTAAGCTTTTAAACAATGCCATGAGAATCACTACCATACTTCCACTGGAACAGATACATCATTTTAGAGTTGGTTAGCATTTGGTGATTGCTAAATGGGTCCAGGGTCAAAGAAGCAAACTCTGGAGTTTAAAATGTGTCTGTGTTTTTAATTCATTTAACAAGTATTGAAAATGTCAAGGTCTGACTCTTGCCTTTCACTAGAAAAAAATAGTTTACACTGCATAAATAAGGAGATTTTAGGCAACCTGTTTTTACGAACATATAAGTACTATATGGAAAAGCTGCCAAAAGAGATTTGAAATCCAAAACCACCAGTAAATGAAAAAGAATGGTAGAAGATTATAAATAACATCAGAACAAGGAAAACGGGGGTAGAGGTAAAGAGAACAAGGAAACGAGAAAGGGGGAAATGGTGATGATGATGAGAGGAGGGAGAAGGGCACAAGAAATATGTTTTGTAAAAGATATAGAAAACAAAGCCAGTCTGCTCTAGCATTTATGCCATTTTTGAAATTCTGTGAACACAAGTTGTCAGATGGCTTCAATAGTTAATTATTTTTCTTAGCACATAGATAGGAAGAAAGGAAAGCTAGACACAGAATTCCTGATTCTGTGCTCATTTACTTATGTCTTTTTTATGAATATCTTTCCCCTTCCCTTCAAGAAATCCAGCCAGTGTCTGATCCAAAGAGGATTTAGCTTTCTCAATAGTCTCATGCCCTGGAGGATGGCTTCATGCTCATCACATATAGTCTGATTCCATGCCTGATAACAGAGATGGCAAACTGATATCCCTGCACTTCACTCCTGGTTCAAATAGCTCACTCCTTTCAACACCTTTCTGTAAGCAGAACTAACTAGGAACAATAAGCATTAGGATTAGGAAATATAGCCAGTGGTCCAACATTTCTACGTCTGAAACCACTGGTAAGAGGAAATGTGTTTTGTTTTTTTTTGTCAGTGTTGTCATTCTGTGTATTGTGTTGGATTTTACTGAGGAAGGCAATCAACTAAACCATTGGAATGAATGAATGAACTACAAATGGAAAATATAACCTATACATCAGTTCAGGATATGGAAGATAGGCAAGTTACAGCGTGAGAAGGAGGAAAGGCTATGTGGAAAGAAGAAGAAATTCTAGGCTGCAGCTTATTTCTGTGCCCCTTGTTTTCTACTTCCTTTTTTCCCCTAAGGAAAGGGACTAGGGTGATACACACACACACACACACACACACACACACACGTGTATATTTGTGTATATGTATATATGCATGTTATATATAGGTGTATATCTACACATGTGCACATATACATACATCCATACACATACATATAACACATATACATATGTACAGATACACATGATTACGCATGTACGCATATACATGACATGTTTATATAATATAGGTACACACATATATGTATGTGTATATATGTAGATGTGTTATATATACATATATATGTGTATGTATATATATACATATATATATAAAAAACATTAAATGGCAGTTTCATTTCCTATGTAAAAAAGGCAACTCAAGAAAATTAAGAAAAACAATGAAAATCTTCAATTTTCGACACATTTTCAGAGCCACTCTAATAGTTTTAATATGCTTCTCTCTCGTTTCCAAACAGAAGGAAATTCACTATGTATCTCTTTTAAAGCAAAGATCACAGTTCTGCATAAATTTGAGCTTTAATTTCTCCTTTTGTGGTTTACTTTGCAGTAATATAGCCAGGTCTGAACTAGACTTTTGATCAAAGGAAGGGCCTGGGTAAGTGAGACAAGGGTGAAGAATCAGTCTCTGCTAATAGCAGCCCTTGTCTGAAAGGTAGTCTCAGCAATGCCCTGGCATGGAAGAGGCTACTTTCTGCTCATTGGCCTGTACACATAGGTGTAATTCAATATCCTCAAGTGTCATTTTTCAAAGGTGAAAGATAATACCTATACGATAAGTATAAACACATTTGTAGCAGAATTTTTAAAATCTATGCTATTAATTCCTTACACTACAGTGTAAAATTTATCCTTTTTTGAATTTTCACTAGTTTTAGAATCTAATATTAACAAATATAAAAATAAAACTTAATATTGACAAAATTCAATTTGATTATTTTTCTCAAAATACAAATATTAAAAATCAAGAGAACCAAAGAATCTTCTCTTTTGATTCTCTCAACTCCTCGTGCCAGAAAGCCAGATTAAAGTGTTTTCCCTCATTTATTCATTCATTTATTTGTTCATTTATCTATTATTTATTAACAAAGAACATCAATTATTATTACATTGACATATTTAATCTAAGATTTCTCACATTTGCCTTATTACAGCTAGATTTTTTGAATTCCTTAGAGGTAGGTCTTGGGCCTTCTTTTTTTTCTGAATACTTCATTATCTCTACTTAAATTTAAAGTAGGACTCTTCATATAGTAAATATCAAAAATGTTCTTATTGACTAATTGTGCATGTGTCAAGGATAGAATATGAAGATCATGGAATCATAGATTTACAGCTAGAAGGAAATAAGCATTAACTAAGTACTAACAATATGCCTGGGATTATGCTAAATGCTTATCTCATTTGATCCTTAACAACAACTCTGGGAGGTAGGTGCTGTTATTATCCCCATTTTATAGTTAAAAAAACTGAGTCTGACAGAGGTTAAATGACTTGCTTAAGTCACACAGCTAGTAAGTGTTGAGGGTGGATTTAAACTCAGGTCTTCCTAACCCAGCATTCTATCTACCAGCCACTTCGTGGAAGAAACATAAGACATCTAGTCCAACCCCTTTATTTTACAGATGAAACTGAAGCCCATAGGGGTGAAATGACTTTATTAGGGTCACATATGTCTGAAGCAGGATTTGATTCCAGTTCTTTATCCACTCTGTTCAACTTTAACAATCTGTAATAACAATGCTACTTGCCACTACTGTGGCTGTGTAAGGCCACTAATACAAGCACACAGTAAGGCTACTAGCACAAGATCTTTGATCTGCTTTTCTAAGGAAAGCAACTTTAAGGGGTTTACAATCTCACTCTAATTAACCATACATATATCTTTCACTTAGCTCAGTGGAAAAAAGTCAGCACCCTGAACTTCAGAGAAAACACAAACAGAAATTACAAGCAAAAATCACATAAACAGAGCAAAATAATACAAATCAGCAGACAGACTTCTAGCTGTCTGTCCAAGATGTTACATACCTAGTTACCAGAGAAAGAAGCACTAACATCTGGGTTTTTCAAAACTGAGGGGTTCCTTAATGGCTACCCAGAGTCTTGTCTGGTCAAACCACAGGACACTCTTCCAATGAGTGAGCCCCAAGCAAAATGCTAACCTCACAGTATATATAGACTTCTTCAGGGTCAGAGGGCAATACAACCATGTGACTCAATCCCAGGCTACCTTCCTGTGACTTAAGCAGGTCATCAAAGACTCCCAAATGAATCAAAGACTCTTGATGGAAACAAAGGCAAGACTTGAAGGCACTTGATTGCCTTAGCACTCCAAAACAAAAGACAACAAAAAGTCTAACTTTACTTGCCATTACATCTACAAATATTTGTACAGAGAAGAAATGTTTATGATTCCTTATCAATGCCTAAGATTAAATAATTTAGAATTCTGACTTTTCTGAGAGCTAGATGCTGAATTGCATTTTATCACTTATCTGATATGTAAGAAAAAGGGAGGAGTTGCTTTCTGTCCCCTAAAAATTTATCTTAGGTTCTTAGATCAAAGAATTTCTGCTACCTGGATGTGTACAGATTAGCTGACTATGACTTTAGATACAACTAGATCTTTTTCTATTACTACTACTACTACTACTACTACTACTACTACTACTACTACTACTACTACTATTACTACTACTACCACTACCACCACCCCACCACCACCACCACCACCACTACTACTACTGCCTAGATAGCTAGTTAACTAGCATGTATATTGAACTTTAAAGTTTACAAACTGCTTTAAAATATTCTCTCTCTCTTTTTTAGAGCCAGTGAGCTGGCCAAGGCAAACCCCACTTCCTAAATCAGTTTGCACACGTAAACATAATCACCATGAAGGAGCAAGGTAGTTGGTGGCAGAATGGATCTTGGATTGGGAGTCAGAGATATCAGGTTTAAATCCCAGGTCTGCTATTCAAGACCTGTGTGACCTTAAACAAGTGATTTTTAATTCATTGTCCCTGAACTTTCCCCTTATTTAAATGAGTGGATTGAACCAGATAACTTCTAAGATTTCTTCTATGATCCGATGATGTAAATATTCCTAAATCTTTGTTCAACTTGGAATAGGATTGGTAAGTCCCTCAAGGACAGAAATTATGTCCCATTCACTTCTGGAGGACATCCACTGCCTGACTTAGTGTCTGTACATTGTAAATATTTAAGAAATGATTATTGATTGACTCTTCCTCCTCAATAAAAGCTTTTCCTTTAATTTCCTTGGATTTGTTTTGTATGTTGTATATCTCTATCTCTATCTATCTATCTATCTATCTATCTATCTATCTATCTATCTATCTATCTATCTGTCTGTTTGTCTGTCATGTAGGTTGTTTTCTTTAAGAGTATGTAAGATATGTAGATATTATACATAGATATAGATATATAAGAATTCAAGATAAGAAACTGTTCCATTTTTGTCTCTATATCTCAGGCATCTACCAGAGTTCCTGGTACTTTGAAGATATTAATAAATGCCTGTGTACTGACTGGTTAATTAAATATCACTTGACCATACTTACCACCTTCAAGGTTTTCTTTTACAGAAGATTTTTTAAACAAGAAATGTTTCTGTTCCTAGCTTCGGTCCTCTAGAATTCAAACAACAAAATAGCTCTGATTATGTTATTCTTATTTTTCTCCAAAAGGATTTCTGGGTGGCAATTCCAAAGTTTCTGATGAAAGGAAAATTTGATAGCAGTTTTAAACCCCTGAAAATCAGGGTGCATAATATGGAGCCTGATAAACCCTTTATGGCGACAATATCACTAAGAGCTGCCGGAATATCTGATGACAAAGCTGCCAGATTACATCTGATGGGGATGGAGAAGTCTTTTTGTTTTTAAACTGACCCTGAAGATGTGTCATAACATTTGTAATATCTGCAATAAAGTGTCACCGACTGGTCTGGAAGATTGCTAGAGCTTGGACTAAAACATTCCGTTTAGTGTTTCTATTGTTTTCATCTCATGAGGTGATGCTGGGGGGGAGGGTATCTGGTGAAGGAGGAAAGACAGAGATTCTCAATTTCCTTTCAGTCAATCCCATCATTAAGTAGTTATAATTTATCACAGTAAGCACATAATGTAACTGTATAAAATGAGGTATTGGTAGTGGAGAGTGTTACAAGCAAATGTCAAAGGTCTCTCTGTAGACCGGGAGATGAGGAATCTGTAAAGAGTTAATTATTTTTAAATCCCAGCCAAAGACTCCATCTCAACAATAACATTCATCAGTCCAACTTGATTTCCACCTGACGCAAGCTAAAATGTGGGCAATCACACACATTAGCAGAGAGTGTAAGATGCTTTAAGAACAGGTCATGTGAACTAAAAATGTCAATATTACCATTCCCTGTAGTAAGATGCAATATTTTGTAGTCTAATAATTCAATTAGGGAAATGGCCTAAACTGATTCAGTATTCCCATACTCCTTATTTTCCATGCTTTACACAGGTTTGATGCTGTTGTGCCATCTTAGTTATTGTGCCTGGAAGGGGGTTAAATTTCTTCCCCTTTCTGTAATATACCTGCTCTTCTGCTTCTCAATGAATTTTATTAACTAAGTGCAATTTGAAGTGCTATTATATTTTATGTATCTCAATTAATTTAAATAGGAATAGCAACACGTTGAGTTCAGTTGTTTGTATTGATGTTTTCCATGGTTATTAATAAAGCATTTAATTTTCCTTAATGCACGTGATTTAAAATGACAAATTTCTTAGATATTCTGAGAAAACATTTAGGGATACTAGTCTGATAAATTTTTCAGTTAGAGATATACATAAATGTTTCTTAAAGGAGTGGGGAAAACAGAAACTAATGGAAATACTTAAATATGAAAAACCAACAAGTGTGTGCAAGAGGCATGGTGTATATATGGAGGAGGCATAAATATGTATGCATATTTTTCAGGAATTTAAATTATATTCAACACATATTTATAAGATTTCTTCTCTGTGCTAGGCGCTGCATATACAAAGTTGAAAAATAAGACTCTACAACCCCTCCTTTTGCTTACAGTCTAGTAATCAATAGTAGTCAATAATTGATTCAGTTATCTATGGAATTCTATGGGATCACTTAAAACAAGACGACGAAGAAAAAACCAACCCTTTATCCACCAGCTAAGAAAACTCTTCCTTTACTGGTTTAAGTTCCTTGAGACATATATTCATATGGGTTTCAAGACTTTGGTAGTTGCCTTCTTGTAATATTTCAGCTTTTAAGCTGTTTTCCTGCCTCACTGAGCTCACATAAGATACATCTGAAAGCTTTAGTACAAATTTACTTCGAATAAAGTCTTCAATTCATTTTCATGGCACCAAAAAGACAGCTTTAATAACTGCAATGACAAATAAACTGGAAATCATTCCAGGCCTTTTCACTTAACTGACAAGTAGAACACTCTCATAATGAGCCGCAGGTTTTACGTTTTCTCTTTGACCATAATAGCTTCATTTAAGAGCGTCAGACCCTGACACTTCATCATTTATCTACATTATTTCTCATCTTCTTTCAAATAAATTATGGAATACTAGACTGAGCACATAAAAACAAAGTGACTTGTTATCAGTAAACAGCAAGATAAATTGTCCAGAAGTTCCTCATTTAGTTCCTTTTAAATTTAAGGGCAAGTTATTGGTTGTACCTTTTTTTTAAGTTCCAATTTTTTGCATTTTTTTTACAGCCATCTTATTTCTCTTGCCACTGGCCTCTGTTCAGTCATCCAGAGCCTGATGATGGTGCAGAAAGCATAAAGTAATCCCATTATCCCAAGGTTGGCCAGTATAGTATAAAGGAACAAATGGGGAAAAAAAAATCAAATAAACAACTTGGAAAGAGATTTCTCTCCCATCTGTAAAACTCTCCATCCATAATACATCTTGTCATACTAGCAAATGTGACACATCCAAAGTAATGAACGGTGGATCTGTAACTGTTTTCGCCTTTGGTAAAACAATACAGATTTTAACTGGGGCACTGAATGGCTTTCTTTTTCTGATACTCCATGTTTGGTTTAGTTTTGTTTTGTTTTCTCTTCTTTTTACCCTTCCCCTCCCATCTTAAAGAATGTAAGCAATCTAACTAAAACTGACTCTTGGTTAAGTCTAAAAACACTACATCTTTCAAGCTTCATGATTTCTGGATTTTTAGTTTACCAGTTCATCTCACTTAAAAAAGAACCTTTTTTTTTTAAATGGAAAATATGTTTATCACTATGTGTGGATCTATTTTAAACTGCTCATTCTTTGGGAATAGTCATTATTAGCAGTTTTCTATACACAGTAAATATATTGATCATCTAAGTGACACATTGGATAGAGCACCAGGCCTGTAGTCAGGAAGACTCATCTTCCTGAGTTCAAATCCAGCCTCAGACACTTACTAGCTCTGTGACCCTGGGCAAGTCACTTAACCCTGTTTGTCTATTTTCTCATCTGTAAAATGAGCTGGAGAAGGAAATAGCAAACCACTACAGTATCTTTGCCAATAAAATTACAAATATGGTCAGAAAGAGTCAGACATGACTGAAATGAATGAATATGTAAGTATTTATACCTTGGTTTTCCATGGATTATATGGATTTGACAATGTGTTACTAATCACTAAGAATGTCATTTGAGAAAGCTATAATCCTAGGAACATATAGGAACCTTCTGAACTCAAAATAGTATTAGATAGATTACATTAAATAATTATTCATCAGCATAGTTAGTTATTAGCATGTATCCAAATCTTATATTTAAAGCAAACATAATGGGAAGATATTAACAACAACAGTAACTAAGTTTGACACTATGTTGTAAGAGTAGAGGTAAAAATTACTCTTGGCTCAAACAAATAATTTGGGAAAGTCTTAAATTTTCCATGCCTTATTTTTTCCACTTATGAGGGAAAGAGGGTGGTTTTTGCCTCTGTGCTCAAGACTTTAAAAGACTCTTTATTCAACAAGCAGTTTTTAAGCACTTACCATGAATAGGATGCTAAGCTAAGCCTTGATATAAAAAGGACAAGAATGCCTTGCACTGGAAAGATAAGAAGAAATGTGATTTTTCTCATCCATTTAGCTGTTTTCTCACTCTAGACATTTTCTGCCCAAACCATAAAAAAGTGGAAATCCAAAATCAGAATTTATTGTTCTGATGGGATTATCACTATCTAAGGTGGGATTTAAAACTAGATTTTTCTTAACGCCAAATCCAGCAGGGTGTGTGTGTGTGTGTGTGTGTGTGTGTGTGTGTGAGTACGTGTGGTGTGATTCACATTGCATCTTCTTGACTTAAAAAGATAAAGAAATGTAAAGTTATTGATAATATTATACTCTAACGTAGCCCCAGTTAGATACTTGAAACCTATTTAAGTCAGATTTATATTGTTAAATACCATCTTATCACACAGTTGATTCATATGTGGATGTAGTTTTAAATATACTCAGTCACATTTCCTAAAAAATAACAATTAGTCACAGAAAGAAAAAAGTCTGAAATGTGTTTAGTCTAAAAGGCAGAGATTAGTCCTGACCCCTGACCCCAGCATTATAAAGGGATTTCACTGTGTTATACTTGAATTTATAGCAGTTAAACTGACTCCCATCTTCTCTGCTGGGACAGAAACTGGGTTTATGCTTAAATTGGACATTTGTTTAAAAGTAACATTAACATAAATTCATGGGTAAAATGAGAGAAATTATCAGAGAAGATACTAGCCATTTCTTCACAGAGGTCTATTTGTGTCATATGTCTTCTAGAGGGGGAACAGTGAGATGTGTGACAGAGTTTAAAAAGAAGAAGAAAGCCAATGTGATATTGGTTTAGCTTTAAGGAAAGAAAAGAGGTCATAGCAGAGTATTGAGTACATAATACATGCTTGATAGATGCTTGTTCATTTGTTTAGACTTGACTTGATATTCTCACTGACCTCTGCTTTTTTTCAGACCTCACCAGACTCTACCCTGGGCACCACAAGTTTAAAGGGATATTGATACATTGGAAGTAAAGGGCCTTGAATTTATTTCATATAAAGACAAGCACTTATGGGGAATGTTTTAATAGGTATTCCTTTTGGATATGGATGAGACTAAGTAGCTTCTGAAGACCCCCCCAGGCTTGATATTCCATGATTCTATAACTCTGTGAGAATAAGATAATTGATCACACAACTAAATGGTTCAGTACTTCCCATAAGAGACCTAAGAAGTATCACCTAAAGTTTGGAAACTCTGCCTTCCAAAACGGGCCTCTCTCTTATAGAGGTAATTGCACTGAATACATGAGGATATGGGTACATGTAGGCATTCATTATGGAGGAGGGCAAAACCACTGTATCTACAAGATGGAGCTCAATTTCACCAAGCATTCTGTTGAAATAAAAGACAAGATTGTTCACTTCTTTTTTCCAGTTGAAATAAGTGATTTAAGAAGATAACCTTTTTCATAATGAAATTTTTAAATACTTATAAACTAAATGTTATAGAGGTAAGGTAAAATAAATATGAAAGAGGTATTCAGTTATCTCACACTATGCCCTATAGAGATTTGTAATATATTACATGAAAATGTATTATGGGGGTAAATGAATGAATCAATGAAAAAACAGGCATCAAGTGATTACTTTGTCTCATGCACTATGCTAAGCCCTAGAGATGAACACAAACAGAGCAATCCCTGCCTTCAAGGAATTTATATTTTAATGGGGGAGATAGTACATATAAGGTAGAGGTAGACATGGAAAGATAATCTATCAATCAAATATTTATTAAGGACCTATGTCATCAAGATTCATGCTTGCCATTGAGAATTCAAAGGAAAAAATATGTTGTTCTTGCTCTCAAGGATATTGAATTCTATTGGGGGGGGCAATTTGTATATCCCAAGGAATAAAAAATATTTTTCAAAATGGAATTTTAAGATACTTATAAACTAAATATGATAGTGATAAGGTAAAATAAATATTCTAGAGGTATTCGGTTCTCACACTATGTCCTATAGATATTTTGCATGTGTGTATGTGTGTGCAAATAAATGTGTTTATACATATGTGTGTATGTATGTATATACACATACATATATGCAAATATAGAGAATAGAATATATACAGTTGTTTTGGTAGGTAGGAATTACCAGCTTGGAGGATAAGAGAAACGTCATGTTTGTGGAGTACAGTTTGATCTTGAGTTTGAAGGAACTCAAGGATTCTTAGGGGCAATAGATAGAAAGCAACTTGCAAAAATATACAGAAATAAAACTAAGATGTTATATACGAGAAATATCAAAAAGGCCAGTTTGGATAGGTATAAAGAATATGAAGGAGAATGCCACCTAATCAAGCTGTGATGGAAAGGGGAATCCAAATTTGAAGGGCTCCAAATGCCAGACTTTGGAGTGTGTATTTGATTCTGTGCCTGGCTTATGGTTAATGCTTAATAAATGTTTGTTGATCGACTGATTCCAAAAGAAATTGTGATCTATTGGAGTTTGTTGAGCAGGGAAGTGCCATTGTTAGACATATGCTTAGGAATATAATTTTGACAGCTCTTTGAAAGATGGTTGAAGAGGAGAGAGACTTGAGACAGGGCGATCAATTAGAATGCTATTGTAATAAAATAGGTGAGGGTGGCAAGGGTTTAAGTTGAGGTAGTGACTATGTGAGTAGAGAGAAAGATGTGGATGAAAGTAGATGTTGTGGACATAGCATTGTCAGAATTTGACAGTTTATTAGTGTGTCGGTGAGGCAAAATGAGCTCCTTAGCACTTAGTTCAACAAGTGCCCTTGAAGAGTTTGGCTTTTGTTTGCTTTGAGTGATTCAGCTGTTTCATTGAATCTTGTTAAGTGCTAAGCCCCAGGCCCAAGATT
>CM053622.1:591048412-591064446 GCA_028646595.1 Phalanger gymnotis
GACGACTTACTTAACCCTTGAGTTTTTCAACGGGGTGTGACTAAAGAGTTCTATGTTCCACGCTTGGGCGGATGTGCTGTCTCACCAGCACTCCTCCTTCCCCAAGAACCCCCTACCTAGACTGGGCTTAAATCTTCAGCAGGCTCTGTACTCCTGCTCTGATCAGCCACTAAATTCCTCCCACCAGGTGGGCCTGGGGCCAGAAGCAACTGCAGCTGTGGTTCTAAAGCTGCCCCGCCTCCATTGCCACAGGGGTGGTAGTAGAACCGCAAACTCCATCTCGTCCCGCAGCTTTTCCCACTAACCTTCTCTGTTGTCTTTGCTGTTTGTGGGTTGTGACGTCTGGTACATGCCACAGCTGAGTAATTCAGCATGGTAGGGCACTCTCCGCTCCACTCCTGGTCTCGTTGGTCCGTGGTCTGCCACACCGCACGCTGGGCTCTGCTTGGCTCAGCTCCGCTCCCCTCAGCTGGGAGCTGGGAGTTCCATGCGGGATAGACCTTACCCCGAGACCATCCAGACTGTCCAGGGCTGGAGCCCTGCTTCCCTCTGCCACTTTGTGGGTTCTGCAGTTCTAGAATTGGTTCAGAGCCATTTTTTTATAGGTTTTTGGAGGGACTTGATGGGGAGCTCACACCAGTTACTGCTTTCCAGTCGCCATCTTGGCTCCGCCCCCCCCCCATACGTGCTATATTTCAATATGATAAAATTTAAGAGAACATTGGGATTGTTTTAGTACTTTGAAACATCAATGTATATGTCTAATGCGGCAATTTGCTTTGCTAGCCTATGCATATTTGTTACAAAGGTTTTCTTTTTGATTGGGGTAGGTGGAAAGGAGAGAAAAGAAATGTTTTCTATTTTAAAAAAACAAAATTTTAAAAGAAATGAATATTTTAATGAATAGGCCAAGAGCTGAGATTTGCAAATATCATGCTGAGGAATTTATGAAAAGGCAGATTAGTGTGCTGGAAAGAATAATATTCCAAGATTCCAAAGACCAGAGACATCATCCCAGTGCCATCATTCTTTAGATATGTGAAGTTGGATAAATCATTAAACCTTTAGTTACTTAACCACTACTTGCATATTCATAAGATGGGATTGATAGGATCACAATGACTCTCCTATGAAGCTCCAGTAGATGTGAAAGCCTTTTTAGACCTGAGATGAAAGGCATTATTTAAATTTTATTCAGTCACTCCACTGGAGACTTCCCATCACAGTTCAGCATGGTGTAGAGATCACCACTTCATAAATTTACAGCTGGAAGCACCTTGGAGGCTTCCTAGTCTAGCTCACTCCATTTACAGATGGGAAAACTGAGGTGAAGAAGGTTAAGTAACTTGCTCTGGGTTACACAGGTAATAAACTGTTTGAGGTGGCATTTGATCCTGGTGCCCTTCCATACTGCTTGCTCTAGAAGTCTGACAACAAAGAACAGACTTTGGTAGGTTCTATCAATCCCTAATGTCTTCAAGTATGGGTTGCTAGAAGACCAATCTAATTAAATTTGGAGATGCTCTTTATGGCATTGGACAAAACATAATGACTTTCCTCCCAGAAAAGTCTATATCAACTTGTTGAAGAGTAGTGATGACTGTCAGTGAAGGCAATTAGGTGGCACAGTGGATAGAATGTTGATATTGGAGTCAGAAAAACCTGAATTCAAATCCTTACTAAGATATCTACTAGCTATATGACTCTGAACAAATGATTTAATTTCTCTCAGCCTCTGTAAAATGAGGATGATAGGGGCAGCTAGGCAGCGCAGTGAGTAGAGCACTGGCCCTGGAGTCAGGAAGACCAGCCTCAGACACTTGACACATGTACTAGCTGTGTGACCTTGGGCAAGTCACTTAACCCCAATTGCCCTGCCAAAAAAAATGAGATTAATAATAATAGGACCTACCTCATAGAACTATTCTGAGGAGCAGATAAGAAAGCATATGTAAAAATGCTTTGGAAAACTTAAAGCACTATATGAACGTTAGCTACTATTACCCATGCAAGAACTTTCATATCCTTGAATGCATTCATTGAGGACTCATTAGCATGAACTTTGGCCTACATTTTAGTGATTAAAACTATACCTTTATAATTTTTGTCTACATTTCAAAGTCTTCAAAGTGCCCAGAATCTGGATTTCCTTCCATTCCTCCCCCTTTCCTCTCTCCTCTCTCTTTTCTTTTCTTCCTTCCTTCCTTCCTTCCTTCCTTCCTTCCTTCCTTCCTTCCTTCCTTCCTTCCTTCCTTCCTTCCTTCCTTCCTTCCTTCCTTCCTTCCTTCCCTCCCTCCCTCCCTCCCTCCTTCCTTCCTTCCTTCCTTCCTTCCTTCCTTCCTTCCTTCCTTCCTTTCCTTTCCTTTCCTAAATTTTTCAATTTTATTCACTATTGCAAAATTCTATATTTCCAGGAACAAATATCAACATAGTTTAATGCTACAAGATTATTTAAAATACGGTGTTCCAAATATTTACGATAATTTTTTCAATATTGTTCAACAAGGCTTCTAAGAAATAATTGTGCACTTTTACATGTCTTTAATTCTTTTTAAAAATTCTTTTAATTTATAGGAACTTTTTGGAGGCAGCACTTAATAAAATAACATAGAGTATCGACAGAAACAATAACCACAACATCTAGATCTGAATCCAACTAAAAAAAAATCAGAAGAAAAGATATTGTAAACTGTTAAAAAAAAAAAAAAGAGGACACGTATAGTGTATATGACCAATTCTTAATTCTTTTTTGTTCCACATCCCTTTACGTGCTGAAAAAGCATTGATGACTGCAAAGAGCTTTTATTTATCTATTTACCATATTAGATATTAAAACTGATAAATTTTTAAAACATTTATTTATTAACTCATTTAAACATAACAATAATAAACCCATTATATGTTAACATAAATAAGATATTTTTATGAAAAATAACTATATAAAAACATTTTAGTGAAAAGAGTGGCAATGTTTTAACATATTTTTCCAAATCTCTTCAATATCTGGCTTAATAGAAGACAGCTGGATTTTCATATATATTTCTGCATTCAATCTATTGTGATATGTCATTTTGGTTGAAGTATATGGTGATGATACAGGCTCACACAGATATTTAGCTCTTCCTTGAATTCTTTTTTAATCCACGTTTAAGGCCTGAGGTATATCTTTATTTGTTGCTTAGGGGTAGACCCTCATTTGGTGGAGAGAATGATGGCTCGAGGCTCTTTGCTTCTAACTGGAAAATTTGGAGGGAAAGCTTTGGAGAAGAAAGACATTCTTCATTACTGCTTCAATTCCAAGCTCTCTCTAGGAAGAGATCCGTTTATTCCTTGACAAAATTATAATAATGTTGCACATCATTAAGTTCTATTGGCTCAAGGAAAAACCACATCATCTTGTGAGACTCAGCCTTGGACCTCCTCTCTGAGACTGAAAACTTTATTTTGAGGGATAAAGGGGATTCTCCTTTAGGAAATTCCTTCCCATATACATTTATGCTGCCCTTGAAAATCCATTACACCTTGGAACATATCAAAGTTCTTGGTTACCTCCATGTTTCTCCCTGAATTATCATTTTAAAAAAGTCAAGAAACTGGAAAACTTCCACCGTTCTAGTCCAGATTCAATATTCACCTTGCCTTATTGGACACAATTCTAGATTTTTGAAAATTTGCTTTCTTGGGTTTAGTTGTCTATCTGATTAGCTCTACAAATCAATGATTAGGAAGATCTCATTTAATTTAGTTTATAAAAGATATAGAATCTGCTGCTCCTTCCCTTAGAAGCAAAACTAAATTGGCTTTGTGGCTCTAATTCCCATGCCCTTAATAAAGGTTGGTTTGATTGGCTTAAGGGGGAGAAAAAGGCTCATTACAAAGAGAAAGTAAAAATCATATACTTATTGAAAAATCAGCATTTTCATAATTTCTGTGCAAAAATGGGGATCATGGAATATGTGATATCTTATATTTTTTAAAAGACTTAGAAATTCCATAGGATAACAGCAATTTTCTCTGGGTTGTTAAAAGGGAGGCACTTGTTTTTTTAGAAAATGGAAATTAAGCTTTAAGCTCCTGATTTTATTTTAAACCTCTACTTATATAAATATATATAAAATAATGAATGAAAATTAGTGTTTATCTTAAAATAAATGTGAAAAAGCTGTATGTTTCAATACCTTAGAAGGTATGTGATTTTGTCAGTGAGAATACTCTCTTCATCATCACAAATTTTAACTCTTCCATGTCTGAGGAGATTGGTTTTCATGAGCATCTATGGCCAGCCTTGGTGATTGCTGTCTCCTAAGGTAGGCTGGTCCTCAGAGAGCAGACATGATGAACATTTATTCCATCCGCAATCCTGTGCTCATTCTTTCTAGTCTGCTAAGCCTTGCCAGTGTTCTCCTGGAATAGTGTTTAAAAACCCAGTGTGACCCGTATGATAGGGTAAGATAATGAGGTTAGGGAAAAGAGTGCTGGGCTTGAAGCCAGAGGCCTGGATTTGATTCCTGCAGGGTTCTGTCACTTAATACCTGTATGAACTTGGCCAACTCACTTAATCTGCCTTCATGTTAGTTTCTTCATCTGAAAAATCAGAGGGATGGACTGGTTGAGCTTTTAAGGTCCCCTCTAGCTCTCTGTCTCTGGCACCATAGCTTAATTGAAGAATTTGTTCACGCATTTTTTCTTTGCTCTATGGTAATAGTTATTGTGTATTCTGATCTTCAGGCTTTGTTTTGCTTCATATTTTTTGAAATAACAATAACTCCTTTCCACATTGAACTTATAGGTTTGTAAAGCACTTTGGATAGCAAGAGACAGGCCATGTTATTATTATTAAATATTATTTTCTTAATTTTATAGATTAGAGAATTAAGACCCAGAGAGGTTAAATCATTTGCCCATGATCACACTGCTAGTATATGTCAGAGAAAGATTTAACACTATTCTCTTTATTTGAAGTTTGTGTGTGTGTGTGTGTGTGTGTGCTTTCCGTGTTGCCTTTCCTAGTATCATTCCTCTTTAAAGCAATTTATATTTTAGTAACATTTGCACACATTATCTCATATGAATTTGAACATACGAATATCATTCCTGGATTGAGAGTGAAGGAGATCATAGGTGGACAAAGTGAGTACTGCACAGAATGCTGAAAGAGCCCAGGGAAAGCCTCCAGAGGGTTGGGTGGATCCTCTCTGGAGGCCTTAGGCAAAGTCCCAGGTATGAAGCACAAAACATGAGAAGGTTTGTATGTGCTACAATCAGCACTGGCACTAGTGGAGAGAATACCCTGATCATGCCTCCAAAAAGGAAAAAAAAAGGATCATCTCATAATAATCATTTGAAAGTTTCTTCAAGAAGAAACCTGGGGCCTAGAAAAGTTACTTGAATTGTTGGAGATCAGGTAAGGATAGTGGAACAATGACTGTAAAGCTGGTTTTCTAAGTAAACTTTTAATTACCACAAAAATTCAAGTTGTTTTTTGGCACATCAAAGTACATAGTTCTCTGATTTAATTTTTAAACTACATATAGTTTTATGTATTTGGTTTAATATATTCACGTATATACACATAAACATATATTAACATATACACACACAATTGTGTGTATGATGTATTTGGAACAGACCTTGACTATATATTGATTGTAAGGTCCATGAAGTCAGATGCACTTTAAAAAAAAAATAATACTGAGCCTAGCACACAATTTGGCCTGTAGTACAGAGCTCAAACAATATATCTTAAAAAAAATAATGCCTTTCCATGTCCTTCTTCATCAACCCAATTATACAGTTTCTCTAGGTCTCAGTACAAGTACGTCCTCTTAGCTATTCCTCTCTCTACGGACTCTTACTTACTTGTTCCAACCCACAATGATTTCTCTCTCCTCCAAAGTCTCATAGGACAGGTTTATTTCAATGCTTTTCACACAGTAAGGGCCTGAATGAATGATTGTCAAATAGCATGGAATTATCTATTGTACTCATTCTGACACTTAGTTATATCTTGTCTTGGATTTATATTTTTTTGTTTGTTTCTTCAATAATATTATTAAGTTTCATAAGAGGAAAGAGATTTGCCTTATATTTCTTTTACAACCCTAACAACCACAGTAGTGAGAACCAACCCTAGTTGAAATTCTTGTTGAATATATTTGTTTTTGGAACCAGAATTTTAATCCCAGTTTTAAAAATACTTGCTTATGTGACCTTGGACAAGTCATTTAAAGATTCTGAATCTCACTTTACTCATCTGTCGATTGACTATCATAACAACCTCCATAAAAAAAAAAAACACCTACAAGTTTGTTATAAGGAAAAACTCAGGATAGATAGGAAAGTATTTTATAAGTTGCGTTTGCAATTGACATTTTTAAGGGATCAATGTCACTATAAGAAAACCAAAGACAGTTAAAGTTTCATCATATCTATGGAATTCAAACAGTTCTTCTCTTAGGCTTTTGAAAAGTATAAACAGTTGAGGGTGGAGCCAAGATGGCAGCTAGAAAGCAAGAACCTGTTTACACTCTCCACCGGGTCCAAACACCTATAAAAATGGCTCTGAACAAATTCTAGAGCTGCAGAACCCACAAAATAGCAAAGGGAAGCAGGGCTCCAGCACAGGACAGCCAGGATCGACACTGGGAAGGGTCTATTGCAGGGAGTTGGGAACAGAGCAGAGCACAGCCCACCATGTGCCATGCCAGGACCAACCATACTGGTAGCCCAGGGGAATAGATGTAGAGCCCTGAATCAGTGAGCTGTGGCAGTTACCAGACTTCTCAATCCACAAAGGCCAAAGGCAACAGAGAAGGTTAGTGGGAAAAGCTGCTGGGACAGAGCCACCCCAGAGGTGGGGGAGGTGATGCAGCTCTCAGTCTGCTTCCAGAGCTATAGCTGCATTTGCCTCTGGCCCCAGGCCCACCTAGAGGGCAGAATTAAGTGGCAGCTTAGAGCAGGAGTGCAAAGCCTGCTTTCCTCTGCCTGGATCTGGGCCACAAACCTGGTTGGTGGTTCTTGGGGGAGAAGAAGTGCTGGTGTGGCAGAGCTTGCTGTGTAGCAGTAGCTCTGAAAATGGCAGCTCAGCCCCTCAAACTTGGGACAAAGCACTCTCTACTCTACAAGCAGTCATACCATATCATACTCTACCAAGCAGTCATGACAAAAAGCTCAAGGGTCAAATAGTTGACTGGGAACATGAATGGGAAGCAAAAATGGTCTCAGATTCAGACTCAGACTTTGGAATCTTTTTTTTGGTTACAAAGAAGACCAAAATATGCAGCCAGAAGAAGTCAAGAAAGTCAAAGAGCCTAAATCAAAAGCCTCCAAAAAATATGAATTGGTCTCAGGTCATGGAAGAGCTCAAAAGTGATTTGGAAAAGCAAGTAAGAGAAGTAGAAGAAAAATTGGGAAGAGAAATGAGAGTGATGAGAGAAAACCATGAAAAACAAGTCAATGACTTGCTAAAGGAGACCCAAAAAATACTGATGAAAATAACACCTTAAAAAAATAGACTAACTCAAATGGCAAAAGAGCTCCAAAAATCCAATGAGGAGAAGAATGCCTTGAAAGGCAGAATTAGCCAAATGGAAAAGGAGGTCCAAAAGACCACTGAAGAAAATCCTCCCTTAAAAATTAGATTGGAGAAAGTGGAAGCTAGTGACTTGATGAGAAATCAAGATATCATAAAACAGAATCAAAGAAATGAAAAAATGAAAGACAGTGTGAAATATCTCATTGGAAAAACCACTGACCTGGAAAATAGATCCAGGAGGGATAATTTAAAAATTATTGGACTACCTGAAAGCCATGATCAAAAAAAGAGCCTGGATACCATCTTTCAAGAAATTATCAAGGAGAACTGCCCTGATATTCTAGAGCCAGATGGTGAAATAGAAATTGAAAGAATCTACCAATTGCCTCCTGAAAAAAAGATGCCAAAAAGACAACTCCGAGTAATATTGTTGCCAAATTCCAGAGCTCTCAGATCAAGGAGAAAATACTGCAAGCAGTCAGAAAGAAACAATTTGAGTATTGTAGAAACACCATCAGGATAATACAAGATCTAGCAGCTTCTACATTAAGGGATGGAAGGACTTGGAATATGATATTCTGGAGGTCAATGGAGACAGGATTGAAACCAAGAATCACCTGCCCAGCAAAACTGAGTATCATACACCAAGGCAAAATACGGATTTTGAATAAAATAGAGGACTTTCAAGCTTTCTCAATGAAAAGACCAGAGCTGAATAGAAAATTTGACTTTCAAACACAAGCATCAAGAGGACCATGAAAAGGTAAACAAGAAAGAGAAATCATAAGGGACTTACTAAAGTTGAACTGTTTTGTTTACATTCCTACATGGAAAGATGATATGTGTAATTCATGAGACCTTAGCATTAGAGTAGCTGAAGGGAATACATATACATATGTATATACATACACACACACACACACATATATATATACACACACATATATATGTATATACATATATATACACACACACATATATACCTACACATATGTGTATATATGTGTGTGTGTGTGTGTGTATATATATATACACCTACATATATGTGTATATGTGTGTATACATATATATACATATATATGTATATATATTCATATATATACATATATATATATACATAGACAGAGGGCACAGGGTGAGTTGAATATGAAGGGATATGATATCTAAAATAATAAAATCAAATTAAAGGATGAGAGAGGTATATATTGAGAGAAGGAGAAAGAGAGAGATTGAATGGGGTAAATTATCTCATATGAAAGTGGCAAGAAAAAGCAGTTCATTGGAAGTGAAGAGGGGGAAGGTGAGGACAAATTAGTGAATTTTGCTCTCATCGGATTTGACATGAGCAAGGAATAACATACACATTCAACTGGGTATTTTACCCCATAGGCAAGAAGGAAGAAGGAGAAATGGGGGAGGGGATGATAGATGGGAGGGCAGATGGGGGAGGAGGTAATCAAATACAAACACCTTTGAAAAGGGACAAGGTCAAGGGAGAAAACTGAATAAAGGGGGACTGGATAGGAGGGGGTTAAAATATAGTTAGTCTTTCACAACATGAGCAGTGTGGAAGGGTTTTACATAATGATACAGGTGTGACCTTTGTTGAATAGCTTGCCTTCTTAAGGAGGGTGGGTGGGGAGGGAAGATGGGAGAGAATTTGGAACTCAGAGTTTTAAAAGGAGATGTTCAAAAAAAATTTTTTGCATGCAACTGGGAAATAAGATATATAGGCAATGGGGCATAGAAATCTATCTTGCCCTATAAGAAAGTAAGGGAAAATAGGATGGGGGGAGTGGGATGGTAGAAGAGAGGGCTGACTGGGGAACAGGGCAATCAGAATATATTCCATCTTGGAGTGGGTGAGAGGGTAGAAATGGGGAGAAAATTTGTAATTCAAAATCTTGTGGAAATCAATGCTGAAAACTAAAAATATTAAATAAATAATAATAAAAATTTAAAAAAGTATACACAGTTAAATTTCTTATTTTGAAATGTCCCCTCCTTTGGTCATTCTAGTTAACCTTAAAGAGAAGTACCGATAGGTGCAAAATTGTCCAAGGAGGTCCTAGAGAGGAGATGAAAGAGATAAATTACTTCACTGTTCTTACTTCAACTTTTAATATGAATATCAACTTAAATGGGGCCACATGGTACAGTGGAGATATCCAAGATTCATAGTTAGAGGACCTGGATGCAAATCCTAATTCTCCCAGATGCTATCTTTGTGACTTTGGAAAAGTTACTTCACCTTTACTGACCTCAGTTTCCTCATCTATTAAAGATGACATTGGACTAGAATCCTTGGTGGTCTCTCTGATTTCTGACCTGTGATCCTAAATGAATCAATGTGGTGCAGTGGGTAAAAGACTGGAATGAGAGTTAGGAAGTCTCTGGCCAAGTCACCTAGCCTCTATATCCCTCATTTTTCTTGTCTGTAAAACAGGATGATAATAGCACCTATTTCCTAGGCTAATTGTAAGGATAAAATGAGAAAATATTTATAAAGCACTTTAAAACCTTGAAAGTTTTATATAAATATGGGTTATTATTATTACTATTTATATTATTATTGTCTAAGACTAGGAGTTACCAAACTGACTTGGATTGTTTGAGGGAGATTGTTCTACTGGTTCTTCTGTGCATTAGAGTAATGAAATCACTGGTCTACACCTCTCCTCCAAATCAGCTTAAATGTACCAGTGCCATATTTTCAACACTTGAGGAAATAAAGTTGGAGAACAGTAATATCAGCTCTGTAATTAAGTCCAGTGATGCCTCCTTTGTGGTTAGAATTACCACCTTGTCATATGCAACAATTCATTCATGCATATATTCATTTAATAAATATAAATTGAGCATTTGCTGTATGTATATCCCTATTCTAGGCACTGGGGAATGTGAGTGAATACAGATAAATGGAAGATACGCTCTGTGACCTTGAGGAGCTTATGGAAACCTAGGAAGTATTTTAAAATATTGGGACAAATGCCCAAAATACTGCTTGCAGAAGATACCATGAATCAAGTGGGAAGACTCCACTGTTGTTGTTGTTGTTGTTGTTGTCGTCGTCGCTGTTGTTTTTTGCCTTTCTTCTTGGAGAGGACCATGACATCAGGGAAGTAATGCCATGGCATGCAAATGAATTGGATTTAAGTGGGGGAAGGCTGCGCAAAGTCATCAGGCTCACTTTTTCCTCCAGAGCCATCTGGGTCCAGTGGCAATTATATAGATATAGTTATAAGTATAGATATAGAGATAGAGATAGATAGATAAATAGCTATAGATATACACAGAGATAGAAAGAATCAGGATGACTGGAGGTGGCTCTGGATACAGTGGGAATGGGAAGGCAATATAATACATATATGAGATAAGTGTATACCAAGATTCTATTAAAATATAATGTTTTCCACAGAAATAAACTATTAAAAGATGCAGTTTTGTAATAGTGGGAAGAAAGTCAGAGTTCCAGAAGATCTGTATTTGAATCCTGACTGACTCTTAGTGGCAATATGATGATGGGCATGTTATTTACTCTGTGTGAATATCCAGTAAAACTGTTGGAATAGCATCAGTGCTAGTGATCCAGATGGCGAAACCTAGGTTTTGCAAAGAAGAATTGTTTTGCACACTATACGAATAAGCTCATTAAAATAAAGCCACCAAATGTTTAGAAGATTTTTGTTCTCAAGATAATCTAAAACATAGTGAACAGGATGTAGCAAATGTTATGAGAAAATGATCCAGGCGTATTCCACACGGAAGCAAAAAGAGACCCTAAGGGACCACATTTTCAGTTTATCTATAGCATATACATCACTAATATCAAATAAAAAACAATAAACACATCAAAGTGAGTTTCAAAATCCTTCTTACACAGTAGGAAACATCTGTCACAAACAAAATTATGGCAAAACCCGCTGGTCTCAGGCAGTTCTATTGGTCATTTTAGACCATGAAAACAACATGGAAAAATTATATTCTTCCCTGGGGGATTATTAATCCATCCTACATCCTGTTGTCAGATTAATCCTCCTAAAACACTGTTTTGATCATGTCATCTCCTCCCCCAGTTTCCCACCATCTACAAAATAAGACATCCTGAGTTCTTAGCTTGGTATTAAAAACTCTATAAAACTGACTATAACTTATCTTCTTTTTCAATCTTATCTCCTAATACTGTTCTAAATTCTAATGCAGCCAAATTGATCTCTTTACTTCTCTCTCCAATACTACACATCCTATTCTTTTCTACTCTACGCTCTTGCTCACAGTTATCTCTCCCTAGAGTATCTTTCCTTACTATCCAGACTATATCAAGCCTCTTCCTCTTTCAAAATCCAATTCAAATCCTACTTTCCCCTGTGAAGTACGAGTTGAGATATAGTAGATATCTCTCCTCTAAACTCTTAATAACCCCTATTGTCTGCACCAGTCATCTGGCACCTACCTTTAAATTAATGTGTATGTCTTGACCACCACAATTAGAGTCTGCGAAGTCTGTGAAAGCAAGAGCCATGTCATGTATTTCTTTCTATTTCTCTCAGCCCCTGGCCCAGTGCCTTCTTTGGGCATTACAAATGCTCAAAATATTTGTTGATTGATTATAGATCATGTTTTTCGTTTCACTTTGAAATTTGGTATTCTTTCAACATAGGACAGCCAAACAAGCACAGAGGAAAGGCAAGAGTACATATACTGTGCCAAGGGTAAATGATTCTATTAAGTGATTTTTAATGGGGAACATTAAAATATTCTTACAGCATTTATTATTCTACTTCGTAATTATCTGAGAATAATTAGAAGTGAATTGCCATTTAGGAATCTCTGTAGCTGAACAAGTTAGTCTGCTAAAGTATTTTTTTCCTCTAGTTATCTCTTCAACCTCTTCTCCAATTACAACATTACTTCTTTTTTCCCTTCCAGATTTAAAACCAAAAACACAACTCACAAAAACAAGGAAGCAGTAGATCATAGTGGAAAGAGGATCAGATTTTACATCAGAAAACCTAAATTCAAAACCTGCTTCTGATGTCCTCTGCTTATGAGCAGTTGATCAAGTCTCAGAGCCACCCTGAGTCTCAGGTTTTTCAACCCTTAAAATGAAGTGATTGGATTGGACGGCCTCTGAGTTCCCTTCCAGATCTAGGTATAAAATCTTAGTATCTTAGCATTTTGGAAAAAAAATGTTGGTGGAAAATTAAGACAGTGTGGGGAGCCAAGACAATGTTAAATCAAGCCTCTAAAAGGATTCTGGAGCAACGGATTCCACAGAGACAGAATGAAACAATTTTCCAGCCCAAAATAACCTAGAAGAACTTCAGAAAAGGCCTGTCTCAGTTTGGTAAAAGGTGAGAACAGCCTAGTACAGATGATGTCTTGTCAAGCTAGCAGGAGACTCTTAGCCATAGGAGAGATCAGCAACTGAGCCCTTGCAGTCCTGGCTCAGTTGTGGCACAATCAGCTAGCTGTGAGTCCTCCAGCCCCACCATGGAAGGCACACTGCCAATCCTGAAACCCAGGCCACAACATGCACAACTAGGCTTGGCCACCCAAGAGCAGTATGCAAGCCACCAGACCCAGAAGCCCTGGAGCAGAAAGCCCCCAGTGTAAGAAGCTTGGGACAGTGTCCCCTATACCCCAGAAGCAGAGCTCAACTTGGAAAAAAATAAGCAAAAAACAAAAAAAGTATCCTGACCATAGAAAGCTACTATGGCTACAAGGAAGATCTAAACACAGGCTCACAAGAGGACAACAAGGTTAAAATAGGCAGCCTACACGTGAAGCCTCACAAGAGAATATGAATTGGTCTCAAGCTCAAAATGTCCCCTTGGAAGAGCTCAAAAAGCATTTTAAAAGTCAATTAGAGAGGTAGAAGAAAAATTGGGAAAATAAATGAGAGATATGCTTATGGGAAAAAGAGTCAACAGCTTGGAAAAGAAAGCACCAAAATTGACCAAAGAAGATATCTCCTTAAAAAATATAGTTGACAAAATGGGGAAAAAACATCCACTGAAGAAAATAAGACCTTTAAAATTAGAAATTGACCAAATGGAAAAGAGGTACAAAAGCTAAATGAAGGAAATAATTCCTTATAAATTAGAATCGAGCAAGTGGAAACTAATGACTCTAGATCAAGAAGCAGTCAAACAAAATTAAAAGAATTTAAAAAAAACAGAAAAAAGGAAAACATCTCATTGGTAAAGCAACTGACTTGGACAAAAAAGATCCAGGAGAGATTATTTAAGAGTTATTGGAACACCTGAAAGCCATGAGAAGAAGAAGAAGAAGAAGAAGAAGAAGAAGAAGAAGAAGAAGAAGAAGAAGAAGAAGAAGAAGAAGAAGAAGAAGAAGAAGAAGAAGAAGTATTAGTAGCAGCCTGGACAACATCTTTCAAGAAATCAAGGAAAACTGCCTTCATATCCTAGAACTACAGGGTAAAAGAGTCATTGAAAGAATCCATGAATCAACACCTGAAAGAGATCCCAAATAGAAAATTTTAAGGAACATTCCAGAATTACCAAGTCAAGGGGAAAATACTGCATGCAGGCAAAAAGAAACAATTCAAATATTAAGAAGCCATAGTCAAGATTACACAAGACTTAGTAGTTTCTACATTAAAGAATTAGAAGGCTTGAAATGTCAATATTATCAATATTTTGGAAGGCAAAATAACTTGAACTACAACCAAAAATTGATTGCCCAGCAAAACTGAGTATAATCTTTCAGGGGGAAAAATGGACATTCAATGAAATTGGATACTTTTAAACTTTCTTGATGAAGAGACTAAAGTTGAAAAAAATTCAATCTTCAAATACAAGATGTAAGAGAAACATAAAAAGGTAAACAAAAAAGAAAAAAAGAAAATGTTATTCAATAAGGTTAAATTGTTTACATACCTACATGGAAAGATGATACTTGTAACTCTTCAGACCTTTATCTCTAGTAGGGCAGTTAGAAAGAGTATACTTAGACAGGGGATATGGGCATGAGTTGGCTTTCATGTGATGACGTTAAAAAAATAATTAAGGAATTAAAAATAGGATTGTACCAGTAGAAGAGGAAAGAGAAGGCAGAATAAGGCAAATTATATCACATGAAGAAGAGCAAAAGACCAATTATAGTAGAAGTAAAGAAAGGAGGGGGTAGGCAATGTTTGAACATTGCCCTCATTGGATTTGGCTCAAAGAGGGAATAACACACACACACAGTCAATTGGGTACAGGAATCTATCTTACACCACAAGGAAGTAGAAGGGGAAAGGGGAAAGAAAAGGAAGGTGGGGCTAATAGAAGGGAGAACAGATAGAAGGAGGCAGTAATCAGAAACAAAATACTGGTGAGGAGGGACAAGGTGAAAGGAGAGAGAAAAGCATAAAAAAAGAGGAAAATAGGATGAAAGGAAATACACAATTAGTAATAGTAACTGTTATTGTGAATGGGATGAACACTCATAAAATGAAAGTGAATTGCAGAGTGCATTAAAAATCAGAACACTACAATATGTTGTTTACAAGAAAAACATCTGAAGAAGAGAAATACACACAGAGCAAAGGTAAAAGTATATAGCAGAACGTACTGTGATTGAAATAAAGTAAAATTAGCAAGGGTAGCAATCCTTATGTCAGACAAAGCAAAAGCAAAAAATAGATCTAATTAAAAGAGAGAAGGAAAGAAACTACATCTTTCTAAAAGCTACCATAGACAATAAAGTAATACAAATGCTAAAAATATATGCAGCAAGAAGTGGAATTGCATCAAATTCTTAGAGGAAAAAATTAAGTGAATTACATGAAGAAATAGTAAAAATATACTAATAGGGGACCTCAATCACCCTATCTCAGAATTAGATAAATGTAATGACAAATTGAAGAAGAAAGAAGTTAAGAGAGTGTCTAGACTTTTAGAAAAGTTATATATGATAGACCTCTAGAGATAATTGAATGGGGATAGAAAGGTGGTATATGGCACCTACACAAAATTGACTATGTATTAGGGCATAAAAAACTTACAATCAAATGCAGAAAGGCATTAAATGTATCTTATTTTGGATCACGATGCAAAAAAATACATATAATAAAGGGACATGGAAAGATAGATTAAAAATTAATTGGAAACTAAATAATTTAATTCTAAAGAATGAGCAGGTTAAACAAGTCATAGAAACAATCAATAATCTCATGAAAGAGAATACATTAATGAGACAATATGTTAAAGTATATGAGATGTGGCCAAAACAGTATTTACATGAAATTTTATGTATCTAAATGCTTACATGATTAACAAAGAGAAAGGTTATATCAAGAAATTGGCCATGTAGCTAAAAACGTTAGAAAAAGAACAAATTGCCCCCTCCAAAAACCTATGAAAAAATGGCTCTGAACCAATTCTAGAACTACAGAACCCACAAAGGGGCAGAGGGAAGCAGGACTCCAGCCCAGGTCTGCCTGGATGGTCTCGGGGTAAGGTCTGTCCCGAACAGAACTCCCAGCCCCCAG
>CM053622.1:591064946-591087446 GCA_028646595.1 Phalanger gymnotis
ACGCCATCTTGGAGTGGGGGGGGGTGGAAATGGGGAGAAAAAAATGCATGTGAAAATTAATGCTGAAAACTAAAGATGTTAATAAAAAAAAAAGAATAAAAAAAAAAAAAAAAGAAAAAGAACAAATTAAAAACCTCCAATTAAATGACAAATTAGAAAGTCTAAAAATCAAAGGAAAGATTAATAAGATTGAAAGAAAACTATTGAACTATTAAATAAAACCAAGAGCTGATTTTATGAAAAGAAAACAATATAATAGATAAGCCTTTGGTTAATTTGATTAAAAAAAGAAAATAAAAACCAAAATACCAGTATCAAAAATGAAAAGAGTGAATTCACATCAATGAAGAGGAAATTAAAGCAACAATTAAGAACTATTTTGCCCAACTGTAGGTCAACATATCTGACAATCTAAGTGAAATAAATGAATATTTACAAAAAATAAAAATTGCCCAGAGTAACAGAAGAGGAAATAAAATATTTAAATCAACCCATTTTAGAAAAGGAAATTAAACATGCCATCAATGTACTCCCTAAGAAAAAATCTCCAGGGTCAGATGGATTTCCAAGCGAATTCTACAAAATTTTTAAAGAACAATTAATTCCAATATTATATAAACTGTTTGGAAAAATAGGTGAAGGGGTCTTATCAAATTCTTTTTCATGACACAAGTATGGTGCTGATACGTAAACCAGGAAGAGATAAACAGAGGAAAACAAAAGATATAGACAAATTTCCCTAAGGAGTATTGATGCAAAAATTTAAAATAAGAAATTAGCAAAGAGATTACAACAATTTATTGCCAAGATAATATCAGGTGGGATTTATATCACGAATGCAGGGCTGTTTCAATAATAGTAAACTATCAGCATAATTTACCATATCAATAACAAAACCAACCATATAATTATCTCAATGCAGAAAATGTTTTGGACAAAATACAGCACCCATTCCTATTAAAACACTAGAGAGTATAAGAATAAATGGAGTTGTCCTTAAAATGATAAGTAGTATCTATCTAAAACCATCTGCTAGCATTATTTGTAATGGGAATAACCTATAAGCACTCCCAATAAAATCAAGTTTAACCAAGGATGCCTGTTATCACCACTATTATTCAATACTATGCTAGAAAATTTTGCTTTAGCAATAAAAGAAGAAAAAGAAATTGAATGACTTAGGCAATGAGGAGACAAAACTATCACTTTTTGCAGATGATATGATGGTATATTTGGAGAATCCTAAAGAATGAAATAAGAAACTACTTAGAACAATTAACAACTTTAGCAAAGTCACAGGATATGAAATAAACCCGTATAAATCATCAGTATTTCTATATATTACCAACAAAGCTCAGCTAGAAGAGAAAGAGAAATTCCTTTTAAAATAACTGTAGACAATATAAAATATTTGGAAGTCTGTCTGCCAAGACAAATACAGGAAATAAATGAACACAATTACAAAATACTTTTCACTCAGTCAGATCTAAACTACTGAAAAATATCAGTTGCTCATGGGTAGGCCAACCTAATATGATAAAAATGGCAATTCTACCTAAATTAATTTTCTTATTCAGTGCCATACCAATCAAACTACCAAAACTTTATTTTATAGTGCCAGAAAAAAATAACAATAAAATTCCTCTGGAAGAACAAAAGGTCAAGAATATCAACAGAATTTGGGCAGCTAGGTGGCACAGTGAGTAGAGCACCAGCCCTGGAGTCAGGTGGACCTGAGTTCAAATCTAGCTTGACAAACTTACTAGCTATGTGACCTTGGGCCAGTCACTTGACCCCAATTGCCCTGCCCTACCCCCTGCACAAAAAAGACAAGAACTCACTATTTGACAAAAACTACTGGGAAAACTGGAAAATAGTATGGTGGAAACTAGTCATAGACCAGCATCTTACACTATATATACCATGATAAGATCAAAATGGTGCATGATTTAGACATAAAGGGTGATACCATGAGCAAATCAGGAGAGCAAGGAATCTATGGAAATGGGAAGTCTATGGAGGCTACGGGAATCTATCAGATCGATGGAGATGGGAAGAATTTCTGATCAAACTAGAGATAGAGAAAACTAATGAAATGCAAGATGAACAATTTTGATTATGTAAAATTAAAAAGGTTTTGCATAAACAAAGTCAATGCAACCAAAGTTAGAAGAAAAGCAGAAAGTGGGGAAACAAGTTTGCGGCCAGTGTTTCTGATAAGGACATAATTCTTAAATATGTAGAGATTTGAGTCAAATTTATAAGAATACAAGTAAACCGCCCCCCCCCCCCAGACAAATGAACAGGACATTTTAAGATGAAGAAATTAGTCCTATTTTTAAAAAAAAAGTTCTAAATCACTATTGATTAGAGAAATGTAAATTATAACAACCCAGAGATGTAACCTCACACCTATAAGATTGGCTAATGTGAAAGAAAATAGAAATGATAAATATTGGAGAAGATGTGGGAAAAATTTGGACACTAATTCATTGTTGGTGGAGTTGTGAACTGATCCAACCATTCTGGAGAGCAATTTGGAACTGAAAATTGAGGGGATGACCATCAATAAAGGAATGGCTGAACAAGTTGTGGCATATGAATATAATGGAATACTATTGTGCTATAAGAAATGATTAGTGAGAGGATTTCAGGGAAAAAAAAAAGACTTATATGAACTAATGCTAAGTGAAGTGAGCAGAACCAAAAGAACATTCTAGACAGTAATGGTAACATTGTACGATGATCAGTTATGATTTTCTTAGCTCCTCTAAAAAATAAAATAATCCAAGACAATTCTAAAAGACTCATGATGGAAAATGCTATCCACACCCAGAGAAATAACTAGAGTCTGAATGCAGATTGAAGTATACCATTTTCACTTTGTGTGTGTGTGTGTGGCTTTCCCCTTCAGTTCTCTTCCTTCTTTCACCACGTAACTAATGTGGAAATATATTTACATGATTGTGCATGTGTAACCTATATCAGATTGCATGCTGTCTTGGGGAGAGGGAATGGGAGGGAAGGCAGGAGAAAAAATTTGAAACTCAAAATCTTATTTAAAATGAATTTTGAAAACTATCTTTACATGTATTTGAGGAAAAATAAAGTTCTATTTACAAAAAAAAAGATTATACTCTACTGGGGGAAACAACATGTTCATATATAAGTAATACAAAGCATATACTATGTTTGCAAATGAATTCTAAACTCTGGAATCAATTTATATGAATTAAGAGGGGCAGACTCCTAGTTTTTTCATAGCCTTGGCTGCCATACAGATACACGTTTTGCCAATGTGTGTCTTTTTTAACTTTTCAAGCTTGATGTGGTTGGAGGATGATACTCTGTCAACACAAGTTAAGTTAGCCCCATCCATTGCCCCACTCATAATGACAAGCAGACACATGAAGTATAAAACCAAAAGATGCTTTTGTCTTTGTTGATTACCTTGTATGAGGAAAAAATAAAAGATCATTGCTAAAATACCTATTTTTGATTTTGCCAATTTGAAAATAAATCCATATCTCTCTTTTTGAGTGGCTCACTGTACAAACTTGAGCTGTATTAGTCCTGTTTTGCAGATTAAAAATTAGATTAAAAAAGACAATGTGGACTGAGCAGCTATTTACTTTAGAGGAGAGGTCATTAAGTAATTTTTTGAATCATGGACTCTTGACATTCTGGGAAGACTATGGACTTCTCAGAATAATGTTTTTAAATTACACACATATACACACATATAGATAGATGGATAGATAGATTACATACACATATACATATGTCTGTATCCTGTGTAAATTATGTGTGCGAGTATATATAAACATAAAATATTATAGTTTTATATATTATACATAAATAATATCATAACATATATACATATATGTATATATGGCTACATAGGAAACCAATTATATTAATACGCAGTTATCTTTCTGTCTAAATATAAACACATATATACATACATTTATATTATCTATATTTATCTATCAATAGTTCATGTGCTCTAAGTTAAGAAGAACTGTTTTAGAGGAAGAAAAAAAATCACATTCTTAAGTCTGAACACATGCTTTTTAATAGTGTATTATCATGAAAACTTCATATGAATGATTTATTTAGAAATCTCTATAATAGCAAACAGGGAACATTAAAAATATTCCCTCAACTTAGTTACAGCTCCTTATCATCCTCCGGAGGACACACATCATTAGAACTGTGTCATGGGGCAGCAGAGGGAAACAACAGCAAGAAGTGTCCATAAAGGTTAATTTTGCTGTTCTGAAATATGTTGTCCTCATAATCAATGTGGAATCAATAAAGATCAAGTCAGAGTAGAGATTATTTAGTTTTATGTAACATGCATTGTTTGTAGAGCACCTGCCACTGCTGTCTGGTGTACTCAGCTGTGTCCTTGGTCTAGCAAGGCAGATAATCAAGTCCCTGAAAGACAGTTTGTGACCTGCTGCCCATCCCTATAATGGTGCTGAATCCAGGGCAGATTGTAAGAGCATTCTAACAGATTACACATGAAAAGAGAGATAGCAGCTCTGAGTTCATTAAGGTCTAAAGCATGTTGAAATTTTTAGGCTGCCCTTGCAGTCTTCTTACTACCAAAAATGAAAAAAAAAAGTGGAGGTGGGGAGTAGTAATCTTGGCAAGTTATGTATGAAATGTCTGGTTGATACTGGGGACTTCATAACTCACCACACTTCTATGGTATATTTGAAAAAAAGTTTCACGCATGGCCAAGCTAAATATTTCTCCCAAGTACTTACCCAAGTCTCACTGTGGGAGGTAACTTTTCAAAATGAACTCACTGTTCAGAGAGAAGCAACACTAATACTTCTAGGTTTCACAATACTTAATACATTGCCATTTGGTTAGTAGGGTCTCTGATTTCAACCAGTGAATTTTAAAACAAACCAGATTATTAATCAAAGAGGTAAAGTGAGGGTAGCTTCAATGACAGACTGTGATGTCCCATGCCATTATAATCAAAAGTTGGTGTTCTTCAATATCAATTTCTATTTTATTTATTTTTGCCACTAGGAAAAGAGCTCAGACTTGGATTTTTAGAATTAGTGGTGGAGAGGAAAAAAAGAGAGACCAAAGAGTGAGAGCTTGGCCTCAGATATTCTGTGGCCAAATACAATCCACCTTATAATCTTTTCTGGCTAGCCAATATGGAGGGGTGTAGTGGCAGGATATAAGGCCAAGTAAAGGAAGATGAAAGGGAAGAAAGGGCATTGACATTCTTCCATAAGCTCTATTCCGTAATAATATTTGCTTCCATGGTTTTAAGCATCAGCCTTTTGTCAGTAATATTTAAATTTAATCTTCTAGCCTCCATCTCTCCCATTTCAAAGTAGACTGTGAAAACTTTATATTAGGAGAATGTTGCCATCTACTCAGACTCCACATGTGTAAAACAGAATTTAGTTTTCCCCAATGTACCAGATCTTATTATCAATTTATTTGCTTCTGATAATGGCATCACCATTTTCTTTATCTTTTTCATTTTGAATCCTCCCTCTGTAACATTCAATTACAAGTACAATCTAGTACAATCAAATACAATCTATTCATCTCTTGTTTCTTCCTTTGGAATATCACTTCCAACCGTCAGGGGTGGAGAAGCTGTGGCCTCATCTGTGAAGTCTGGATTTAGTCAAAGGGCCACACTTGAGGACCTAGATGTCCACATGTGGCCTAGAGGCCTCAGGTTCCCCACCCTTGAATCCTTTACTTTCTTTTTCCATTGTCACCATTCTTGTTCAGAGCCATGTAACTTGATATCTAAACTGCTGAAACAGCCTCCTGTTTAGTCTGTCTGCCTCTAGGCTCTCCTTTCTACCTCCCTGTGCCACACCAAAGCTCAATGGACCTTGCTAAAACACTATTCTTTCGTGGAATTTGCATCCAATTGCCACATGTTGACTACAGAAACAAAGTTCATACTTCTTGTTTTAGTATTCCCAATTTCACCTCAGTTTACCTTTTGAATCCTGCCCCCACTATATTCTATTCAAGTATTCAAGTTTCTATTCAGTGTACCACTCCTAACCCCCAACCAAACACATTGTGTTCTTTCTTGCTTCTTGTACCTTTGTTCATGTAATTTCATCAGTTTATATAATTACCCTATCTCATCTCGTTTCTGCTTATCTATTTTTAAAGATATAGGTCAAATTCCCTCTCTATTATGAAATATTCCCACTATTGTAACTTGAAGTAAGGCAACTCTACGGAAGTCCTATAGCATTTATTGTGCACATCATTCGTTTGGTTGTCACCATCCATTCCTTTTAATATTGATCATCTTTTCAAAGTATATGTTCTGAATCTCCAACTGCTTGAAAGATAGATTTGATTTTATGCTTCTGTGTACTGCTCCATCACCACCCCCTAAAGAAACAACCATTAACATGTGTAATGAAAAGAGTATCAGGTGATCAATTTTGGTCCTAGACTGCCAATGAAATACATACCTACTGGTTGAGAAGTAAAGAAAAATGGTAAAGAAAACTGTCACAAAATCAGCAATAAAGAAACATTTATTAAGTACCTTCTATGTACTGGACACTGTGCTAAGTGCTGGGGATACAAAGAAAGATAAATGACAGTCCTCACTGTAAAGGAACAGTCTAATGGGGAGATAACAGGCAAACAACTATTTACAAACAACTTCTACAGAGGATAAGTTGGAGATCATTAACAGAATATAGGGAAGGTACAAGAATTAAAGGGAATCAAGGTAGGAAGTATTGTATAGTAAAAAGGGTACTGCCTCATCAGAATACTGGTGTTCAAATTCTCTTTTTGATACTCGTACAATATGACTTTGGTGAGTCACTCAGCCATCAAACATTTTCCTGGATGTCAGTTTTAAAATGCAGAGGCTTGAGTAAATAGCCCAAGAGGCACCTTCTGTCTCTGTATCTATACCTCTTTTTTCTTGTTATAAAGTTCTAAAGTAAGAAGTATAAGAGAAAATTGTGGCGTGAAAGCCATAACCTTTAATTTCTCGCCTCTTTGTCTTTAAAGGCCCAGGCTTTGGTATGCCTGAAATTCATCCTTACCTCTATCTCTTTGAATTCCTAGTTTCCATTTCTACTAAGTTCAAATGTCAACTGCTCCATACCACCTTTCCTGACCCATCTAGGTGCTAGTGCCTTCATTATGCTACCCACAAATTACCTTTATTCACTTTTTATATATTCTATGTTTCTTTATCTGTGTGCATGCCATTTCCCTGATAAACTCTCTGAGGACAGTGATTTTTTTTCTTTTGTCTTTTTATCTGTAGCGCCTATCATCTTCTAGCATAGTATCTGGCATATAGATGGTGTTTAAACAATGCTTATTGAAATGAATTGAAATGAGTCAAATTACCACTGCCATGATGTCTTACACTTAGGGTGTCCTCAGTAGATTGTACTTATTGACTAAGTGACTGGATTAAGAATTGAATTCAATTTAATATTGATTAATCACCTACTATGTGTCTGACACTCTGCTAAGTGCTGCAGATACAAAAAGAGACAAAATACAGTCCCTGACCTAAACAACTTGCGATCTAATAGGGGAGACAACATGCAAATGCATTTATACATAGAAAGCTATATACAGGGTAAATAGGAAATAATTTAGAGAAGGGAAACCACTGGAACTAAGAAGAGTGAAGAAAGAATAAATGTCAGCCTACCCTTACAGCTCTTTTTTGTACTCTATTCAACTTATTTCTTTACACATTTATTAAAAGCCTACTTTATATAAAGCTACTCTGTTAGGTGCTGGTCACACACACACACACACACACACACACACACACACACACACACACCCAGACAATCTTTTCCCCTAAAGGGAAATGGGGGGGTATAATTATGATTCAAATATAGAGACAAAGGAGATAGCCCCGCAAAGTGCCCAGGAATACTTGAGGGCAGAATAGACTTCACTGTTAGGGGAGACTTCATGGAGGAGGTAGCATCAGAGTGGACCCCTGAAGGATCAAAAGAATTTGAAAAGTGTAGCTAAAGAGGGGTGAGAGATAATCTAAGTAGATGGAGTTTTATCCCTCACCTCCATAGTCATTCTCTTACCCCTATGATAGGTGACCTTGTAACCCTATTCCCCACATTGATGTTGATACTTCTCTTAACTCCTTCTAAAGTTGTTAGCTTTCTCCAAGGCAGTGATCTATATCCATTTCTAACTATACAGTACCATGCCAAGCACTGACCATATGCCATGCCCTTAATTTTAAAACATTTCTGTGACTTTTTCTCTGGATTATTTTTATTATTATTAAATAGAAGTCCAAGTTCAATTTTCTGCCAGAGCATAACTTTGCAATAAATGTCCAAAATAAAAAAAACAGTTTTATATCAAACAAAATAATGATATAAATATCATTTATTTAATAAAAATTCACTACATATGAAATCAAAATGGATCATCATGCATTTGAACTATAACTACCTAATTTTGCCTCACCCTGTAGATAACACATCATAAATGCAATTTGTCATCTTAAATGTATTATTATTTAATCACATCAAAGTTTTGGTTTATCTTAGGCAAACATTTATAGTAGTTTTAATACACAGGAGCCATCCCTGACAGATATGATGAAACAGATTTATCACTCTTGACAAATTATATTGCAAAATGTCCTCCCATGGCTGCCCACAATGGAAACCACATCACCATATTCAACAGGAATGTCACCTGTGATTCTGATTTTATAACCTTTTACTTTAGCAATTGAAAATCACTTTCCATAGACTATACAGTACTTAGTATGTGAGTTGGTTATAAGAATAATTGTATGAATGAAGGAAACCTGTAGCCCTTTAAATCAAACTAAGTACTGTTTTATTAAAGTGCCCAGCAAATCAATCTAAATCCAAGGATAATAAAGCCCTAATCAGGTGGTAGAAAAAATAATAGGTTGTCATGCATGAGGAAAAATAGGCAATCATGGAATGTTTTCTTTAATTAGGTCGTGTAAAGTGGAGGGACTGAGTAGGAACTGGCAAGACATTCATCATGAGCAAGGTGGGAAATTATTTAGATTACTGAGGAAGGAAAATTGAGCGTGATACACTAAGATTTGACTGGACAGAAAATGAAACCTTTTTTTTTTTTGCCTGGTATCCCACTTGTCCAGGGAGAAGCATTGACAGATAGGGGCTTCTGAAGTGGAGCTCAGCCAACTAGCCACCTACTTTGCAAAGTTCCCATCTTTTAATTGTTTTCTAGTTATTTTAACTTCAGTAGGGCTCTGTCCAACCCAAAAGGTACCCCAGGCCTCCTTGTCTCAATACTGCCTCGCACCTTCGGTGGAATTTAGTGACTAATAAACCTAAGATTGATTAATAAGTCCTTCTCATTTTCTAGTTAAACTGAAAGGAGTAATTAATACTATCTGGGATTGTTACTACACTGCTTTTTACAGTGATACTATTACAAATTACAAACATTGGTAGACAAGTTACTTATTAGATATTGTCACTTTCTGAGCAAAGAATGTGAAATATTTTTTCTCCCTCAAGCTTTCATTTAGGATATGTAATAAGATGACTTCAAATACTTGCAGTATTGTGACAAATAACTGAGACTGAATTATGTTTGCAGGGGCTAGTCAGCAAAGACAGCCATCCCTCCTGGAGATGATAGCACCACCAAAGCAAGAACTTTGGGCCACTGGGCAAGCTGCCTCTATGTGCTCACCCCCCTTATAAGCTTGTCCACTGGAGGGTACTATGGGTAGGCATATGATTCTCTTCCACAACTCTTCCACTGGTAATTGATCATGCTTTCAGAAGCAACACTGAAAAGCTAAAAATTTATTTTCCATGAAAAGAAATCTTAGGTTTTGTTGTGAAACTCAAGTTTCTAGTTCAACAAAAATGACCACAGAGTATTTTTACGTTTTTCCTTAATTCAATCACAATTGTTTCTATATACTTAATCAATTAACCCCCAAATATAATAAGAACAACTCACATTTATATAATTTTTACACTTTCAAAAGTCTTTACATATTAATGCATTAATACATGTATCTACTTTGATCCTTATAGTGACCTTATTATCATCCTGATTTTATAGATGAAGAAACTGAACTCAGAGGAGGTGAAGCAATTTATCCAAGGTCACATAACTAGCAAGTATCTAACAGGGATAGCATTCAAAGTTAGATCTTTTTATTTCACCTCCTGTGCTCTCTCTACTATACCACACTCTCTCTTATGTAACAGACGCTGGGTATAGGCTTCTGTGATGGCAAGGTTCTAGGTAATTCCATCAAGCGTAGCTTTCGAAGATGTACATAGTGAAAAAAATATACAGATATGATATTATGCTGCTCTTGAATTCTCCCCAGTGCCTGATACTACAAGGCGTAGAACAGTTGCTCTATTAATACTTGTTGAGGTCAACTGAATTATCTCTTAAATGTCCCTCCATGTTGAGGAGAAAGAACTCTTTCCTTATCCAATAAGAGAAGAGCCACAAGATACACCAAATCTAGTGATGCTCATTGAATACAAGGGAGTTCTATAATTTTTTGGAGGGTAAACACTTAAATTGTTTGAAGTTTTGCAGGTGATTTCAGCCAAGCATTTGCTTTCCACACATGGTTTTAGCACAGGAATGCACAACATGTTTCATTACATTCTGTTCATATTGAACTGATTTCATACTTGCATGTCCTCATGCTTTTGTTTCCTCTCCGGCTGGGCAGTGGGTCACACGGCTCCAAGGTCCACTTGATTCAGTGGTTCACCAAGCCCGCCCAAAGAGGTCTCGCTGTCTCTCCTCCATCATTCATGAAGAACCAACCTACAAATCATTTGTCAACAACTTTGATCTACCTTGTTTCAGGTGGTTTCCTCTCTGTCTATTATTTCTGCTAAGGGACCCGTGAAAATTAAATACAGACCCCGCCAATGCTTGACTGACCCGGTGCTCCATCATAACAGCAGTGTAATAGCAATAAATCATTTCAACTTTAATCTATTGTTATTGATGAATGTACAATTATTTGTCATCTAATATGCTGAAAATGATGACCAAAGAAATAGATCAACTTTTTTTCTTCTTCCAAGTACGGCATTGATGGATTGTATCCCTAAGCTGTTATTACACTTATAATGTACTCTTCGGCACTGACAGTGCAGCTAGTTTTTTAATCATTCCATAGTAATCAACTTAAGACAACATAGCAAGACTCATAACTCATGTTCTTTTCATTTTTGGCAGTGATGGGAAATGAAAATGTTTTTATTCTTTTGAAATAATTCTTACCTGACTAGGCTGAAGATTGCTTTAAAATTGTAAATAAATGGTTGTTTATTGAGCTGGAACTGAAAAGTGACATATTAAAATGTCTCTTTCCAAAGGAAAAAAATAATTTAGGCCTGAGTGCAGGGAGACAGTGAAAAAAGAGTTTGTTTTCCTTTTAACTGGTTCACTGCTAACTTGATACTTAAGAGAATGTTTCAGTAAATCCAATGTCATGAGAAAGGTGAGGATGTTAAAAACAAGAATAATAATTCCTCTGAGAACATTTGGCTCCATACCTCTATCTCCTTCTAGGAGATATTATGTCATTGTTTTAATTGTTAATTTTCCTTATTAGTTCATTCCATTGGTTATAATTCTTCTTTATAACTGGACTATCACGTAAATAAGTTCAATGTGGAGGTATATGCAGAACCTATATCGGATTATATGCCTACTTGGGGGGCAGGGAGGAGAGGGAGAGAGAGAAAATTTGAAACTCAAAAACTTGTGGAACTGAGTGTTGTAAACTAAATATAAAAACAATTTATAAAAAAGATTTCCTTATTAGCTCAGGTAACTAAGAAAAACTAGTTGACTATCCACAGACATCAGAAGGGATTCACAGTGATAATTTAATCTACAATTGATTCCAAATGGGATTTTCCCTAATCCAGCAAAGCCTAAGTATATGCCTATAGGATTAAACATCTTCAAGGAGAACATCCCATTCCTCTCCTCAGGTAATTATTTCCAGTGTTCAATAATCATTGCTCTTAGGATTTATTCCTAATTGCTAAGCTCATATTTCTTTAATTACAAATTCTTAAGATCATAAAATCGTAGCTTTTAAAACCAAAAGGGATATTAAACAATGCAACCCACTTTGTTTTAGAGATGATGTGTAGGCCAAAGAAGTTCAGTGACTTGTTCAGTGTCAGACAGCTAGTAAGTGTCTGAGGCAGAATTTGATCCCAGATCTACTTAACTCCAGATCTAGTATGCCTCTATCCATTATACCAGATGTATCAAACTTGAGGCCTACGAAATTCTCCAGTCCAAAGAAGATTAAAATATCATTGGGAAACGATTAAGAAAACAAATAAAAATGCTTACAACATAGTTAATGCTAATTTGTGGTTTTCTAAGTTAACATGGAACCCACAGGGATCATTTTCTATTTGATTTTGACATCACTTCATGACACCATACATCCTCTTCTAGGAGTCATAGGGAGCCAAGCCTTCTGTTGTCACTGACCTTTACCTGGTAGGAAAGGCAAGAAAAGCCATGGAACTTAAAGTTCATCTGTTATTGGCAGAAAGATCTTTAGGATATGTGAGTACATGTATATGTGTGTGTGTTCCCTCATATAGGATTTTGGTGGTGATTTCAATTTTTAAATGAGTATATTCATGAATGACTGTTTAGAGAGGGAGGTCTTGCATCTATGCGTTATTGTGGATAAAAGTGTTATAAGACATGTAGCTCAAAAAGCTACTCATTAAGTAGCCTTGAAACCAAAATCACAAATTCTTATTCCAACCTGGATTTAGCTGTCTGCTCTTCTAATTCTTCAGTAATATTTATGTCATCTATCCCTTTTCTCTTTCTCTCCCTTCTCTCTCTTTTTCCCACTTCTCTCCCTGATTCCCTGTCTTTGTCTGTCTGTATATATGTATATACACTGTCACATGTATATTATATCTATCTATGCAAATATCATGGGTATATTTCTGGACACACACGTAGATGACATAGTGAACAATCAATCAATAATATTTATTACCTGGAAGAGCATGAGACTCACAGTCAGGAAGATGTTGGTTTAATTGTTGTCTTTGATACATACTGTGCAACCATAGATAAGTCATTTAACCTCTCTGTGCTTCCAGGGAGCTTAGTATAAGTCTCCAAGTCATTGACAGGTTGTCAATCTGTATGGGCAAATCCATCCATCCATCCATCCATCCATCCATCCATCCATCCATCCATCCATCCATCCATCTATCCACCTATCTATCTATCTATCTATCTATCTATCTATCTATCTATCTATCTATCTAATCTATCTATCCATTTGTATGTATATATACATACAAACATGAAACTGTGTCATCTGACACAGGAATATACACGCATGTATGTATACATACATGTCCATAAACATTTTTGATTTGCACTTGTGATTTCATTTGTTCAAAATGCCCAAAATGGAAACTTCTTTCACCTATACATGTTGGCAACTCAAAAGCAACTTATTCTTAGAATAAATTTCCTGGGGGCAAATACAGGTTAAATGACCTGTCTATGGTTATACAGTATGTACTAGAGGTCAGGTAATAAATGTTTATTGATCAATTGATTGAGTACTTACTAAGTCTTCTTGACTTTCAATTTTTTACATTAAAGTGCTCAAAATACGATATAGTGCATTTACAGCATAAGATCTTCCAATATTGAGCACATTCCCCCATGCTTCTCATATATTGTAACTATGCACACAAAATCTAACCTGATTTCTTAATATTCTATAGGGGAATTTAGATCAAGAGAGACTAATCTAGATACAGTAACTACCCAACTTAGATTTTTAAGAGACATATACAGAAGATAGAAGTAAAGATAGATAGCTGAGAATAAAGAAAATGTAGTGGCATAGTCTTGTAAGTCATATCAGGAATATGAAAGGTAAGCTGGAGTTGGTAATCAATGCAAAGAATGAAAAGTTATATGGGAAGCAAAAGAAGGATCTGTGAAAAAGATCTGAATTCAGATCAGAGTAGATAAATCAAACAAAACAAATGAAAGAGGGAGCAAAGATGGAGGAGTACAGGCAGCAATCCACCTGAACTCTCCCAACATTTCCTTCCCAACAACTTTACAATAACTCTTGAAATAAAATTTTGGAACAGCAGAATCAACACAAAGTTAGAAAGAGACTTTTTCCTGCCTAAGATTACTTAGGATACGGGCCAGAGAGGTCTGTGGCACCATGGTTGGGGCCATCCTGGAGTGCAGCAATAGCACCAGTGGTCAACCTTGGAGTCAGTGGTGGCAGCAGCAGCTGTTTCCAGAGACCTCAACAAAAGCAGTAAGGGAGTCTAACAACTGGTGTGGAAGAGACTACAAGGACGCCTTTTCCTGGCACTGAGTGTAGCTGATGCTAATTGGTAATCCTATTGCCTATAAGCAGTTCTGGGTGACAGTTCCAGAGTGGAGAGGAGCACTCATGGTCAGTCACAAGGGAGCAGGGGCCCTAGTCACAGTTCCAAGGACAAAATGAGCACAAGTGTTTGTGGCTGCAAAGGAACAAGGGACATGACCACAGTGGCAGGGCCAAAAAGACAGCCCTTGAAAGAGCAGAGGACCAGAGGCCCTTCCTGGGTAAAGCCCAGAATGTAGGCAGAGAAAGTAGTGACCACAGCTCTCCTTGGATCACACCACATAGGAAGCACTGTATATTTGTAGAAACCCAGAACTAGCTCTGAAAACAGCAGCATGGAGAAAGTCTGAAGCCTTGTACAGTGCTTCCTCCTCACTGCCAGGTAAGCAGAGCCTAGTTTAACATAAAGTTCAAAGTGAAGAAAGAGGCTGAAAAATTGAACAAACAATAACAGAAGACCTCAACCATAAAAAGCTAGTATAGTGTCAAGGAAGACCAAGACATAAAGTGAAGAAGACAATGTGAAAACAGATACAGGCAGCACCTCAAAGAAAAATGTTAATTGAACCACAGATGAACAATAATTTCTGGAAAAGTTAAAGAAAGAGATGAGAGACAGAGGGAAATTGGGAAAAGAAATGAAAATGGTGCAAGAAAATTGTGAAAAGAGAATTAATAGTTTGGTAAATTGAGGCACAACATATACTGAAGGAAGTAATACCTTAAAAAACAGAATTGGCAAAATGGTAAAAGAGACAAAAACTTCAGTGAAGAAAAGAACTTCTTTTTTATTTTGTTTTTTTTTGGAGGGGGGAAGGCAGGGGAATTGGTGTTAAGTGACTTGCCCAAGGTCACACAGCTAGTAAGTGTGTCATGTGTCTGAGGCCAGATTTGAACTGAGGTCCTTCTGACTCCAGCACCAGTGCTCTACTCACTGTGCCACCTAGCTACCCCAAAAAGAACTTCTTAAAAAGCAGAATAGCCCAAATGGAAAAGAAGGTAAAAAATCACACAGAAGAAAATGATTCCTAAAAATTAAAACACAGCAAGTGGAAGCTAATGACTCCATAAGACATCAATAAAAAATAAAACAAAGACAAAAGAATGAAAAGAAAAAGAAAATGTGAAATATCTCATCAGAAAAAAAAAAAAACCAAGTGACCTGGAAAATAGATTGAGGACTGATAATTAAACAACTATTTGACCATCCAAAAGACATGACCAAAGAAAGTGCTTAGACATATTTCTAGAAATTATCAAGGACAACTGCCCCAATATCTTAGACCCAAGTACAATAGAAATGGAAAGAATTCTCATCACGTCCTGAAACAGATATCAAAATAAAAAGATACCAAAGTAAAAAAAAATTCCAGAACTCTCAGGTCAAGGAGAAAATATCATAAGCAGTCAGAAGGAAACAAATCAAATATCATGGAGCCACACAAAGGATCATACAAGATTTAACAACTTCCATGTTAAAAGAACAGAGGGCTTGGAATATGATATTACAGAAGGCAAAAACCTAGAATTATAACCAAGAATAACCTACCTAACAAACCTGAACATAATCCTTGAGGAGCAAAAAAAAATATTTAATGAAACAGGATGCCAAGCATTCTTGATGAAAAGACCAGAGCTGAATAGAAAAGTTGTCATTCCAAAACATGAAAGAATAATTGTAAAAGACTTAATAAAAATGATACATGTAACTCCTACTAACTTTATCATTATTAGGGCAGTTAGAAGGAGTCAGTATTATTGATATAATTTCAATCAGATTTAGTCCAACTATTTTCCTCATATTTGTTTGCTTTTGTGGCATTTCTGTTTTCTCATGCCACATAAAAGGAACTATGATGGTCAAGCCCAAAGGTGAAGATTCCACTGTCATTGATAAAAAAAAATAGTTTACTAAAGAAATCTTGACATATGTTTTTAGTGTTTCATCTGCTTATTCTCATCTTTCTACTTTCCACCTTGACTGAACTAAGGATAATCTGACTTAGATCTCTCATCTCATTATCTATAAACTCTTTTGCCCCCCCCCCATTTCACTAATTATGTTTTATGGAGATGGATTGATTTTAACCTGTCAACCTCCTCCATTGGAATTTTCAAAAAAAATAATTCTAAACTAATGTTTTCCTTCTTGCTTGTCTCCTTATTGGGGTGATTGATTTATTTAAGTTAAATACCTTTAGCAAGTGGTAACAATCTATGGTAGTATCTGTTCTTTTATTTATTTCTCATTTGTAAAGCACCAGTAACTTATTTAAACAAGACAGTTTGGAATTTCTTCAACGGAACATTATTTCTTAGTTTTTTGTTCTTTATTATTCTTTCTTCTGCTGTGGGATATATACTATCTTTGCTCTAAGAAGTTAATGGTCCGACTACCTAGTCAGCTAATTCAAAAGTGATTTCTACATTGCAAAGTGGTCATTTACAGGCTGTTAGAATATTACCTACTTCTTTTTTTGTGTGATTTTTAAGTGGCTACCGTGTTCAGTAAAAATTGTTTTCATAATGTACAGTATGAGATTTCTGCATAGTCTAAAAGATCTTAGATTCTATCACTTAAAATTCCTGAAGTATCTTCTTCAATATGTTCTTCATTGTTTTTCCCTAGCCTCATTGTCACATTAAAATCACAGTGTAGTAAAGTATATATTGCTTTAATTTGTGTACTCACTAAATTCCTTATAGGATTTCTATTCCACCAAATTTTATGTAACATATATTCACAAATAATCAGAAGTTGTCTTCACGGATCTGATTCTCAGCAACAAATACAAATTGGTTTCTAGGACATGCATGATGGAATTCTTCAGGAAAAGTCACCACTCTATCTTAGAATTTACAATAAAGGAAGGAACACCTAGCATAGTTTGACACACACAATATTTTTGAGTAAGAAGTTATTTCAAAGGGTTCAGAGACAGGTTAGGTAAGGCCCCAGTCAGTAAAAATTTTAAATGGAATGAGAAACTCTAATGCTTGAAATTTTGATAAAGAAAAAAAAATGCAATTTCAATGAAGAGGAAAAAGATCAATACACAACTTATAAACCCACTTAGATCTTAAACGTTTACTAAGAAAAGACAGGAAGTAGGGAAAGTAGAGCAGAATGAATACAAAAGCATCTGTACTCTAAGAATAGTGTCAGATGGGCTAATGCTCAGAATGGGCTATGGCTGACAAGAAAAAGTAAAAAGGACCACAACAACAAAAGTCAAACTACTACTTAGGATGGATAGCAAAATGATGCCTGATAACCAAGGGAAGGCAAAATTGTTCAAATCACATTTTGCTTCTGCTTTCTCAGTCAAGGAGAACAATATTTGCTCTGAAAAGAACAGAACTAAATGGAGAAGAAAGTGATCATGGAATCATGAGGTCACAATCAGAAATGACCAAAGAGGTCACATACTTTTATTTTATAGATGAGAAACTGAGGTTGAGAGGATATGTGAATTGCTATGAATACATAGCTAGTCCTTTTTTGAGACCAATTTGAACCCACATCTTATACTCAACATTGGTAGGGAGATAAAAATGGAATACTGTATATGCATATATACATGTATATGATGATTTATACAAACTTTTTCTGCATCTTTAAATTTTACTGAAGTTGTCAATTATTTCTTTTTAAAAAATAATTTAGTTTTAGTTTTCAACATTCATTTCCACAAGATTTTGAGTTCCAGTTTCTCCTCATCTCTCCCCTACCCTCCACCTCAAGATGGTGTGCATTATGATTACCCATTCCCCCAGTCAACCCTCCCTTCTATCATCTCCCCCTTATCCCCTTCCCCTTTAATTTCTTGCAGGGTAAAATAGATTTCTATACCCTGTTACCTGTATATCTTATTTCCCAGTTGCATGTAAAAACAATTTTTAACATTTGTTTTTAAATTTTCGAGTTCTAGATTCTTTCCCTTCTTCCATCACAATCCACATTCATTGAGAAGATAAACAATTTAATATAGTTATACATGTGTAGTGATGCAAAACATTTCCATAATAGTCATATTGTGAAAGACTAACTATATTTCCCACAACCCTATCCTGCCTCCCATTTATTCTATTTTCTCCCTTGACCCTGTTCCTTTTTAAAAGTGTTCGCTTCTGGCTACCCTTCCCCCAAATCTGTCCTCTCTTCTATCACCACCTCCCCCCATATCCCCTTCCTCCTACTTTTCTATAGGGTAAGATACCCAATTGAATGTGTATGTTATTCCCTCCTTAAGCCAGATCCTATGAGAGTAAGGTTGATGCATTCTCTTTCACCTCCCCCTTCTTCCACTCCATTGTAACAGCTTTTTTCTTGCCTCTTTTATGTGGGATAATTTACCCTATTCTATCTCTCTCTCTTTGTCCTTCTCCCAATATATTCTTCTCCATTTAATTTACTTTTTTAGATATGTCCCTTCATATTCAACTCACCTTGTGCCTCTTTCTATGTATACACACACACACACGCACACACACAAACAGACATATATTCCTTTCATCTACCCTAATACTAAGGTCTCATGAGTTACAAATATCATCATTCCACATAGGAATACAAACCATTCAACTTTAATAAGTCCTTATTTCTCTTTCCTGTTTACCTTTTTATGCTTCTCTAGATTCTTGTATTTGAAAGTCAAATTTTCTGTTCAGTTCTGGTCTTTTTGTCATGAATGCTTGAAAGTCCTCTATTTCACTGAATGTATATTTTTCCCCTTGAAATATTATACTCAATTTTGCTGGGTAAGTGATTCTTAGTTTTAATCCTAGGTCCTTTGACCTCCAGGATATCATATTTCAAGACCTTTGGTCCCTTAATGTAGAAGCTGCTAGATGTTGTGTTATCCTGATTGTGTTTTCACAATACTCAAATTGTTTCTTTCTGGCTGCTTGCAGTATGAAAATACTGATCTGGAAGCTCTGGAATTCGGCAACAATGTTCTTGGAGTTTTCTTTTTGGCATCTTTTTCAGGAGGCAATCAGTAGATTCTTTCAATTTCTATTTTACCCTCTGGCTCTAGAATATCAGGGCAGTTCTCCTTGATAATTTCTTGAAAGATGATATCTAGGCTCTCTTTTTTTGATCATGGCTTTCAGGTAGTGCAATAATTTTTAAGTTATCTCTCCTGGATCCATTTTCTAGGTCAGTGGTTTTTCCAATGAGATATTTCATATTGTCTTCCATTTTTTCATTCCTTTGGTTCTGTTATATAGTATCTTGATTTCTCATAAAGTCACTAGCTTCCACTTACTCCAATCTAAATTTTTAAGGTAGTATTTTCTTCAGTGGTCTTTTGGACCTCCTTTTCCATTTGGCTAATTCTGCCTTCAAGGCATTCTTCTCCTCATTGGCTTTTTGGAGCTCTTTAGCCATTTGAATTCATGTATTTTTTAAGCTGTTATTTTCTTCAGTATTTTTCTGGGTCTCCTTTAGCAAGCTGTTGACTCATTTTTCACGATTTTCTTGTATCCCTCTCATTTCTCTTCCCAAATTTTCCTCTACTTTCCTTACTTGGTTTTCAAACTCCTTTTTGAACTCTTCCATGGCCTGAGACCAATTCATATTTTTCCTTGGAGGCTTTGGCTGTTGGAGCTTTGACTTTGTTTTCTTCTGGCTGTATGTTTTTATCTTGTCACCAAAGTAAGATTCTATAGTCTGATTTTTTACACTGTTTACTCATTTTCCCAGCCAATTACTTGACTTTTGAGCTCCTTGTCAAGGTAGGACTCTGCTTCTAGAGTGGAAGCACAAATCCCCAAGTTTCAGGGATTTTGTGTACTTGTCATCAGAGACATTTCTATGCACCTGTAAATTTTAAGTTTTTCTAAAGCAGTATGATAAAAAGAGAGGTGTTTACTCCTCTGCTGGCCTGTGCTCTGGTCTGTGAGTGACTGCAAGCACTCTTTTCTGCCTTGGAACTGAGGAGGATTCTCTCTCTACAGCCACAACAAGCTCTGCCACGCCAGTGCTCCTTCTCACCCCAGGACTACCACCCAGGACTGTGATTCAGATCAAAATAGGGAAAAGCAAGAGAATCCTGCCTCCACACCAACAAAGAAATCCCTTCAATGACCCTCTGATCAGCCACTCAATCTCCCCACTGTCTGTGGGCCTGGAGCTCCAGAAGCAGCTGCTACTACCACAGCTACCACTGCCACCACCACTACCACCTCCACCCTGGGGCTGAAAAACAAGACAGTTTTATTTGCCAATATTCACTTTTTTTTCTGGTTTCATTGTTATTGCTAGTATTCCTACTGTTATGTTAAATGGTAGTCTTGATAATGGATAAATATGTTTTGCCCCTGATATTATTATGAAGGACTCTATCCTTTCAACATTGTATGATGTTAACTCTTGGTTTTGGATAGATATCACATACCATGTTAAAGTAAGGTAAATTTAGTCCTATACTTTCTAGTATTTTGAAGAGAAACATTTGTCGAATATTTTTTATGATTTCTCATCATTTATTCATATAGTTATGTAGTCATGAGGACACTCATATTAGGGATGAATCAGGAAAGAATTCATGCATATGGTGCCTGAACCGCATCTTAAAGGAAGAGATAGACTGTATGAGGCAGAGGAAAGGCAGGAGTACATTTTAGGCATGTGAGATAGTCAATAAAGGGCAAAGAAGCAGGAGATGGAGTGTCACTAGTGAGGGACAAAGAGAAAGCAAGTTTGACTTGACTATAGAGTGCTCAAGGGGGAATAATGTTTCATGAGGCTGGAAACGTAGGTTAGGGCCAAGATTTATAGAGATTTAACATATAAATATGAAAGTCTTTATTTTATTTTATTGGTAATAGGAAGCCACTGAATTTGGTTGAATAGTGGAATTACATGGTCAGATCTAGGCTTATGGACAGTTACTGTGGAAGGAATGTATAGGATGAAAAAAAAATGTAGTGAGGCACTTCAAGCATAGGGATCAAAGAAGTATTAGAATAATCTAAGTGAGAGAGGATAAACGCCTGACTTAAGGAGATAATTGTTTGAGTGGATGGGAGGGGCCATATGTGAGAGATGTTGTGGAGGTAGAAATGGTAGACAGATAACTGATGGTTTATCTGAGATAAGCAAGAGTGATGAGTCCCGTTCATGTTCGTGGGACTCTGGAAGGGTAGTGATGCCTTTGACCGAAATTCGTAATAAGAGAGATGACAATGGAGAGAAGAGGAAAGGAGAGAAGATAAAAAAAGAAGAATAGAAGGGAACAGAGTCTAGGGAAGAGCCTTGGAAAACAAACACAGGGGACTTGATTTGGGTATGAGGTCATAGTGCAGCTTAAGAAGAAACAATCATGCAGACAAGTAGTAAGCCTGGAGAGGATAGCATCACAAAAACTCAGAAAGAAGAGAGTGTTTGGGAGGCAAGGCAATCAGTAGTGTCAAATGCAGCATCAAGGTCTGGAAGAATCAGAATTAAGAGAAAATCTTTGAGTTTTGTAATTAAGAGATCATTGGTAACTTTGGACAGAAGAGTTTCAGTAACATAATGTGATCGAACATCAATGATTTCTTTATATCGAATCAAACTTTAATTTGGAGTATTAGTCCACCGCAGTCATAACATATAATCTTTTAAATATGTTATTATGATCAATTTATCAATATTTTATTTAATATTTTTGCATTGATTTTCATGAGGCATAGAGTTTTATTTCTTTGCCTTATCTCTCACTGATTTGGGAATCAAGACCATATTTATTTCATAGAAAGAGTATGGAGATCCATGACATTGGTTATAAGAGTATTCAGCTGCCCATAATGAATTCACATCATCATATTTCAAAAAACTACACCTTTAAGTTCTGAAAGAAGTGACATATATGATTCCTGAGGCAATGTTAGTAATTTGGGAAATACCATGGAAAATGAGATAGATAAATCATAGGATTATAGCCAGGAAAATGCTTTCTTATTTTCACAAGGGTGAAGGAAATGGAGTCTACAAACTGTGTGTCAATATGCTTGATTTGATTTTCTGGAGAAGTTCTAGATAATACTATTAAAAT
>CM053622.1:591092446-591095273 GCA_028646595.1 Phalanger gymnotis
TTTTAATATATAACAAAGTACATATTTAAATGTGTATATACACATGAGTCAACCAATACCTATTGAAAGTAACATAATGGCTATGTCAGCACATAGACAAATAGGTTTTGTCCAGAAATATATTCACTATACTCCTCAGGGAGACAAAGATGATAGCCCTACCCAGTACTTGAGCTTGAATTCCAAGCCCTAAATAGGGAACATGGATGCACACACTTGCAAGACGCAATGAAAGGAAAAATTGCAAGACTGAAGTCAATGGAATTTGAATTCCCCAAAAGAGTACTCTTCCAAAGGAAGTCACTCAGTATATGAGCAGGAGAAGAACCAAGAAGAACATGTATCATGGAGAAAAAATCCAGTGGTAAGGGGCCTTTCCACCAGTTCTTTGTTACATTGTGTCTGTGGGGGCTTCACTTGATGAACACACATCTGATTTTCCATTCTTACTAGCCAAGTACATTCTGAAAGATGGGAGGTTGCACTACCAGGAGTTATTTCTGTTGTGTCAGTGATTAAGATGTTCATGATGTTCAGTCATATTTCAGTCATGTCCAACTTTTCATTACCCTATTTGGAGTTTCCTTGGCAAAGATAGTGGAGCGATTTGCCATTTCCTACACTGACTCATTTTACAGGTGAGGAAACTGAGGCAAACAGGGTTAAGTGACTTGCTTAGGGTCATACAGTTAAAGTATCCGAGGCCAGATTGAAATCAAAATGATGAGTATTTCTGACTCCCCACCGAGCACTCTATTCACTATGCCTCCCAGCTGTCTAAAAATACTCATAATTTTTCATAATTAGTAAATCACTTATTATATAAACATTAAGTACCAACTATGTGCAAGCCTCTTGCCAGGAGTTCCTTAAGATCAAATATGATTAAAATATGCTCAGTTAATAAATGCAGTACAAAAGATAAAACAGACGACTTGATTACAAGAAAGTTAGAAACATTTATGTAAATAGAATTAATACTTTTATGGTGAAAAGGGAAGCACTTGAATGGGGGTAAAAAGCCATCTTTGTGCCAAATATGTTTGATAAGGGTTTTATATGCAAGATAAACAAACAACTAACAGAAATATACAATGCCAAATATCATACCCCAATAGAGAGTTGGTCAAAGGATATGAATAAAAGCTTTTAAAAGAATTACAAAGTATTAACAACCAAATGAAAGAATGTCCCACATTATTGACAAAAGAAATGCAAATATGTGTATATGTATGCATGTATATATATATATGTGTGTGTGTGTTTGTATACATATGTATATATACATACATATATATGCATGCTTATACAGTAAGAGAACAAATTAAAATGAGATATACTTAAGAGTAATGTAGTAATGTTGCCTGGAGGTATAGAAGGCATGGAGTTAAGTTCTAAGATCTGTTCTAAGAACAGGAACTTACATATGGGGAATACACAGGTTAGTTTAGAGACATAGCTGTACTATAATGGAAAACCACTGGTTTTAGAGTCAGCACCCCCATGTTAAAAGATCACCACTTTACAGTGTGCCCTTGGACATATAACTTTACCTCTGGAATCCTCACTTACTTTGTACTATAAAATCAAGGATCACCAGGATTCTTAAATGTTTCCCATTCAGGACCCTTTCAGCATGCTTAAGCTGGGTCATGACCGCATATGGGGACCCCTGAGGTCCCTTTCTTTTATGATCTGGTAAGAAATGAAAGGATACCTACTGATTTATAATATGACATTGCTTTTGTAAATTCCATAGATAACTAATATCTGTAGCCAAGCAAATGTTTGTAGACCTAAAAAAACAAAAATAAAAATAATATTTTCAATGAGATTTTTGTTTAATTTATTCAATTATTAGAATATTGGAAAAATACATTTTAGAGGATAAAAGCATAAACTCAAATGAGGGAGGAACTGAAGAAGGTTTCATAGAGGATAACACATTTGAGCTGGGTTTTTTTGAAATTTATTTAATATATTTAGTTTTCAGCATTGATTGTCACTAGAGCTTGAATTACAAATTTTCTCCCCATTTCTACCCTCCTTCCCACTCCAAGATGGTGTATATTCTGGTTGCCACATTCCCCTGTCAGCCCTCCCTTCTGTCACCACATTTCCCTCCCATCTCCTTTTCCCTTACTTTCTTGTAGGGTAAGATAAATTGCTATGCACCTTTGCCTGTGTATCTTATTTCCTAGTTGAATGCAATAACTTTTTTTTGAACATCTATTTCTAAAACTTTGAGTGTCAGATTCTCTCCCCTCTTCCCTCCCCACCCACCCTCCTCAAGAAGGCAAGCAATTCAACATAGGCCACATGCATATCATTATGTAAAACCCTTCCATAATACTCATGTTGTGAAAGACTAACTGTATTTTGCTCATTCTTAACCGATCCCCTTTTATTGAATTTTCTCCCTTGACCCTGTCCCTTTTTGAAAGTGTTTGTTTTTGATTACCTCCTCCCCCTATCTGTCCTCCCTTCTATCATCCCCCCTTTTTTATCTTCTTTCTTCTTCTTTCCTGTGGGGTAAGATACCAAATTGAGTGTGCATGTTATTCCCTCCCCAGGTCAAATCCGATGAGAGCAAGATTCACTCATTGCCCCTCACCTGCCCCCTATTCCCTTCCTACAGAAGTGGTTTACTTGCCACTTTCATGTGAGATAATTTACCCCATTCTATCTCTCTCTTTTTCCCTCTCTCAATATATTCCTCTCTCATCCCTTAATTTGATTTTATTATTTTAGATATGATCCCTTCATAGTCAACTCACCCTGTGCCCTCTCTCACTCTCTCTCTCTCTCTCTCTCTCTCTCTCTCTCT
>CM053622.1:591095773-591112886 GCA_028646595.1 Phalanger gymnotis
CTCACTGTCCCAGCTTTCTTATTCTGGGGATTGTGAGTCTCATTGTTGACTTTGTGAATTATAGCCTTCAGTTTCCTGCGGTGTGGGGGAGGGGGTCTGGCTACCCGAAATCTCCTCTTCCCCTGGGGTTGGTCTCCAGTACTCTTGCTCTTCAGCAATGGTCTCAGCTCTTTGTTGTTTGAGCTGGGTGTCTGGCACTTCCCCTAGGGGAGCAAGAGTATGTCTGGGCTCCTGGTGTTGATCGCTGCTGGCTCTGCCCCTCTGGGACGCAGGTACTCCCACTACTTGGCCACTGAAGCCCCATTTCTATCTCCTCTGTTTGGCGTTTTTTTTTTTCCCAGAGGAATTCTCTGGGTGGGGAGGGGAGGGATTAGAGCAGTTTACCTGGCCATTATGTCTCCTGGAAGTTCAAGAAGTGTTTATACCTTTGGGCTGGAAGCCTCAGGAGTTGGTACCTCACAGTCTGTGGCGTTCCACTGCCTCTTGTCACTTCCACAGAGTGCCATCCTGTGTTGGGAGGCCTGAGGATCTCTGCTGGGTTTTGGCTCCCGGCTTTCTCCCAGCCTGTCTCCCATGTAGATTTCCTGGCCAGCCGCGTCCACTTTGGTCCCGTCTGGAGCAGCTCTGCATGCTGAGCAGTCTCCTAGCCTACAGATTTGTTCCTTCAGCCTTTCAGACTCTCCTGGCTGGGAAATTTGCCCCACTCAGACTGCTTGCAGTTTCTAACTGTCTCGAATCTGCTCAAATTCATTTTTTTATAGGAATCCAACAGAACTTGTGAGAGAGCTTCAGTAAGACGCTGTTTTCATACGGCCATCTTCCAATTACCCATCATGATTCACTCTTGATGAAACACTTTTGTAATGATCAACTCAATCCATTAATAACATGTTTTGGAATTTTGCAATAAAGCTGTATCAAGCTCCCAGGAATACAGTTTACAGACCATACCTGCTTTCGTTATAAAAATGGAAATGCTTCCCTTCATGCTTGAAGCACCACACTGCTTCTCAATGATCTTGCAGTGAATGACAACAATGTGTCAGCAGTCACATCTCTTATTTCTCCCAATACCCTAAGATGTTGGTCATGCAGCTCTGGTGACTTGAAGGCACTGAAGGTGACAGGCTGTTCTTTCACCATCTCTTCATTTATCTAAACTTTCAAATTTCCACTCACCATCCTTGTTTTATTCTTGAGAGTTCCAAAATCATTTCCCTTGGTAGGTAGATTCCCAATTATTTTATGCTCTTTACATTATTTTAAATGGAATTTCTCTTTCAATTTCATGCTGCTCGGTGTCATATTGGTGTATGTGTATATATGTATATATATATGTGTATATGTATATGAATATATGTACACATATACATACACACACATATGTTATATATATCTATATATATTCCCACATCCCCTCCAAAATTTGACACTTATCCTTTCTGTCCTATTAGCCAATCTAATAGTTATGAGGTAGTATCTCAGAATTGTTGTGATTTCCATTGTGCCAATCATCAATGAGTTAGATTTTTTTTTCACATGGCTACACACAATTTTGATTATTTCATCTGATAACTGAGTATATCTTTTGATCATTTGTCAGTTGGGGTATGGCTTTTAATTTTTTACAAATTTGACTCAGTTATCTATTAGTTTGAGAAATGAGGCCTTTATCAGAGAAAATGGCTCCAATAGTTTTTTACACTTCCTGTAGCTAACCTTATTTTCCTCCATTCTATTACCCCATCCATCATTTATTCTATTCTCTCCTTTCATCCTTTCCTTCATCAATAGTGTTTTGCTTCTGACTACACCTTTTCCCAAGTTGCCTTCCCTTCTATAGCCCCCAACTTCCCTTATCCCCTTCTTCTCCTACTTTCTTCTAGGGTAAGATAGATTTCTATACCCAATTGAATGTGTATGTTATTTCTTCTTCAAACCAATTCTGATGAGTGTAAGGTTCACTAACTCCACCTCACTACCCCTCTTCTTCTCTACTGTAAAAGCTTTTTCTTTCCTCCTTTATGTGTGATAATGTATCACTTTTTACCTCTCCCTTTCTCTTTCTCCCAATACATTCATCTCTCATCCTTTAATTTTATTTTTAGATATTATTTCTTCATATTTAACTCATACCTTTGCCCCTGTCAATATATACTACTTTTTTTTTTTGCTTTTGAACGTCTATTTTTTTAAAACCTTGAGTTCCAAATTCTCTCCCCTCTTCCCTTCCCATCTACCCTCCCTAAGAAGTCAAGCAAATCAACATGAGCCACATGCGTATCATTATGTATAACCCTTCCACAATACAAATGTTGTGAAAGACTAACTATATTTTGCTTCTTCCTAACCTATCCCCATTTATTGAATTTTCTTCCTTCACCCTATGCACTTTAGAAAGTGTTTGTTTTTGATTACCTCCACCCCCATCTGCCCTCCCTTCCGGCATCTCCCGCCTTTTTTTTATCTTCTTCCTCCTTCTTTCCTGTGGGGTAAGATACCCAACTGAGTATGTATGGTATTCCCTCTTTAGGTCAAATCTGATGAGGGCAAGATTCACTCATTCCTCCTCACCTGCCTTCTCTTCTCTTCCTACAGAACGGCTTTTTCTTGCCACTTTTATGTGAGATAATGTACCCCATTCTATCTCTTCCTATCTCCCTCTCTCAATATATTCCTCTCTCATCCCTTATTCATCTTCAGCTCATCCTGTGCCCACTCTCTCTCTCTCTCTGTATATACATATACATATTTATATATACACACACATATATATATACATATATATACACGTACATATACATAAACATATACATATATGCACATACATATACATACATACATGCATATTCCCTTAAGCTACCCTAATACTGAGGTCTCATGAATCATATACATCATCTTTCCATGTAGGAATATAAACAAAAAGGTTCAGCTTTAGTAAGTCCCTTGCAATTTCTTTTTCTTGGTCGTTTTCTTGATTACCTTTCCATGCTTCTCTTGATTCTTGTGTTTGAAAGTCACATTTTCTATTCAGCTCTGGTCTTTTCACTGAGAAAGCTTGAAAGTCCTCTATTTTATTGAAAATCCATATTTTGCCTTGGAGCATGATACTCAGTTTTGCTGGGTAGGTGATTCTTGGTTTTAATCCTAGCTCCATTGACCTCTGGAATATCATATTCCAAGCCCTTCAATCCCTTAATGTAGAAGCTGCTAGATCTTGTGTTATTCTGATTGTGTTTCCACAATATTCAAATTGCTTTTTTCTGGTTGCTTGTAGTATTTTCTTCTTGATCTGGGAGCTCTGGAATTTGGTAACAATATTCCTAGGAGTTTGCTTTTTGGGATATTTTTTTCAGGAGGCAATTTGTGGATTCTTTCAATTTCTATTTTTACCCTCTGGCTTTAGAATATAAGGGCAGTTCTCCTTGATAATTTCTTGAAAGATGATATCTAGGCTCTTTTTTTGGTCATAGTTTTCAGGTAGTCCAATAATTTTTAAATTGTCTCTCCTGGATCTATTTTCCATGTCAGTGGTTTTTCCAATGAGATATTTCACATTGTCTTCCATTTTTTCATTCCTTTGGTTCTGTTTTATAATATCTTGATTTCTCATCAAGTTACTAGCTTCTACTTGCTCCAATCTAATTTTTAAGGTAGTATTTTCTTCAGTGGTCTTTGGACCTCATTTTCCATTTGGCTGATTCTGCCTTTCAAGACATTCTTCTCCATATTGGCTTTTTGGAGCTCTTTTGCCATTTGAGTTAGTCTATTTTTTAAGGTGTTGTTTTCTTCAGTGTTTATTTGAGTCTCCTTTAGCAAGTCATTGACCTGTTTTTCATGGTTTTCTCACATCATTCTCATTTCTCTTCCCAATTTTTCCTCTACTTCTCTTACTTGCTTTTCCAAATCCTTTTTGAGCTCTTCCATGTCCTGAGACCAGTTCATGTTTTTCTTGGAGGCTTTTGTTGTAAGCTCTTTGACTTTGTTGACTTCTTCTGGCTGTATGTTTTGGTCTTCTTTGTCTTAGTCTGAATATGAGTCCATTTTCACTGCCTGGCTAAGTTCCCAGCCAACTATTTGACCCTTGAGTTTTTCATTGGGGTATGACTACTTGTAGAGAGTACTTTGTTCCAAGCTTGAGGGGCTGTGGTGTTGTTCTCAGAGCTATTTCTATACAGCCAGCTCTGCCACACCAGCAATCCTCCTCCCTCAAGGACCACCAACCTGGACCAGACTTAGATCATAAGCAGGCTCTGCACTCCCGCTGTGATCTGCCACTTAATTCTCCCCACCAGATGGGCCTGGGGTCAGAAGCAACTGCAGCCGTAGTTCTGTAGCTGTACCACCCCTGGGGTGGTGGCCAAACCGTGAGTTCCTTTCACTCTGTCCCCTGCAGCTTTTCCCACTAACCTTCTCTGTTGTCTTTGGTGTTTGTGGGATGAGAAGTCTGGTAACTGCCACAGCTCACTGATTCAGGGTGGTAGGGCCAGTTCTGCCTGGCTCCTGGCCTGCTTGGTCCTGCCACTGCCCATGCTGGTGTCTGCTCTGCTCCGCTCCCAGCTCCATGTGATAGGCCTTACCCAGCAACCTTCCAGGCTGTCCTGGGCTGGATCCCTGCTTCCCTCTGCTATTTCATGGGTTCAGCAGTTCTAGAATTTGTTCAGAGCCATTTTTATAGGTTTTTGGAGGGACCGGGGTTGGGGGGTGGAGTTCACACAAGTTCCTGTTTTCCACCTGCTATCTTGGCTCTGCCCCTTCCTTGAGCTGGGTTTTGAAGGATGGTTAGTATGTCAACAAGTGGATATGGAAGCTGGGGGACATTCCAAGTGTAGGAAACAACATAAGCAAATTTATAGCTTTTGACCCTAAGCTATCTGTGATTCACAGAAAATAGCTGATAAGTTATACCCCAGCTCTACTTATATTGGAGTATCTGGGCGGTCTCCTCATTGTAGGTGGTGTGAATAAGCTGAATTTATCCAATCAGAATTACCTCTTGATCCTCCATCTCACAAAAGTTTCATCTCTTGCCATACTTGCTACATTTCCCTAAGGCATAAGCATTTAGCACAGTAGAGTTAACTTCCCACAGTAACAGACTGGAAAAAGAATAATTTTACACTATACCTATCTGTGTACATGTTGTACACTTCAACCCTCATCTCCAGTAGAATGGAAACTCCTTAAGGGTTGAAAATGTTTTACTTTTGTCTTTGTAATACCTTAAACACAATCACCATCTCATAAATGTTTGATAGATTCATTTGAACTGAAAGAAGGTGGGATTCTTGTAACTTTGGAAAGGATGAAGAACTGTATTTGGAGGCTTATAAATATGGGAAGCTTGTGTTAAAGAGCCTTCCATTGAAGGGATTAAGCCAGTTTTAGGGTAAGGTGAGAAAATACCTGCTGACATAGAGCAAATTATTTTCTTTCCTCAGATCTCTTACACTTGAATGAGAGGGGAGAGAGAGAGAGAGAGAGAGAGAGAGAGAGAGAGAGAGAGAGAGAGAATATTGGTACTGTCTAGCCATATGGCCATATAACTCAGAACTTCAGAATTGATTCTCCCTAGGAGATGGCCAGGAATAGGCTTTATTAAGCCTTATATCACTTCATCATCAAGGTTAAGTTTTCACTCTAAGTGCCATTAAGAGAGTTTTATTATTAGTTTATAATTTTGTGTATTTTAAATGGAATGACATTATTTTGCCCCAGTGAATAAAATGAAGTACTGTAATCATAATCACTAAAACCAGAGACCATAGTAAGCCTAACAAAATCTTTCAAAAGCAAAATTATAATATATCATCATTAATGTGGCCACAGCACTCCAGCATCATCCTTGGCATTTCTCCACTCCTCTTCAACAATTGCTTTGCTTTCTTGGATTTCCCTGCTTACAATATGGGGCCTTCCACCAAGGTCATGATGAATCATGTTCCCACCATTTCTCTTCAGCATGAAAGGATCCACCATCATTGTCCTATTGACATAAAAAAGGCAGCACTGTAGTTTGGAATATGTTATTACAATTATTCCATCAGTTTCCCTGACACTGAATCTTTATTCCAGAAGATAATATTTTCGAGAGGGAAGTTCTAAGAATAATGACTAAGTGACAGAACACAGTGTTACTATATACATAAGATGGATGGTGTAGTCATAGACTAGAAAACTTGAATCTGCCTTTATGGTCAGCACAGAGAACAATCCATTTATACAATCAAAGTGAGGTAGAAAATTAGTGGCAAATAACTGGAGGATCAAGCACAATCAGTTTATGTTTCCATTATCTAGATATTTTAGCCCAAAGTGTGATGATAGTATGGTGTACTGAGTACTGTATCTAGAGTCAGAAGAAAGCCATTAAAGAGCTGACCATTCAGTGTGACTAAAGTTAAGCCGTTTTGTCTCCCTCAGTTTTCAATTTGCTCACCTAAAAAGAAGATAATATGACTTGCACTACTTTCCTCTGAGTTATATTATGGGGATGGTGCTTAATAAACCTTACATTATTAAATTAATATTACTGTTATTGTAGACAGCTGTGTGATGTAGAATAAAGTGAATAGAGTCCTGGCCATAGAATAAAGAAGTACTGAGTTCAAATTCTGTGTGATCCTGAGCAAGTTATTTTACCTTCCTCAGCCTCAGTTTCCTCATCTGTCAAAGGGGCCAGTTATAACAGCTCCTTCACAGGGTTGTGTAAGGATCAAATTGGATGTTATAAATAAAGAGTTTTAAAACTTAAAGTGCTATAAAACATTAGCTATCATTGTGATTTTAAAAGAGTGTCACAAAATACCTTGAAAATTGTCATATTTCTCCATTTTCACTTATTATATGTACACATAGCTAAATCATGGTCTGTAGAAAAATATTGATATTTAACTAATAGTAGTGATTTAGGTTATGAATCTGCAACTTCTAATTGCCTTACACATTTCAACAGCTAAGTAACTTTGTTTCTGTTTCACAGTTAACATACCTTAATATATCCTCTCTTTCTTTCCTTCCATATTTCTGTGCTTGCAACAAGTATCAAGCAAAATATTAATGCTATTTTTTTTTGCATTATAACCATCCTTTTATTTTTTTTTTAATTTTAGTTTAGACTCAAGGGCCAGAACACAAATACAGAATAGAGAAAAGAAACGAGCCATATCATAAACTAAAACATCAAAATTTAAATATAAAGAAAGAAAAAAAGCATGTCATGTGCATAGCAGAATGTAAGAGAGGATTCAAAATATATAACAATAATTTTTAATTTCAAGAAAGCCAGTATGATAAATAATACATATTATGTTGAGAATTGTCCATCTTTTCTTTGCTTCCTTGTGAGTTTCCTTTTGTTCTCTGCTGTGCACTTTTTTACTTTATTCTTTTGCTCTCTCCCATCCCCCCAGAAGGCTATAATAAAGTTTATATATGATTCTCTATAGCTATAGATATATACATACACATATACATATACACATACATATATAGACATATACTTCCCCAAACATACTCTACTCCTGATCTTTGTTTTTATGTTTGTGCATATCTCTTGTTTCCTATACCTCCTGACTCCTCTACTTTACTTATACCCACTACCTTGCCCTCCTATTCCTTGCCTAGCCCCTTCCAAGGATTCCTCCCCTATCCTCCCATTCCCATAAATCTAAGCACCCTTCTATACCTCCCTTTTACCTATTCCCACATTCTCCCCTCTAAAAATCCCTCCCTTGCCCTTTCTCCCCTTCTTATGCCCCTACCATTTTATTTCTTCTAAATTTAGAAGACTTTCATACTCTCGTAAATATATATATATATATACATATGTATACATATATACATATGTGTGTGTGTATGCGTGTGTGTGCGTTGCTCCCTTTTAAAGCCATTCCTGATGAAAATAGGTTTCCAGAACTACCAGCCCTCTTCTCCCATCTAATTCATCTATATCCATGCTTCCTCTTGAACCTCATTTGTATAAAATAATTACTCTTTTTACCTGTTCCTAAATGGTTTTATTTTTAAATTCATACCATAGTCAGGTTTATTCCCCTTTTTCTCATGAGCTCCACAATTATTAGTAAGAATGTTAGACATACCTTTTACATTTCACATATGTAAAAGGTAAACAGACTGTCCTTATGAATCCCTTATAATCAGCCTTTGGTATATACCTTATATTTCTCTTGGTTCTTATGTGTTGAATCTTCTATTAAGTTCAGGATTTTTTTTTACAGTCTTGAAAGTCTTAGAGTTTATAAAATGTCAATTTTTTTTTTCATTCAGGATAATACTTAACTTTGCAGAGTATGATATTTTCAGCTAGAGCCCCAGTTCTTTGGCTGTTCAATAATGTTGTGTTACAAGACCTGCGGTCCTTTAAAGTCTCTGCTGCTAGGTCTTGTGTAATTCTAATTGTGGCACCATCATATTTAAATCATTTTAATCTTGATGCTTTTAATATTTTATCCTTGGTCTGGGGGTTTGAGAATCTGACTATGATATTCCTATGAGTTTTCCTCATAGGATCTCTTTTAAGTCATGATCGATAGATTTTTTTTTCTATTTCTACTTCCTTGCCTTGTTCTAATGCTTCAGGACAATTTTCTTTAATTATTTCTTGTATAATTATTGTATCAAGATTCTTTTTTTGAATAACTTTTAGTTACTCCAATTATTTTTATATTTTCTTTTCTTGATCTCCAAATCTGTTGTTTTTCTTATGTTTCACTTTCTCTTCAATTTTTTCATTATTTATATTTTGTTTAATTATTTCTTGATCTTTATAATTTCACTGGCTTCACTTTGCCCAATTCTAATTTTCAAGGTGTCATTTTCTTCCTTAAGATTCTGTATCTCCTTTTCTAGTTGGTTTACTTTTCTTCCGTAACTTTCTTGTTTATCTTGGATTATTTTTATTTTTTAAATTTTTTCCTCCACCTCCATCTTTTGATTTTTAAAGTCTTTTTTTTAAGATTTTCTATAAATTCTTTTTGGGAAGGTGATGATTTGACATTACTCCTTGGGGGTTTATTTACTTCAATATCCTCCTATGAAGAAGAACCCCAGTCATCTCAATTCCCATAATAGCTTTCTAGGGTTGGATTCTTCCTCCTTTGCTTGTGCATTTTTTTTGTGGTAATAGCTTGATTTTTGTAATCATCTCTGACCTTGGGGTATGGGAAATGGTGACTCTTGCCCCAGACCTTCAGTTCTCCCTTCTAGCTTGGACCAGTCAAACCTCCAACCTCCTGTAAGTGCCCACAGCTAGGGGTTTTCTGCCCCAATGCTTCCGCACTCACCAGGCATGAGCTGGTTCCCTCTTGCCCCTTCATCAGCAGGGGTTCCTGCAATCTTCCTGGGCTCAAATACTCAACTCCGTTCATTATCCTGGGGTGAAAAGTTTCTGTGGCTGGGGGTGAGGCAGCATCTCAAACCAACTTATCCCAGGACTTGCCGCTTGTTGTCTAAGTGGCTTGCTGCTTGTTGTTAAAATGGAATCTAGCCTGGAGGTGTTTACTCCTCCAGGGACCAAACCTAGTCCTGGGATTTTTCTTTAGATTTTCTCAAATTGTCCCAGGAAGACCCTGGTTGTGCCCTTATTCTTTTTTGTCTCCACCCATGCTTTGTTAGCCCTAAAGTACTATTTCAACTCTTTTGTGGAGGAAAATCTTTGAAGAGCTTGGAACTTTCTGACCTACTCTGCCATCTTCCCAGAATCCTCAATATTAATGGTATCTTGATAGCATTTACCCAACCTCCTTTGGAAATAGGAACAGAGACTTTTTGCATTACTCAGGGAAGTTCTTAAAGAAAATTAAGGACAGTCCATTCTCTTGGTTCTTGAATTCATAAACAGATTCAGTAGAAAAACAGATTTAGATGAAGGAGAAAAATATAAGTTGAGATTAATTAGAATGAGTTTCTATTTCAGGGTAAAGTTTAATTCAAGCTCCTGCTCACTTGCAGCATGATAGAAAGTTAGAGTGAGAAAGAATCTTAGAAATCATTTAGTTCATCAGTTCACTTCATTCCAGAGCTGAGAAATCCAAGGCTCAGAGTGATGATTTGACTTTCCTGTCTCCCTGATCTGCCCATCAAGAAGCAGAGTCAGTCACACACAACCCTGCCTTTCAATGGAAGCAAATCACCCAGCAGTGCCTTAAACTCACAGCACCATAGATTTAGAGGCAGAAGGGTTCAAAATTCTGTTCCAAACTCCAATCAAAAATAAAATCAGTTTCTTCATCCTTTTGCATTTTATTAATTACAAAATCAATGTAGTATTTTAAAAATAAAAAAAATTGCCTATTATACATACTAATCTCAAAATGTCAGACCTTGAGCTGACAAGAAATTAACAAAATACTGCAACAGACCTACACAAATTCTATTCAGTCAAAAAAGTTTTCAGTGATTCCTCTCATGATTATTAAAGTCAGTTGGACCCCTATCTATGTATTTCTTTACATGGATTTATAGTCAATATGAAAAAAATAGGAATATATCATAGACTTTGTAGTCTCTTGCTTTCAAAACTCTAAGAAAAGACGTTGATAAAAATGAGGAGAAAGAAAAAGAAAAGGGGGAGGTAGCATAAGGAGAAGGAAGGAGGAGGTGAGGGGGAAGAGGAGGAAGAGGAAAAGAAGGAGAGGGAAGGGAGGAAGAGAATGAGGAGGAAGAAGAGGAGGAGAAGGGTGAGGAGGAGAAGGAGGAGGAGGAGAAGAAAAAAGAACTAATTTTTATATACTGTCTACTCTATTCTAGGTACTGTACTGAGCTTGCAATTATTATCTCATTCAATCCTCACTAGGAGGTAGTTTCTATTATTACCCTTATTTTACAGATGAAGAAACTGAGACAAACAAAACAAAACAAAAAAAAAAACGCCAAGGGTTAAATGACTTGCTCAGGTTCACACAGCTAGTAAGTAACTTAGACCTTCATGACTCAGTGAGTTCAGCCCTTAGTTAACAAGAATAACTAGTTAACATAGGGAATTCCCAGAGCTCCTCCATACTGCTATCCCAAGTGAGATCTTCCTCCCTTTTCTCATGGGCCCTGAGCTTGAAAATCATCTGACAAATAATGATGATTCTCAGAAAGACAAGAGAAGCCAGGAAAAAGGCATAATACTTTAAAAATGTGTTATGTTTCTATTTAATTTCCCTTAGTTCTTATACTCTAATTTCACTAAATGCACCTCTTCTATATTACCCAATAGCATTAATTTTCACAGCTGCTTTAAATATCAAACCATAATTGAGAAATTTATATATGCATATTTAATTCAATAAAACAGACTGATTTTCTTAGGGCAAGCAATGTGATTTTATGTTTTATGGGTTTTTTTAAGGACTGCAATAAATTTCATAGAAAAAAATGTTATTTTCTCCAGGAGGTTAAATGGGAGGCACTTTAAAAAATAAATTAAGTACCTGATTTTATATGAACCTGTACTTATATAAATAGCCTAATTTTTATAAAAATAATAAATCAAAATAAGAGTTTAACTTGAAATTAAAAAGTACTCTGTGTGTGTTTCCCTACTTCAGAAAATCTGGGATTTTTATCAGTGAGAATATTAACTTTGCCAGTAAAAATCTCAACCCATTCATGCCTTAGTAGATGGTTTTCATCAGTAGCTGTGGACAGTCTACTAGTGAGGAGTCTTTTCTAAGGAAAGCTAGACCTCATAAAACAGAAAAGACAGACAACCTGTCTATCAGTAATTCTGTATTCAGAGCTTTTTTTTTTCTCCCAGTAAACTGTTGCCTGTTTTCCATTGGCATAGCATTTGAAAACCCGGCATGACTTCTCTACCATGATGAGAGAGTGTGGTGAACTGGAACGTGCTACGCTTATAGTTAGAAGACTTAGGCTCAAGTCTTGCCCCAGAAATATACTACTTTTGTGACCTTGGACAAATCACTTAACTTGTGCTTCACTTTTCTAATCTGAAAAATGAGGGGTTTGAGTTACATAGCCATGTAAGTCTAAGGTCTCTTCCAAATTTTTAAATATGATTCTATTCAGAAGTTGCTCATTTATGGGTTGTATCTCAGGCAAAAGAGGAAAACTGTTCAGTGGTCCCAGAACTAGCCTGTCATTGTCATCATAGTTGACAAGTCTTGGCATATTTAAAAAAAACACCATTATCCAAAACTATGAACATACTGCATGAAAAAAAAATTGAAAACCTCACCATCATTTTTTTTGTGTGTGGGGGGTGGTGGAAGTGTATGGAGAGGATGACAGGGGAAATGGATCCAAATCCCAGCTCTGTTACTTATCTAGTTTTACAATTAAAAGTTCTGTTTCTCTCTCTTCTACCTCTTTTATTTCTACTGGAAAGACAAAACCAAACAATACCCTTGGAACAAATATATGTAGTCAAGCAAAACTCCCAGAGCTGCTTTTAATATATTTTATTTTTTGCACACATGGGCCTTTCTCCTCTTTCTTTGGTCTCTTTGAGGTATAGGCCTAGTTGTATTATTTTTAATATATTTTTCACTAAGTATTTTTAAATTGCATGTAAAAATGCACTCATTTTAAAAATTATTTGAGTTTCAAATTATTTCTTGATAACTCAAGCAATTCGAAATTGATTATACAGGTGACATCATGTAAAACATTTCCATATTAGTCATGTGGCAAAAGAAAATGGACCAAAAATAAAACAAGAAAAAGAAAAAAAAAAGAAAAGAAAACCCATGCTTAAATTTGCATTAAAAGTTCATCAGTTCTCTCTGGAGATGGATAGCATTGTTCATCATGGTTCCTTTAGACGGGTTTTGGATCATTGTCTTGATCAGAGTAGCTAGGTCTTTCAAAATTGATCATCCCTACAACATTACTGTTACAATTATCTACTATTCTCTTCATTTTGGATGAGTTCATATGTCTTCCCAAGTTTTTCTGAAACCATCCTGCTTGTTATTTCTTATAGGACAATAATATTCCATCACAATCACATAAAACAAATTGTTCAGCCATTTCCCAACTGATCAGCATCCCTTCAAATTCCAATTCTTTGACACCACAAAAAGAACTAATATAAATAATTTTTGCACACATAGATTATTCCCCTTTTCTTTTATCCTCTTTGGGATATAGACCTAATAGTGGTATTGCTGGGTCAAAGGGTATGTACAGTTTTATAGTCTTTGGGATATAGTTCCAAATTGCTCTCCAGAATGGTTGGACTGGTTCACAACTTCACTAACAGCTAGCAAGTGTTTGAGGCTTATTTGAATTCAGGTCTTCCTGACTCCAGGCCTGGCACTTTATCCACTGTGCTACCTAGCTGTCCAATATACTACTGTGCATTGTGTACCCAATCTATTCCATTTATCCACCACTATGGCTTAGTGAGTACCAAATTGTTTTGACGATTGATGCTTTGTAATACAGTTTTTATTCTGGCAACGCTAGGCTGCCTTCCTTCACATTTTTTTTTTCCATTGGTTTCCTTGATATTCTTGATGTTTTGTTCTTCCAGATGATATTTTTAAGGTATCCAGGAAGTAATTTCTTTTCTTTATTTAAGAATATTCACTTTCACTGAGGCCCCTGGAACACACAAGCCTATTCTATCTCCTTGTCAAACATGGGAATATCTTGAAAGTGTATATTTATTTATTTTTATTTTAAAATTTATTCATTTATTTTTAGTTTTCAGCTAAAATCTCACCACCTCAGATGATTTTTTTTGCTCCATAAAATAATTATTTTCTTGATATGGCTCTGAATAAGTAAATTAACTTGGATAGAATTATAATTCTTATTGTATTGGCTGAGCCTAGGTATAAGTAATTAATATTGATCCGATTGTTTAGATCTGTTGGTTTTAGTGTGAAACACATTTTGTAATTGTATTCATATAATCCCTGGGTTTGTCTTCACAGGTAGACTCCCATGTATTTTATGTTTTCTGGAGTAATGTTAAATGAAATTTCAGTTTCTATGTCTTGCTGCTGGATTTTGTTGATAATATATAAAAATGTTGGAAATTTGTTTGGATTTATTTCATAACCTGCCAATTTGTTAAAGTTGTTTCAACAAGGTTTTTACTTGGTTCTCTAAGTATATCATTCTATCACTGGCAGTAAGTGGTAGTTCTGTTTCCACAATGCCTTTTTTACTCCTTAAATCTCTTTTTCTTGTCTTATTGCTATAGTGAGAATTTCTAGTACAAAATTGAAAAATAGTGGTGAGGTGACAATATTTTGATCCAGCATCACCACTACTAGATCTGCTTCCAAAGATAATTAGGGGAAAAATAGAACCTATATGTTCTCAAATATTTACAGCATCTCTTGTAGTGGTGGCAAAGACCTGAAAAGTATGGGGATGCCCATCAATTGGGGAAGAGCTGATCAGGTTGTGTTTTATGATTGCAATGGAATGCTACTTTGCTATAAGAAATTATGAGCTTAATGAGCTTAGAAAAATGTGGATAGACTTGAATGAAATAAGGAAGAGCAAAATGATCAGAATTAAGATAATATTGTATACAGTAACACCAATATTTCTTTAAGAACAACACTGAGTGAATAAGTCGTCTTGACTATTATCAATACTCAATTAACTACAATGGATATATAAAGGAAGATTCTATCTGCATCCAGAGAAAGAAGTGATAAATAGAAAGATGTATAGAATGATCATAATACAGACATATATGGGTATGTATGCATGTATCTGTGTAATACATATGTATACATGTGTATGTATGTATATATCCATATACACATATGTATACACACACACACACAATTTGTATCTACTGGTAGTCATCTCTAGGGTTGGGGGGAAGAAAAAAAGGGAAAAAAGAAATTTACATGATAACTATTATATATGTAAAGGGGATAGCAAATTGTACATAACAGATTTGCAATTCCACATGTAATCATCTATTTATTACACTATGTTATGAAAATGCTTATTTTATTGCATAAATTAAAAATAAAATCAAATAATATCAAAAATTAGAAGGGTTAATGCCACACCAATGAGGATGAAATCCAAGCAACTATTAGGAGTTGTTTTGCTCATTGTATTCCAGTGAAACTGAAAATCTAACTGAAATGGAAGAATATTTACAAGAATATAAGCTGCCAGATTAATAGAAGAGGAAACAGAATACTTAAATAACTCTTTCTTGGAAAAATAAATTGAACAAGCCATCTTGTTCCCTAAGAACTCCCTAAGAAAAAAATCCCAAGGATCACATAGATTTACAAGTAAATTTTACCAAACACTTAAAGAACAGTAATTCTAATATTATATGCATTATTTGAAAAATATATACACACATATATGGATGTATATGCACATACGTACATATGCACACATAGTCACAGTGTATGATCTTAGAGATATATTGTTGTAATCTCTATGCTAGTATTTTATTTAAATTTTTTTTGCAACAATATTCATTAAGGAAATTGCTCTCCAGTTTTCTTTGTCTTGGTTTAGGTGTCAATGACACATGTTTGTGTCATGATAGCAACTTTCATCTCTGATTCATTAATTCTCTCTTTCTCTCTTTGATTGATGTACATATTTAGAGATGTATATTTTCCCCTGATTACTGCTTTGGCTGCATCCCACAAATTTAGGAATGTTCTCTTATCATTGTCATTTTCTTTAATGAAATTTATTGTTTCTAAGATTTTTTTTCTTTGACCCATTTATTCTTTTGGATGAGAATATTTTGTTTCTAATTTATTTTTAATCTCTGCTTCTATAGATCTTTGTTAAATGTAATTTTTATTGCATTATGGTCTGAAATGTGTACATTTAACATTCTTTTCTATATTTGACTGTGATATTTTAATGCTCTAATAGAGTCAATCCTCAACTTTTGTGGGGGTAATGGTACTAGAAAATGATGCAAAAGTCAAAAACATAAGTATTGATACATTGAATCTTTGGGAAATAAGGATTAAGTTATCACAACCACCAAAACCAGTAATCTTTTGCTAGTAATTACTGAAAATACACTTTTCTGAATACAATTCTTTATAACAAAACGTTGATTCTTATAATATGCAGTTTCCTAACAGAGTAACCATGAAATAAACCATAAAATGCAGGGGAGAAGAGAGACAAGGCTGGACAGGAAGGGAGGGGCAGGTTCAGCGACTTTAGAAAAACTCCTGATGTAAGAAAAGGTAAAGGAGCAAACTACCATCTCCAATCTCTTTTTCTGCTCTATAGTTGAACTGTTCCCCAATGAAAAGCACATGTCTCTGGGGAAGTTTCCTAGGAGCTTGGAACTTCTACAGCTCCCTGGTACAACTTTCCATAGTAGGATGCAGTGAATATAGGCTGAGTACCATGTTATTTACCCACAAAGTTAGCAGTTTTTCCATTTTTCAGTTTCATTGTACCACTTGAGACATTACTTTATCACTTCCTGGAGTAGACTCACAAACTTTTTTATGAATACTCTACTCCTGTTTGTAGTATAACAAATTATTGGTTCCTTAACAGCAAACTCACCACCAACAGTACCTACAGATAATCTGGCATCAAAATTATCTAACATTTTTTATTTTTTTTTCACCAAGTTGCATCACTGATGCATGCTTGGGCTTAGAGCCCAAAGGACTTATATTACTCTTTGGAGGCTTAATTGCAACATAAAACTTAAGTTTTAAGGGCAAAAAATGAAAATGTGCAATGAATGCACAGGGAACTCTTTAGAATGTTATGGTGTAAAAGACTATTGAATGCCTAGTAGAATATCAGCCACTCCACAAACTTATGAATCACACCTCTCATTTTTTTCTTCTCTACTGCACATAGCCACAAATATGTGCACTTGGCAACTTGAAAGTGAAAATGAGATTGCTAAAGTAAAATGCATGAATGTTAAGGATTCACTGTACGTAGTCAATTTTTGTGAAGGTGCCATGTGCGGCTGTAAAAAAGGTATACTCCTTTCTATTCCCTATCAGTTTTCTCCATAGGTCTATCATATCTAACACTTTTTTTTAAATTTATTTTTGACATGTTTGGTTTTCAGCATTGATTTTCACTGGCGTTTGAATTACAAATTTTCTCCCCATTTCCTCCCCCCCCCACTCCAAGATGGCGT
>CM053622.1:591113386-591174129 GCA_028646595.1 Phalanger gymnotis
CAGCTTTTCCCACTAACCTTCTCTGATGTCTTTGCTCTTTGTGGGTTGAGAGGTCTGGTACATGCCACAGCTCAGTATTTTGGGATGCCAGGGCACTTTCCGCTTGTCGCCTGGTCTGGTAGGTCCGCGTCTGGTCTGTTCGCGCCGTGCGCGCTGTGCTCAGCTCCGCTCCCCTCGGCTGGGGGCTGGGAGGTCCGTGTGGGACCGACCTTACCCAGAGACCATCCAGGCTGTCCTGGGGTGGGGCCCTGCTTCCCTCTGCCACTTTGTGGGTTCTGCAGCTCTAGAATTGGTTCAGAGCCATTTTTTTATAGGTTTTTGGAGGGATTTGGTGGAGAGCTCATGCCAGTTACTGCTTTCTGGTCGCCATCTTGGCTCCGCCCCTCCATTTCTAACACTTTTGAGATCTATTTGTCTCCTTTATTCTTTCTTATTTATTTTGTGCTTAGATTTATCTAGCTCTGAGAGGAAAAAGTTGAGGTCCCCTATTATTTATTTATTTGTTGTTTTCAGAGCTATTAGGTATGGTTCTTTTTTAAAATTTATTTTTAGTTTTCAACATTCATTTTCACAACATTTTGAATTACATATTTTCTCTCCATCACTACCCTCCCCCCTGCCCCAAGATGTCACGTATTCTGATTGCCCCCTTCTCCAGTCTACCCTCACTTCTATCATCCCACTCCATCTCCCTATCTGTTTTCTCCTTACATTCTTGTACGTGAAGTATATTTCTATACTGCATTGTCTCTGTATCTTATTTCCCAGTTGCATGTAAAAACAATTTTTAACATTTGTTTTTAGAACTTTGAGCTCCAAATCCTCTTCTTTCTTCCCTCCCCACTCACCCTCCTTGAAAAGGCGAGCAATTCATTATAAGTTACACATGCATCGTTATGCAAAACACTTCCATAATAGTCATGTTGTGGAAGACTAACTATATTTCCCTCCATCCTATTCTGTCCCCCTTTATTCAGTTTTCTCTTTTTACCCTGTCACTTTTCAAAAGTGTTTGTTTTTGACTACCTCCTCCCCCAATCTGCTCTGCCTTCTATCATCTCTCCTTATCCCCTTCCCCACTACTTTCCTGTAGGGTAAGACACCCAATTGAGTGTGTATATTATACCCTCCTTAAGCCAAATATGATGACAGCAAGATTCACTCATTCCCTCTGAATTACGCCCTCTTCCCTTTCATTACAACAACTTTTTCTTGCCACTTTTATGTGAGATAATTTACCTCATTCTATATCTCTTTTTCTCTTTCTCTCAATATATTCCTCTCTCACCCCTTAATTTTATTTTTTTGGTATCATTCCTTTATATTCAACTCACCCTATGCTATATATATATATAGCATATATATATATATATATATATATATATATATATATACACGTACATACGTATGCATGTATGTAAATTCCGTTCAACTGCTGTAATGCTGAGAAAGGTTTCATGAGTTACAAATATCATCTTTCCATGTAGGAATGTAAACAAAACAGTTCAACTTTAGTAAGTCCCTTGTGATTTTTCTTTCCCTTTTACCTTTTCAAGCTTTTCTTGATTCTTGTATTTGACAGAAAAAAAAATATCTATTCAGGGGCAGTTTTTTTTTATCAAGAATACCTGAAAGTCATCTATTTTGCTGAAAATCCATATTTTTCCCCATAGTATTATACTCAGATTTGCTGGGTAAGTGATTCTTGGTTTTGATCCTAGCTTCTTTGACCTCTGGAATAACATATTCCAAACCCTTTGATCCCTTAATGTAGAAACTACCTAGATCCTGTGTTATCCTGATTGTGTTTCTACAATACTCAAATTGTTTCTTTCAGGCTGCTTGTAATATTTTCCCCTTGACCTGGGAACTCTGGAATTTGGCTACAACATCATATCAATACAAATAGTATCAATATTAAACACAGTAGCACAAAATGGTATTGCATTTGGTGTTTTCTTTTTGGGATCCTTTTCAAGAAGTGATTTGTGGATTCTTTCAATTTCTATTTTACCTTCTGGTTCTAGAATATCTGAGCAGTTTTCCTTGATAATTTCTTGAAAGATGATGTCTAGGATGTTTTTGTGATCCTGGCTTTCAGGTTGTCCAATAATTTTTCAATTATTTTTCCTGGATCTATTCTCTAGGTCAGCAGTTTTTCCAATGAGATATTTCATGTTGTTGTCCATTTTTTTTTCATTCTTTTGGCTCTGTTTTATAATATCTTGATTTCTCATAAAGTCACTAGCTTCTAGTTCTTCCATTCTAATTTTTAAAGCAGTATTTTCTTCAGTGGTCTTTTGGACTTCCTTTTCCATTTGGCTAATTCTGCCTTTCAAGGCATTCTTTTCCTCATTGGCTTTTTGGAGCTCTTTTGTCATTTGAGTTAGACAATTTTTAAGGTGTTATATTCTTCAGGTTTTTTTGAGTCTCCTTTAGCAAGTCATTGACACATTTTTCATGATTTTCTTGCATCGCTCTCATTTCTCACCCCAATTTTTCCTCTACTTCTCTTACTTGCTTTTCCAAATCCTTTTTGAGCTCTTCTATGGCCTGAGACCAATTCATATTTTTCTTGGAGGCTTTGGACATAGTCTCTTTGACTTCGTTGGCTTCTTCTGGCTGTATGTTTTGATCTTCTTTGTCACCAAAGAAAGATTCTATAGTCTGAGTCTTTTTACATTGCCTGCTCATTTTCCCAGACAATTACTTGACTTTTGAGCTCTTTGTCAGGGTATGACTGCTTCCAGAGTGGAGAGTGTTTTGTCCCAGGCTTCAGGGGTTTTGTGATGCTGTTTTCAGAGCTAGTTCTATTCTGTGGTGATATGATACTCCTGTCCTGGCCTGTGCTCTGGTCTGTGAGTACAAGCACTCCTTTCTGCCATGTAACTACCAGGAGGACTCCTCCACAGTCACATCAAGCTCTGCCACACCAGGGCTCCTCCTCCCCCATGGACCACCAACCAGAACTGTGATCCAGATCCAAGCAGGGCAAAGCAAGAGAATGCTGCCTCAGTTCCAGCAAAGAGATCTCTGCACTCCCACTCTAATCAACCACCTGATCCCCCCCCCCCCATGTCTGTGGTCCTGGACCCAGAAGCAGCTGCAGCCACTGCTGCTGCCCCTGCCACTGCCACTGCTGCTGCCACCACCTACACTGCCCCAGGGCTGGGGCCAGACCACACACTTCTCTCACCCAGGTCCAACAATTTTCCCACTGACCTGCTCCATTGTCTTTGGTGTTTGTGGATTGAGAAGTCTGGAAACTGCCACAGCTGCTAGCAATTCAGTGCCTGAGGTCTGCCCAGTCTGGTCTACTCCAGCCCATTCTGTGCCAGTGTGGCCCACACCAGGCTGTGCTCTACTCCCAGCACAGTGTGATAGACCCTTCCCAGAAACCATTAAGGCTGTCTTGGCCTGGAGAATGATTTCACTTTGTCATTTAATGGGTTCTATAGCTCTAGAATTTGTTTAGAGTCATTTTTGCAGGTGTTTGTAGGGATTTGGGGGAGAGCTCAAGTGAGTCCCTGTTTTGAAACTGCCATCTTGGCTCCACCCCCAAGGTCTCCTATTATTATACTTTTACTGTCTATTTCTTTCTGCCATTCATTTAACTTTTCATGTGAGAATTTGGATGCAATACCATTTGGTGCTACTGTGTTTAATATTGATATTATTTCATTGTCTATGGTTCCTTTAAGGAAGTTGTAATTTCCCTGGTTATCCATTATAATTAGGTTCATTTTTCTTTTAACTTTTGGCTTGTCTGACATCATGACTGCTACTTCTGCCTTTTTTTCTTCAGTTGTAGCATAATAGATTCTGCTCCAGCCCCTTATTTTATTTCTATGTGTGTTTCTCTGTTTCAAGTGTGCTTCCTATAAATATCATATTATTAGATTCTGATTTCTAATCCACTCTGCTATCTACTTCTGTTTTATGAGTGAGTTCATCCCATTCACAATTATAGTTATTATTATTAACTTTTCATTTCCCTCCATCCTATTTTCTTCCATTTATCCTTCTCTCTTTTTATCATATCTGCTTCTCTAAATTATGTTTTCCTTCTGACCACTGCATCCTTTATCTGTCACTCCTTTTATGAGCACTTGTACTCTTCCCCCTCTTAATTCTTAGTTGGGTAAGATATATTTCTATTACCAAATGAATATGTGCTTATGTGAGTGAGTGATTGTGTGTGTGTGTGTGTGTGTGTGTGTTCCCTATTTGAAGTAAATTAGATGTAAGTGAAGTTCAAGTGTTGCCTGCCCCCTACACCATTTTCCCCTCCAGTGTAAAAGCTCTTCCTAGTATGCCTCTTTTATGCAATTAATTTTCTGAATTTTTCCTCCCCCTTCCTTCTTCTCCCAGGGCATTTTTTTTCCTGACCTATATACCTTTATTTTCATCATCTCAATATTATTGACCCATTTCTGCACCCTCTTTTTATGTAGAATCTTTCAACTACCTTAATAATAATAAAGTTCTTAGAAGTTACATGTGTCATCTTCCCATATAGAAAGATAATCAATTTAATCTTATTGTGTCCTTTATGAGTTTTCTTTCATGTTTATCTTTTTATGTTTCTCTTAAGTCTTGTAATTGAAAGTCAAATTTTCTATTTAGCACTGGTGCTTTCACCAGAAATACTTGAAAGCTCTCTATTTCATTAAACATCTACTTTTTAATCTTTGAAAGATTATACTTACTTGTGCTGAGTAGGTTATTCTTGGTTGTAATTCCAGCTCCCTTGCCTTCAGCAGTATCGTATTCCAAGCACTCCACTCCTTTAATGTGGAATCTGCCAAGTCTTCTGGGATCTTGACTATGGCTCCATGGAATCTGAATTGTTTCTTTCTGGCTTCTTTGGAATGTTTTCTGTTTAACTTGGGAGGTCTGGAATTTGGCTATAATATTGTTGAGTTTTCATTTTGGGAGTTCTTTCATGTGGTTATCAGTGGATTCTTTCAATTTCTATTTTACTCTCTGGTTCTAGGATATTAGGGTAATTTCTTGCTAATTTTTTGAAATATGATGTCTAGTCCCTTTCTTTAATCATTTTAGGTAGTTCAATAATTCTTTAATTGCCTTTTTTATTTTCCAGGTCATTTGTTTTTCTGAGATATTTCACATTTAAAAACATATGTTTCATTCTTCTGACTTTGTTTTATTGTTTCTTGATGTCTCATGGAGTCGTTAGCTTCCAGTTTTTAAGGAATTGTTTTCTTCAGTGATCTCTTGGACTTTTTTTTTCCAATGTGTGGATTTTGTTTTTTAAAAAGTTATTTTCATCAGTAAGAGTTTTTGCTTCTTTTTACACTTGGCCATTTCTGTTTTTAAGATATTTGGGGGGATATTTTTATGTCTTTTTACCTAACTGTTAATTGTCTTTTAATAATTTTCTTCCTTCACTCTCATTGCTTTCCCTAATTATCTTCTGCTACTCATATTTGATCTTGAATTTTTTACATCTTTTCCAGGAAGTCTTTTTGGATGTGTGTCCAATTCATAGTTTTCATTCAAGCTTTGTTTATAATTATTTTGACTTCATTGTCTTTTTCTGGGTTTGTGTCTTGATCTTTCCTGTCACAATAATAGATTTTTATGTTCAGTTTCTTCTTCTCCTCCTCCTCATTTTCCCCCTCTTCCTCCTCTTCCTCCCCTACCCCTTCTTCCTCCTCCTCTCATTTCCTCATCCTATTTCTTGATTTGGAATTTTATGTGAAGGATAGATTCTGTTACCACCATTAGGGTGGGAAGGTCATTGTTTCAAGTTTCAGTCTTTTTTTGCATAGTTGTTTTCACAGATAGCCTGGGGTTTTAGAAGTGTTCAATACTTACAAGGTGATGCGATCTGGGGAGAAGTGTGGTCACTGCTCTCTTGGTCTATACTCTGGTCTTTATCCAGGATGGGCTCATGCTTCCTTGGGACTGGAAGTGAAACTTTTCCTTGGGGTCTCTGATCCCTTGGACCTAGAAGTGGTACTCTTCCTCAAGGTCCCAAATCCATTTTGACCAAAAGCAATAATGTCCCTCAGGGCTTAATCTCCTTCTTGACTGAAAATGCTCCTTTGCCCTTGAAATGTGATCCATAACTGGGTATAGGCAATGGAACTGCTGAACAGCCTCTGGTCCTGAGTCCAGTGCTAGCACAAAGGTCCCCTGTAATCTCTTTCTGTCCAGTTGCCAGATCATCTTACCATCTCTTGCTTGAGAGATCCTGAAGGTGCTGCTTCTCTGTCACCTCTACCTAGTCCTACCACTGGTGTTTCATCCAAGTCAGTTTTCAGGTCATCCCCCCATCCCAGTGTCACAGATCTCTTTTTTTGACCTCCCAAGTTGTCTTGGCTTGAAGGATGTCTCACCCTGACCTTTTTTTGGCTCTACCACACCAGAATTCTACTTAAGGAATTATTTTAAAATTGTTTGGAGGAGAATTTTGGGAGAGCTTAGCTGAGTTCTTTCTCTATTCTGCTATCTTTCCTCTACTTCTAGTGGTAATATTGTTGCTACAAATGGTATATGTACATTTCAAGTAACTTTGGGGGCATATTTCCAAATTGCTTTCAAGAATTCTGGGTCAATTCAAAGGTGCACAAAAGGTGTATTAGTATGTTTGTTTTCACGCAGGCTCTCCAACATTTGTCAATTTTCCCTTTTCAACAACTTTGAACCTTAGTTACTTTAATTTACATTTCTCTAATTGTTATTGATTTGAAGCATTTTAATATATCAGTTGGTAGTTTGAATTTTTTCCTCAGGAAATTGCCTGTTTATCTCCTTTGATCATTTATCAATGCAATTCACATTTTCTTCCCCCAAGACTTGGCGTTGCTGGAAACTTCCAGCCTAAGCAGATGTACAAGTGAAATGCAAAGTGATGCACATCCTCACAGGGCATGGAAATTTTCTTTATGATAGTAAAGCACTATACTGTATGTCACAAATCAATATTATTATTATTAATGCCATTAATAGCAAATTTTCCCTTCCATGAAGGATGTTTTTTTCATTTAACTGAAGTCCTATGCTGGTTCCTCATTGTGTGATGAAAGTGGAACCATAATCTTTGGCCCAACTAAACTGAAAAGATTTTGAGTATGGCTGTAGACATAGACTTTTGTGGGGCTGTGGTGTGTGTGTGTGTGTGTGTGTGTGTGTGTGTGTGTGTGTGTGTATGGTCTTAGGGGCAATTTAGCCAGATTTGAAGAGTCTCATTATCTGGGCTCTAGTTTCTATACAATGATTACACTGAAACATCAAGTCAAAAAAGACCATCTTTGAAAGAACATAGCTTTCTAAAACATGGAGAGGGCTGTTACTGGCATTGGTTGGATAATAATATCCTAGATATGGATCTAGAGACGCCCTCAAAGGCTTCTCATTTGACAGTAAAGAAAATCGAAGCCCGAGGTGATTAATTGACTTGCCTCAGTTCGCAGAAGTAGTAAGTTGTAAGAGCAAGTAAAGTGGGACTTTTTAATGTTTTTATTTCTTTTGGAGTGCTTCTCAGCACCATGGCAATCAAGTGCCTTTGGTTGAGTCTTGCCTTTGTTTGTAGGAAGGCCCACACCCTTTTGCTAGTTAGGTGAGGGGAGGTGTGAAGCCATGGAGACATGTGAACCCCTCAGGCCCTGAAAAAGGGCATATATACTCTGAAGTTGGCATTTTGTTTAGGGCTTACTCATTGGAAGAGTGTTGTTGTGGAGACTCTAGGTAGTTATTAAGGAACCCTCTGGGTTTGAAAACCCAAATGTTGGTGCTTCTGTCTCTGGTAACTATGTATGCAATGTCTTGGTTGGACAGCTAGAAGCCCTGTCTGTTGATTTGTTTTTTTTTTTTTGCTCTGTTTATATAATTTCTGCTTGTAATTTCCGTTCCTGTTTTCTCTGAAGTTCAGGGTGCTGACTTATTCCCCTGAACTAAGTGAATGATATATGCATGGTTGATTAAAGTGAGATTTTAAACCCCTTATAGTTGCTTTCCTTAGAAAAGCAGATCAAGGTGGGGGGGGAGCCAAAATGGTGGGTGGAAAGCAAGGACTTGCATGAGCTCCACCCAAGTTCCCCCCAAAAACCTATAAAAATGGCTCTGAACAAATTCTAGAACTGCAGAACCCATGAAATAACAGAGGGAAGCAGGGCTCCAGTCCAAGACAGCCTGGATGGTCGCTGGATAAAGTCTATCTCACGAGCTGGGAGGGTAGGGTAGCAGAGCCCAGCATGAGCTGCGCCTGGACCAAACAGACCAGGAGCTGGGAGGAACAGGCCTTAGCCCCCTGAATCAATGAAATGTGGCAGTTACCAGATTTCTCAACCCACAAACTGCAAAGACAACAGAGAAGGTCACTGGGAAAAGCTGCAGGGAGTGAAAGGAGTTCATGGTTCAACCACCACCCCAGGGAAGAGGAGGTGGTACAGCTCTGAGGACAGAACTATAGCTGCAGTTTCTTCTGGCCCTGGACCCACCTGATGGGAGGAATTAAGTGGTGGATCAGAGTGGGAGTGCAGAGCCTGCTTAAGATCTGAGTCCAGTCCAGGTTGATGGTTCTTGAGGGAGGAGGATCACAAATGTGGCAGAGTTGCTGTTTAGAAATAGCTCTGAAAACAACAGCACAACCCCTCAAGCTTGGGATATAGTATTCTATACTCTACAAGCAGTCACACCCTGATGAAAAACTAAAGGGTCAAGCAGTTGGCTGGGAACATGGTCCAGCAGCAAAAATAGACACAGATTCAGACTCATACTTTGGAATCTTTCTTTGGTGACAAAGAAGACCAAAAATTACAGCCAGAAGAAGTCAACAAAGCCAAAGAGCTTCCATCAAAAGCCTCCAAGAAAAACATGAACTGGTCTCAGGCCATGGAAGAGCTCAAAAAGGATTTGAGAAAACAAGTTAAAGAAGTAGAGGAAAAATTGGGAAGAGAAATGAGATGCAAGAAATGATGCAAGAAAACCACAAAAAAAAAAAAACAAGTCAATGACTTGCTAAAGGAGACCCAAAAAATACTGAAGAAAATAACACCTTAAAAATAGACTAACTCAAATGGCAAAAGAGCTCCAAAAAGCCAATTAGGAGAAGAATGCCTTGGAAGGCAGAATTAGCCAAATGGAAAAGGAGGTCCAAAAGACCACTGAAGACCTTAAAAGTTAGATTGGAGCAAGTAGAAGCCAGTGACTTTATGAGAAATCAAAATATTATAAAGCAGAAATAAAGGAATGAAAAAATGGAAGACAATGTGAAATATCTCATTGGAAAAACCACTGACCTGGAAAATAGATCCAGGAGAGATAATTTAAAAATTATTGGACTACCTGAAAGTCATGATCAAAAAAAAGAGAGCCTAGATATCATCTTTCAAGAAATTATCAAGGATAACTTCCCAGATATTCTAGAGCTAGAGGGTAAAATAGAAATTGAAAGAATCCACCAATCACCTCCTGAAAAAGATCCCAAAATGAAAACTCTTAGGAACATTTTTGCCAAATTCCAGAGCTCCCAGATCAAGGAGAAAATACTGCAAGCAGCCAGAAAGAAGCAATTTGAGTATTGTGGAAACACAATCAGAATAACACAAGATCTAGCAGCTTCTACTTTAAGGGATTGATGGGCTTGGAATATGATATTCTGGAGGTCAATGGAGCTAGGATTAAAACCAAGAATCACTTACCCAGCAAAACTGAGTATCATGCTCCAAGGCAAAATATGGATTTTCAATAAAATAGAGGACTTTCAAGCTTTCTCAGTGAAAAGACCAGAGCTGAATAGAAAATTTGACTTTCAAGCACAAGAATCAATAGAAGCATGAAAAAGTAATCAAGAAAGAGAAATCATAAGGGACTGACTAAAGTTGAACTGAGTGAGTTGAATATGAAGGGATGATATCTAAAAAAACAAATTAAGGGGTGAGAGAGGAATATATTGAGAGAGGGATAAAGGGAGAGACAGAATGGGGTAAATTATCTCACATAAAAGTGGCAAGAAAAAGCAGTTCTGTTGGGAATGAAGAGGGGGCAGGCGAGGGAGAATGAGTGAATCTTGCTCTCATCGGATTTGACCTGAGGAGGGAATAATATACACACTCAATTTGGGGTCATACCCCACAGGATTGAAGGAGGAAGGGGATAAAAAAGGGGGGATGGCAGAAGGGAGGGCAGATAGGGGGAGGAGGTAATCAAAAGCAAGCACTTTTGAAAAGGGACAAGGTCAATGGAGAAAATTGAGTAAAGTGGGACACGACAGAATGGGGGGAAATATAGTTAGTTTTTCACAACATGAGTATTGTGGAAGGGTTTTGCATAATGATACACATGTGGCCTATGTTGAATTGCTTGCCTTCTTAGGGAGGGCAGTTGGGGAAGGAAGAGGGGAGAGAATTTGGAACTTAGAGTTTTAAAAGAAGATGTTCAAAAAGAAGTTTTTGTATGCAACTAGGAAGCAAAATATACAGGCAATGGGGCATAAAAATCTATCTTACCCTACAAGAAATTAAGGGAAAAGGGGATGCGGGATGGGGAAATGGGGTGACAGAAAGGAGGGTTGACTGGGGAACGGGGCAATCAGAATATACCCCATCTTGGAGTGGAGGGAGGGTCGAAATGGGGAGAAAATTTTTAATTCAAACTCTTGTGAAAATTAATGCTGAAAACTAAAATATTAAATAAATAAAAAAGAGAATAAAAAAAGAAAAGGAGAACCTGTGCTAGTAGCCCTACTGTGTGCTGACGTTATTGGCCTTATACAGCCACAATAGTGGCAAGTAGCATTGTTGTTACATTAAGTGTCCTAGGCTGGATTTAAAATTTGGCGCTTCTTTCTATTACACTGCTTCTGATATTGCATTAATTCCTAAATTGTAGACTGAACTATCAATAACTAGAATAATCACCCAAGTACACTGATAAATCTCAATAGGTGCCCAGACATTTGACGGCCATCAATCCCATGGAGAAATCTAATCACTTTCTGTTACAAGATTTTTAAAAACTTTATCATGAGTTCATAGCTCAATAATCAATAAATCAACAAATATTTATTGATCAACTATTAAAAGGCACTCATTAGACCTGCCTGTTTTAGAGCAATATGTGAGGGTTGGAAAATTGGTTATGGATGGACTCCTCCTAAGGGGAGTCTTGACCTTTACAATTGTGGCAAGTAGAATGTATACACTGAGTCAGTCAACAGGTCTGAGAAACAATGGGTCTTGTGAATTGGCTTTGAAAAATCTTATCATCCCTGCTGTCAGAGAGGCCAAGACTGACAAATTTCACAAACTTTTTAGGTCTGTTCAGAGCTTCACTTGGTTATGCCAATCAAGTATTCATATTAAACAAGGCATCATGATGGTGAACCTCTGGGAGGTGGAGGGCACCTGAGTACCTAGAGAAGATTGAACCTGCCCAGGTTGGAAATAGAGTAAAGGTGCCATGCTGATCAGTAATGGGATCCAGTCTGTGAGTAGTCTGAGTAGTCTTTGTCTTTCTAGCCTGGGCAAGATGGGGAGACCTAGTCTTAGGGACAAAATGGGTTTTCACCTTTCATTTTAATCCCTATCTAAGAGGGAAGGGTAAGGCTCTCTCTTTCTCTCTCTTTCTCTCTCTCTCTCTTTCTCTCTCTCTCTCTCCATATACATATACATATATATATATATATATATATATATTTAGAGATATATATGGAGATAGAGATACATATACATACATATACATATATATTTAGAGAGAGAGAGACAGAGAGAGAGAGAGAGACACAGAGAGAGAGAGAGTCCCATGTAACTTCTTTAGCTATATAACTAGTCAGCGAAAAAAAATTATTGGCACCATTCAATTCAATCTATTAAGCGTATATTCATACATTCAGTGCTTACTCTATCCAAGGTATTGCTGTAAGTATTATGGATATAAAGACATATACTTTGTCAATAATGGCATTCTCCTTCACCCTCTCTTTCAGAAATAAGGCTTAGTATTCTGAAACATAACTGCCATCTTTGTTCAGAGGATTCATGGCATGTTCTCTCACATAAAAACTCCCATTATCTCCTGTATATACCCCCTTCGCTCCTCTGATGCTGTTACCATTATAGGGCAAGCCCTCATCATCTCAGACTGAACCTACTATCAAAGCCTGCTGCTTGCTCTCCTTGTCTCAATTCTTTCCAGTCCAGTTCTTCTACCCAGCTGTCAAATTTATCATCCTTAAAGTCAGTCCCAAACTTTCATTTACCTAAAGACACCTAGATCGTGTTATAGTGCATATAGCACTGGACTTGGAGTCAGGAAGAGATGCAAGTTCAAATTCAACCTCATATAATTACTAGTTGTGTGACCCTAAGCAAATCACTTAAATTCCATATGTCTCAGTTTCCTCAACTGTAATATTAGGATAAAATTAGTACCTACCTCCCAGGGTTGTTTTGAGGATCAAATGAAATAATATTTGTAAAGTGTTTAACGCAGTGCCTGCACATTGTAGGGATTTAATAAATTCTTCCTTTTTTCTCCCTCTGTCCCTACCTTAATTCCTTCCCCAAATTAATTATACTGAATCCAAAGCATTAGGAAAGAACATGCAAAGTCTGAAAACTCAGAATCAAGACCTGGAGGGTTAAAAAAATAGCAAAGACAGAAAATAGCGGAAGATGTCAGTGTCTATGATGATTTCCTTCAATCACTAAAATGGGTTGAAGAGGAGAGATTTCATGGTGAGCAGCTTGCAAGCTCTATACTTTCTTCTCAAAGTCTTGACTTCTCTCTGGATATTTAGCACTTATTTTGCTCAGCACAGCAGAACTCACTTTTCTGCATTTATATTTTTCCACTTTGACTTATGCATACATACTTGTGTATACATACTTATGATTGTCCAGGTTCCTCCAGTAGTTTATAGATTCTTGGCAGTTTTGCCCTCAGTTCATACTCCACACCATGCCTAGTACACGTGGCATACACACATACTCTTGACTCAGGCTGCAGGGACAGGTGAGATTGGCATTGACTTACATATCTTGTGCTTGGCTAGGCTTTCACTTCTTTTTTCCCCTTTTCAAAGTGTCCATACCCTGGAGTTTCTTCTTACTTCATAAAAATATGTATAAATATTTCCTGACTAAATCCAAACGTTGTCTCAGTGCCATGGTCATATCCAAATTTCCTTTTGTCCAAGGTTGATTGTCCTGCCTGTTTTTCTGGATTATTAACCCAATGCTTTACCATGGTTTAGGGTTTAGGCAAAGAGCAAGGGAATATAACAACAATACTATTTGCGGCTGCTGTGGTGGTATATAACCAATATCATCAGCACATAGGAGGGCTGCTAGCACAGGTTCTTTGATCTGCTTTGCCAAAGGAAAGCAACTTTAAAGGGGTCAGCAATCTTACTTTAGTCAAACACACATATATACATAAACACATATACATATATATATAAATACACACACACACATATATATATACATATACACACATATACACATACAGACACTATGTGTACACATATACATATATACACACACACACATATCTATCCATATATATATATATATTTATTATATATTATATCTTTTATATATATAATACATATTATATATAATATATGTATGTTATATATTATATATATTAGTTCAGGGGAAAAGTCAGCACCCTAAACTTCAGAGAAAATACAAACAGAAATTACAAGCAGGAATTATATAAAAAGAGCAAATACAAATTGGAAAGACCAAGAGATAGGGCTTCCAACTGTCTGACCAAAAGTAATACATACACAGTTACCAGAAAGAGAAGAACCAACATCCGGGTTTTTCAAAGCCAGGGGGCTCCTTAACGGCTACCCAGAGTCTCATCTGGCTACATCATACAAACACTCTTCCAGTGAGTGAGACCCCAAAGCAAAATGCTGACCTCAGAGTATACATACCCTTCATCAGGGCCAGAGGGCATCACGACCCTCGTGACCCAGATTCATGTGACTCAGGCTTGCATGTGAATTTTGAAGTTTAAAGCAGGTCACAAAGGCCTATTAAGGGATAGGGAAAATCTTCAATTTGTATTAACATTACAAGGGCTTAGAGTCAGGAGGACCAGGGTATAAATCCCACTACTGATTCTTGCAGTGCCTAGCATATAACACTCATGATGGTCTAATCATTTAAGTTGTATCTGATTCTTTGTGGCCTCATTTGGGGTTTTCTTGGCAAAGATACTGGAGTGGTTGGCCATTTCTTTCTCCAGTTCATTTTATGCATGAGGAAACTGAGGCCAATAGGGTTAAATGACTTGCCCAGAGTCACACATCTAGTAAGTGCTGAGGCTGAATTTGAACTCACAAAAATGAGTCTTTCTGATTCCTAGCCGAGTGCTCTATCCACTGTTCCACCTAGTATATAATAAGTGCTTAATAAATACCTGTTAATTTACTCTGTGACTCTGAAGAAGCCAGCAAAACTCCTTGAATCTCAGTTTCTTCATTTACTAAAATGAAGATAGTAGCAGTACCTACTTCACATGGTTGTTATGAACATCAGTTGAAATACTGTAAGTAAGAGGACCAAGCCAAGATGTCAGAGTAAAAGCAGGGACTTGCTTGAGCTCTCCCCCAAATGCATCCATATTAATATAAAAATGACCCTAAACAAATTCTAGAGCTACAGAATCCACAGATGACAGAGTGAAACAAGTGTTCAGCCCAAGGCAGCCTGGAAGGTCAACATGAATTTTTATTGCACGATGCTGAGACTGGAGTACCACCCAGCATGGGCCACACTGCACAGACTGGGCCGGAGCAGATGGGTGGAGCAGGACTCAGAGCACTGAGTCACTGGTAGCTGCACCAGTTCCCAGACTTCTCAACCCACAAATGCCAAAGACAACTTAGCAGCTCAGTGAGAAAACCCTTTTGGATCTGGGTGAGAGAAGAGCATGGTTTGGTCCCAGTCCTGGGCAGCAGAGGTGGCTGCAGCCTCAGTTGTTTCCAGAGCTCCATGTCCACACATGGTAGGGGGATCAAGTGGCTAATCACAGTGGGAGTTCAGGGATCTCTCTACTTGTGCCGAGGCAGGATTCTCTTGCTTTGCCCTTCTTAGATCTGGGTCACAGTCCTGAGTGGCAGTCCTGGGATAAGGAGGAATGTTGGTGTGAAAGAGCTTGTGGTGGCTTTGAAGAGGGAGTCCTCTTCACAGTTCCAAGGTAGAAAAGAGTATTTGAGGTCACTCGCAGACCAGAGCACAGGCCAGGAGAGGGGTAAACACCTCTCCTTGGATCATACCACCTCAGAAGAATTGAAAATTTACAGGTGCCTAGAAATAGCTCTGAAAACAGCTCCACAAAAACTCTGAAACTTGGGACAGAGCACTCTCCATCCTGGAAGCAGAGTCATACCTTGACAAAGAGCTCAAAAGTCAAGTAATTGTCCAGGAAACTGAGAAGACAGCATAAAAAAAACTCAGATTATAGAATCTTACTTTAGTGACAAAGAAGATCAAAACATACAACCAGGAGACAACAAAGTCAAACATCCTACATCCAAAGCCTCCAAGAAAAATATGAATTGGTCACAGGCCATGGAAGAGCTCAAAAAGAATTTTGAAAATCAAGTAAGAGAAGTAGAGGAAAAATTGGGAAAAGAAATGAGAGTGATGCAAGAAAACCATGAAAAGTGAGTCAACAGCTTGCTAAAGGAGAACTAAAAAAATACTGAAGAAAATAACACCTTAAAAAATAGACGAACTCAAATGGCAGAACGGGTCCAAAAAGAGAACGAGGAGAAGAAATAGTGTAAGTAAAAATCTTTGCAAATCTTAAAAGTGCCATATAAACATCAGATATTAACATTATCTTGATTTCTTGGAACTGTGTGCTTCTTCATCTCTGTGTTAGAGGCCTGCTGCCCATATCTATTTCTTCACTATATCTATTAACCACCATTCAGTCTTTACCTCTATGCCAGAAGGGTCAAACATGCAGCCCAGGAACTGCATGTTGTCTACAACTCTCAAGTGCAGCCCAAACCAGAATAAAATGTAATTGGGAATTTTTAAAAATAAATGAAAATATAATAAAATATAGATCAAATATCACATTTTAAAAGTAAGTCAATATGCTGCCTTCAAAGATCCTTATGTACAGATTAGTGCCCCTCATTTCTATTTGAGTTTGACACTTCTACTCGACACTAATGAAGTTGCAGGCTTAGACCATAAAGATATAAGTATGTGTGTATTTGTATACTATTAGTACAAATCAATGCACTGAAGCATAATGTATACATAGCACAGTGACAGTGCCCAGAATTGAGTAAGAGTAGATAAGGTTAGATTTCAATTTGGAAATCCCGTGGTACTTCCAATGATTCCAAATCATTTGCTGCCTTAAAAGCCGATCATTTTAACAATGTTTTCCCAGTGATGTTCAGTGGCTGTGGTTCATGAAAAACCATGTTGTTGAAAGAAAGTGCCCAGTGGGTGCAAATGGATGGCAGTATTAACAATAATGATTTGCTCAGAGTGAGCAATAAAAAAAATATATAAGGAAGGGCACGTATGACCAGAATGGGAGATGAATTGATCATGTAGTAAGACTACATAATAACTAGAGGTCATCTGAGTGTTATGCTGATATCCCCCAAATATCAAAAGAATGTGAAGAAGAATTATAATTTGCAGGGGAATGGATCTTCAAAGAATTTGTGGAAAGACCTGGATATGAATTATATGGAATGAGATGATATTCTGCACTGATGGAGAGAATGCCTGCACTGATGAGATCATAGATATGTTTAAGTAGTTCAGTATTCCATCCACAAGTGCAAAAAGAGTATGCTCATTTATACTAAATTTTACTGCCTTTGTTTGGCTGCAATTGTGATTTGGATATTTATCCTGACTGTAAAAAACTGCCTGTTCAGTGTCTAAAATGCTTCCCAAATCTGAGTTTCTGAATGATGAGAGAGAGAGAGAGAGAGAGAGAGAGAGAGAGAGAGAGAGAGAGAGAGAAGAAGAAGAAGAAGAAGAAGAAGAAGAAGAAGAAGAAGAAGAAGAAGAAGAAGAAGAAGAAGAAGAAGAAGAAGAAGAAGAAGAAGAAGAAGAAGAAGGAGGAGGAGGAGGAGGAGGAGGAGGAGGAGGAGGAGGAGGAGGAGGAGGAGGAGGAGGAGGAGGAGGAGGAGGAGGAGGAGGAGGAAGAGGAAAGGAGGGAGGGAGAGGGGGAGAGGGAGAAACAGAGACAGATGGAGAGAGGGAGACAGAGGCAGTGAGAAAGAGAACCACAGAGAGAGTGAGAAAGAGACCAAGACAGAGAGACAAAGAGAAAGAGACAGAGAGAGGAGAGAATATTTATTAAGAGCTTACTATATACTAGATATTGCACTAAGTGCTGGGAATATAAACACAAGCAAAAATGACACTCCTTATCCTGAAGTAGTTTACATTCTTAAAAGGCAAGACAATACAAGGGAATTGGAAAGGGAAGTGGAATAAAAGGGTCTTGACTAGAAAATAGAAAAATCCAGAGTGTGAGCAGTGGAGCCAGAACAGAAGTGAATATGGATGCACTGGACAATTCATGAAATGATGCTCCTGGTCAGGGATTAATCAATGAGATAATATGATGCAAGGCAGAATTATCTCTAAGGTGAGAAGACTGCTGTAAAGGAAGTAGAAAAGTCCAGAGTCAGAAGCTGAGCTAGAAGGTGGAAATGAGTACAGATAACATGACTGACAAATAGAAACTTATTATTTGCTTCTGAGAATGTCCATTTTTCTGGGAAGTTGTAATGACATGATCTGTATAATTTTCAAGACTAGTGAAATGAAATGAATGGATTTCCATGGAAGAGAGTTTGGTATTTAATGAGATGGCTTAGCTACAGCATATTTCCTAAATGTGAAGGAATAGATATATCATGAGCTCTGTCTCAGTCTCTCTTTCTCTCTGTTGTTCTCTTTCTGTTTCTGTCTCTGTCTCTTCTGTATCTCTGTCTCTCTCTGTCTCTGTCTCTCTCTGTCTCTCTCTCTCTCTCTCTCTCTCTCTTTCTCTATCTCCTTCTATCTACCCTCTAGTTGTTCCGTTGTTTCAGTGCTGTCTGACTCTCTGTGATCCCATTTGGGGTTTTCTTGGCAGAGATACTACAGTAATTTGCATTTTTTCTCCAGCTCATTTTACAGATGAGGAAAATGAGGCAAAGAGAGTTAATGAAGTTGCTTAGGGTCAGGCAGCTAGTAAGTGACCGAGGTCAGATTTGAATTCAGGAAGATGAGTCTTTCCTACTCTAGGCCCAACTCTATCTACTGTGCCCCACAGCTGCCCCAAGTTGTCTATTAGCAGCTTCCTTTATCCTGCCCTCTTACAGTCCTCCTCCAGGTAGGTTCTTCATTTGCATTTGTGCAGTGTCCCTGCTCAAAATAGGAAATACTTTTTAAAAATTCCCTGCCTAAGTGAAAGGATTGGTTCAATACCCAGATACTTTTTACTGTTGCACTCACATACCTATTATTCATATTCTTTCCTCTCCACTGCCTACTGGGCAGTGAGGTAGCACAGTGGATAGTGCGCTGGGCCTGAAGTCAGGAAGACCTGAGTTCAAATTCAGCCTCAGGCATCCACTAGTTGTATGACTCTAGGTAAGTCATTGAACCTGTCTGCTTCAGTTTCCTCATTTATAAAATAGCAATAGTAAGAACAACTGTATCTCAGGGGTGTTGTGAGGACCAGACAAGATAATTAATGTTAAAGTGCTTAGCACAATGCCTGGCATGGAGTATGTGCCACATAAATGTTAGCTGTCACTGTTACTCTTCTTATGTCTGGTCTGCAATTCTGACCATCAGAACATGTGTACCCGCTCCAGGATGCTCTTCTGTTTCTGTTACTTGCAACATCCAGGTTATATGCCTTAATTTGCATTTGGAAATGACACATATTTAATTCAACAAGAATTTATTAAACAACTAATATGTTCCTAACTATATGATAGCTCGTCAGGAGAATTTTAAAAAGGATAATACTATTCTTGCCCATAACACATTAGTTTAAGTTGCTTGAGATAAAAAGGCATCATAAGGATACACTATAATTTTAATACTTCTGGTTAAGAAACAAATGTGGGATGTGTGTGTGTGTGTGTGTGTGTGTGTGTGTGTGTGTGTGTGTGTGTGATCTATTTCAGAGGGTGGTTCAGAGATTAATTCATATGCTATTCTCCAGTGATTCCTAGAATCCTAGGATTTCGAACTAGAAATGATCTTCAGAATTATATAGCCCTATTGCCTTATTTTACAGAGAGAGAAATTGAGACCTAAGGAGGTTGACTACATTGTACAAGGTCACCTAGCTAATAAGACTCAGAACTTGAACTGGAAACCAGATCTACTGACTCAACATCTTGTGTTCTCTTTATTGTAACTTCAGAGTAGGAATCAGACATTTCCTGCCTGTTTGACCCTAGGCAAATCATTTGACTCTGTTTGCCTCAGTTTTCTCATGTGTAAAATCAGCTGCAGAAGGAAATGGTAAACCACTCCAGCATCTTTGCCAAGAAAACCCCAAATGGGGTCACAAAGAGTTGTACGTGACTGAAAAACTACTAAACAGCAACAACAACAGCGATCCAAGTAGCTGAAAAGCTCCTGGAAAGCCAGGCTATATGGTCATTTTGAATTTAAATACTCCATCTTTTTTACAAGGGAAGATACTGAGCTATGGAATATACTTTCAAAGACTATGGTCCCTCAGTCAAATCAGGTTGGAAAGAAACTCTTAAGGACAGGCATGTTATTTTGGGAAACAGAAAAATTCCTTCCTTTAGTGTGTTTTAGAAATAGATATAATACATATCTAAAGGAAATAGAGCTGAAATCAAGAGAGAGAAATTCAAAAGAAAGAGCCATGGTTTTTCATATAAAACATCGCCCATCATCATCATCATCATCATCATCAACATTTTTGTTGCTATTACTTAGTTTATTTGTGATTGAGAGTTCTACTATTTCCCAGTTTCTTAGGTGGGTTAGAGAAATGTAATATTCCCAGAAAATAACTCAAATACACCAGAATTTATTCAACAAACATAAATTATACGCTTATTGTCTGGTACATGCTATATTGTATCCTGGGGTGGGCGGGGCAGAGATACAGTGAGAGCTTGCCCTCAAGGAAATGACAATGTAATAAGAGTGATGAATCATGAACACATTAAATGGAACCCAAGTCTGAAATGGTTAGTGCAGAAGAGGAGTACAAAGTACCCTGAGATCTGATGACAGAGAGATCACTTCCAGTTGGGGGGTGGGAGGGTGGTGTGAGAGCAGAAAGAGGAATGAGGGAAGCTCTGCAGGGATCTCCAGCATAAGGACTCAGTATGAAATGAAAAGACCAAAGCTTTCTTTTTCTTTTAAGGATTTTCTATCCTAACTGAGCTTATCTGTTATTTTCCACCTGATACAAATGGAGCTCTGTTCCATGTTACCACTGAATCAATTGCTTGGGAAATAAAAAAGGAATAACTTTAAATATATATTTACATACACACCCCATCAAGGAAATGTATTGAAATGAGCTAATTAAATGAATACTAAAGGGAACAACCGATTATGAACATTAGAAAAGAGTATCAAATGGAGCTTTGTCAGGAGAATAGGTTCAATCTGAAGAGAAAATCTGCCTTTTGTTATTGAGCTATCGGCGGCCTGTAACGATAGCTGTTCCATGGGGAATCACTGACAATTGATTACCATGCTCTGTTACCCCTTAAAAGACAGAACCTATTTAAACAAAGGACAGAATCTATTCCTCCACCATACACTAAGCCCTGGTTATTCACTCGGGCAGCATTGGCATTAATCGTTTGGATTTAAATGTGATGGTGAGAAGTTGCTGGAAACCGAAGGCCCAGAGCCCAGGCCATCATTATCAGCTTTCTGTAAGGCTAATCATTTTTTCTTAAAATCATGACCCATTTGATATCTTAAAAACAGCAACATTAATTCTAATTTGTCACATTGTAGGGTATAAATTGACTAAATGTTAATAGCATTCTTCTTGAGTAATCAGTTCTACATGATTAACCTAAAAATTGCCAAAATGTTGTTTACTCTTCATTTGTATCTGAAGAAAAAAATGAGAAGCATGATGAGTCAGACAGAGCTGGATTAATTTATTTTCTGATCTGTATTAAAACTTGCCACAACGATTCATAATCATTTTACTTGACATTTATCCTGACAAAACAACTTAATTTTGAAAGCTTCTCACTGGAAAATAATGAAGGGACAAAAGGTATCTCTATTCAAATTTGCTGACACACTTCAGATTCATGGAAAATACTTTTTTGCCTTTAATAGAACTTGGGTGAAAAGCAACCCCTTAAACCTTCTAAGTGCTCACTTTGGACTGGGTAGATTTATTTATTTTTTTATTATTTCTATAAAACCATAAGAGGCAGTTTATGGTCTTTATCACCATCTAGTGGTCATGCCTTATGACAGCAGGGTAAAAGAAAAAGGTAGAAACAAAGAAGCCAGGCCTGTCATAGAAGATGTTTCGAATTAGGAATTTCGACCTTTTTTGAATATGTGCATTTTGAACTGTCCAATATTTTCATTTGAACATGAAGCTTAGCCTATTGTGAGGACTACAGTAAAGCAAAATATGTCTACAAAGACAAAGAAGAATCTTGACATCCACTTTAAAAATTTCAAATAATTTGAAAAGCTCATAGCAGGACTTTTTATTTAAAATCCGCATAAGCAGTAAAGAGAAAGCAGTAAAATCAACCTAATAATCTGAACTGCTTATGCTTATTTTAATCAAAGCATATTTAGTAACTTAATAGAGAAATATCTAGATAAATTAGTTTAGCAGAGTACCAAAGTAGCAAATCCCTTTATCTTTTCTTGCCTTCTACATAAGTAATAAAATTTGCATATCATTTATTGTAAATTGAGCATTCAGTTATACATACATAGCAGATGAATCCTGTATTCACTATACTTTGTTATATAAAGTCACTTTCTCTTAATCTGTTTGTTGTTATCCATTCAGAAGATTAAGAAAACCAAAATTTTAAAATTTGGGTCTGGCATAACTGTCAAATCGGTTTTATGGCATATATTAATACTCAATACACAATATATATTGTACATAGTTGATTAAATTGCAATGCCTCTCGCAAAAGAAACTACCCAAAACCTGTTCAGTTTAAATAAAGTAAAATTTCTGAGGAAAGCATGTTAAGTCTTCTCCAACCTATGGAATTTTGGAATTAAATTTGTCATCTGACATTGAGATATAATCACCATTATGCTAAAAAAAATTTTTTATGTCCGAAGAACAATTACTAAAACAACACCTTACTGATACATCCAACGATCTTTTCTCATGTCCTTACACTGCTTTGAAAAATGCAACTTAAGTTACCATTTTTCTTCCTTCTTTCTTATTTTCTGTCACTGTACTGATCCACTTCTTTATTTCACTTCCTAGAAACTCTTTCTCTGATTCCTTTTGCTGACATCATCTACTACTTCTGTCCTCTAAATGTGGATGTAGTCCTATGACTCAGACCTTCCACTTCTTTTCTTCTCAATCTACATTCTCTCTCAGAGATCTCTCTGCTTCTATCAATCAATTTGCCATCTCTATGTCAATGACATTCAATCTTTAGCTATATTTGGCCTCTGTCTTGAATTTTAATCCTTCATCTTTAAGTTCTTATTTGAAGACTTATCATCTCTGAAAACTCAAAGTGTCTTCAAATTTGGTCATCCTAAATTTCTCATCTTTGCATCAAAATCTGTTTGCCTTAGAAACTTTTTCCATCTCTGTCAATATCTTCATTCTTATAATCATTCATACTTATTTCTTCCTAGCTCTTTCTCACATATCCCTTCAATTATTAAATATCTTTGTTAAATTTGTCTGTCACCATTTTTTGCTCATATAACCTTTCTTGCCCATTTCTACATACCACCATGTTAGTGTAGATTCTAATGTACTTCTTGTCTTCCCCAATATGACAATAGTTCCTTAATTTGCTTCCTGACTTCCTTTCACTGTCTATGACATACAGCACTTTAATACTAATCTCCCCAAAACATCACCTTATATGCATCAACATTACTACTATCATGATCACTAACCAACAATGTCTGAGTGATTTTCCAGTGGGTAAAGAAAAAGATAGTCTTATGTCCTTAAAAGTACACTCCAGGTCTTTATACAAGATGGAACCTGCCTACTACCCCAACTATATCTCTCTTTACTCCCCTATACAGACATACTGATTTAGCTAAATTGTTCTATGCAATGTTCCTCAAACCAGCCAGTATGCAGTTACCTTTGAGTTGTGGATTATACTGTTTCCCTGCCTAGAACATCCTTGCCCTTCTTGACTTCTATAAATCCTACTTTTTTAAAACCCAGCACAAGTTCCACATGTTCTATGATACTTTCTTAAACCACCTCAGACCTCAATTTTCACTCCTCCAGACCTCAGTATTCACTCCTTCTATTCATTCCCCTACAGGACTCTCTCCCTGCTTCCAGATTTCAAAACCATGTCTCTGCCACTGTCTCATCTTAGAACTTTCCTCAGTGATTATTTGCCAAAATTACTAGTCATTATATTTACTACTTGGTCTTATTAAACATATATTTAATGCTTTATGTCTCTTATCTTATTTGATACAACAACCTTTTTGATATTAGGTATTATTATTACTCCCATTTTACAGATGAGGAAACTGAGCCTCAGAGCTGGATTATATTTCCTCTCTAAGTGCAAGTCTCAATAATAGATGCTATGGGAGGTATAGGATGTGTAGAACATAGTTCTTATCTTTTGAAAGATGGTTCCATAATAAACTAGTCATGAATCATAAAATTTCAGAGTGAAAAGACTGCAGTGGCCATTTATTCCTTCCCATGCTTGAATTAGAATTCTCTCTTCTGTATAATATACCCAACAAAGGGTCAAGTAGCCTTTTAAAACATATTTATTTATGTGTTTATATATTTTTTGTTTCAACATTCACTTTTATAAGATATTGAGTTCTAAATTTCTACGTGTCCCTCCCTTCCCTTTCTCCCCAAGATGGCATGCAATCTGATACAGGCTATATATCATATTAAATATATTTCCAAATTAATTGTGTTATGAAGAAGAATCAGAACAAAAGGAAAAAGCCACAAGAAACAAAAAAAAAACAAGAGAAAAAGAGAAAATAGTATACTTTGATCTACATTCAGACTCAATAGATCTTTCTCTCTATGTGGATAACATTTTCCATCATGAGTCTTTTGAAATTGTCTTTCAGAGGTGGAGAGCCTATAGCCTTTAGGCCACATGTAGCCCTCTAGGTCCTCAAGTGGGTCCCTTTGACTGAATGCAAACTTCACAGGACAGATCCGCTTAATAAAATGATTTGTTCTGTACAATTTGGATTCAGTCAAAAAGCCATGCCCAAGGACCTAGAAGGCCACCTGTAGCCTTGAGGCCCCATGTTCCCCTGCCCTGTCTTAGATCATTGCATTACTTAGAAGGGATAAATATAACAAAGTCAGTCATCGCACCATGTTTCTGTTACTGCGTACAATGTTCTCCTGGTTCTGCTCACTCAATATCACTTTTGTCTTTCCACATTTTTTGAAATCTTCCTGCTCACTATTTCTTATGGAACAATAGTATTCCATTACATTCATATACCACAACTTGTTCAGCCATTCCCCAATTGATGGGCATCCCCTCAATTTCCAATTCTTTGCCACCACAAAAAGAGCTGCTATAAATATTTTTGTAAACATGTGTCTTTTTCTCTTTTTATGATCTCTTTGGGATACAGACCTAGTTAACGATATTACGGGGTCAAAGGGTATGTAAAGTTTTATAGACTTTTGGGCATAGTTGCAAATTGCTCTCCAGGATAGTTGGATAAGTTTACAACTCTACCAACAATGCATTAGTGTTCCAATTTTCCACGTTTTCTTCAACATTTATCATTTTCCTGTTTTGTCATGTTAGCCAGATTGGCAAGGTACGCCACACATTGATACGTGTGATGTGGCACCTCAAAGTTGTTTTAATTTTCATTCCTCTGATCAGTCACTAAGCCTTTTCTTGAAGAAAGTAAATTCACTGCCCACTACTGCCTACCTTGAACTCTTAAATAGATCTAACTAATATGAAGCTTTTTCTTATACTTAATTTGGCCTTTTTGTGTTTTTTTGCCCATTTGTTTAGTTCTTTCCTCTAGGGCCAAGCTGAATAATTTTAATGTCTTCCATATCATAGTCTCAATACTTGAAGACAGCTATCATATTCTCTTAAGTCTTTCTTTATCTCAGAACACTGGGTTGAGTTAGTTATCTTGTAGAATAGATCCATGGGGATATCTTCATAAAGCATGATTTTGAGTTGAGATCCTTCATCATCCTGGTTGTCTTCTGTATTATCACTCCATATAACACTCCACCCCACTTTAATGGTAAAAGGCAGCACCTAGAACTAAAACTGATACCCTAATTCTATTTTAAAAAACAAGGCAGTTAGTGGGATTATCACCACTCTAAGTCCCAGACAATGCTATTTTCATATTTTTGGGAGCTATACTTGTTGGTGCAGTATAAAACTGCATCCATTTTCTTGGTTGCTATATCACATTGTTGACTTATATTAAACTTATCATCTACTGAAACATTCATTTCTATCTTATGGATATGAGGTTGACTGTTTGAAGCAATATAAAACTTTTCATTGTACTTATTTTTTCTTATTTAATTTCACTCAATATTCTAGCTTAGATGAGAAATACACAGATACAATTATAACATAAAGCAGCATAGGACAGTTTCCCAATTGGTACTATTGCATTTATGAGTAAGAAGTCATTACATTTAGCTAGGGATTATCCAGGCAGATTTGGAGGTGACGTTTTAGCTAGACTTTGATGGATGAATTGGATTTTGCTAGGTAAAAGAAAATATATCAAGATAGGTGTAGAAATAGGAATACACAAAGTGTCAGTGGGGATAATGGGTTGAAAATTTCAGGTGAGTTAGAGAGTTCATATATGTAAGCAATGAAAGATAAACCTGGAAAGGGAGATTAGAGCTAAATTATGGACTTGAAGTGACTGAAAGATTTTGCATAGAACAGTGACATGATCAAACTTGTATTTGAGGAAGATGAATGTATGTGCAGTGCACAGGACCACGATAAGAAGGAGATATTGGAGGCAAGAACAGAATTTGATGACTCGAATGTGAGAGGAGAAAGGAGGGAGGAATTAAAAGAGACTGTGATTTCAAACCAGGGTGAATTCTATAGACCTACTGCCCTTAATAAAAGCAAGAATAGCAAGAGGAGCTCTGGTTTCTCACAAAGTGAGAGGGAATGTTTAAGTGCTTTGTTTTTAAAAGTGCAAAGTCCAATATAAATATATGTTGTTATCATAGTGAGAGGCAGCACAGTAAGGCAAAGCCACATGATCATTAGGCTTTGAGTCAAGATTTGGGATCAAGTACTTTCCTTATCACTTTCTAGTAATGGGGTCTTAGAACAAGTCGGCATCACTGAACTTTGATTTTCTCACTAATTATGGAACATGCCCCCTTACCCTTGGTGAGGATGGAGGGGACTTAAGTAATAATGAACCCGGTAGAGAATGTAAAGAGGAGGGAGGATTACTAACCTCTTATGGTCTCTGATGCTCAGCAGCATAGAAGATGGAAGATTTATGGTGACAACTGGGATTAAAGAAGATTTAAGAAGAATACTTTCTTCCAATGCCAGATTGGTTATAAAAGGAACACCTTCTGATCATCAACAAATGAACATTTTTTTTTTCTTTCCAAGAGGGAGCAGATTATACAAGGAATTGAGCAGGAGCTTGGGCCAGGATAGATCCAAAATGGGGTCATGAAGAGTCAGACACAACTAAAACAGCAACAGACATCAACTGAAATATAAAATAAAGCCATTTTTCCAACCTATGCCTTTACCCACAGTTAAGCTTTTTGAGATTTTGTGCCTTCTAGAAGTGAAAAGGATAGAATTGATAAAGACAGAGAAACCTCTACAAATTGACTGCAACAAGAGCAAATAAGAGAGTTTATTAAAGTATCAACCACAAAGTAAAAGAAAACAGCACTGCATACAAGCAGGGGGTGCTTTAACCTTAGGGATCATTCTCAGACCTGCTAAGGAACCAGGTTTGAGTCATTTAACTGAACCTGTGGCTGCATTATCCACTTAACGAGGAGGTTCTCAAGGGCAGAAATTAGACATTCCGTAGGAAATGTTAACTCTTACAGGCTGCTGAAACACGTATTGCAACCCATAGCAAGGATTTCCATTAGTTTCCCTATGGACTCAAAATGACTAACTTTGAAAGGACTATTGGCTCTTCCTAGAGATGATCCAATATTTGCTAAATCCCATGGGGAAAGTGTTGAGTACGTTGGAAAGCACATTTAATGATGAAAAGTGTTATTTAAATACAGAATTTACCAAAATATATTTCTTAATGTAATGTTCCACTCAGTCCATTACTTCTTAATAAATGGTTACATTTTGCAGTATTAAAATGGCACCTGAATTTAAGTAAAACTTAAACATCTTACAATGAGGAGTATATTCAGGTGAAACCCGTGATAGAATTTTTTTTTCATCTGGTATGTGAAATATTTCTCAGGAAGCTCAGAGAATAGATGCCATATTGCATATTAATTTTGAACAGATTAATTTCATCTCTTCTCCTGACTGCCAATGTGACACCTCAGTTGCTTCTTTTTAAAATGGGGAGGGTAAACACTATTGTAGATAGTTCCCAAGGTTCTTTTCAGCTCAAACTCCTATAGCCCTGTAAAGCAATTTTTATCAATTAATGAATCAATGAAAACACATTTATTTGGCACTTGCTTTGTAGTAAGCACATTGCTCCACGATGGGGATACAAAGACAAAAAACAAAATAGATCTTGCCCACAAAAATCTTATATCCTAATGGAGGAAGGCAGTTTAGAAAGTTGGCAGTGGGATCAAGAAGAGGCATTTTGGTCAGGAAAGTCACGGAGGTGGTGATTGGAATCATGGAGCAATGGATTGACACATTTGCTTCAGTAATGTTGGTTTGGATTTGATTGCTCTTCTCAGAACTAGTTGTGGAAAGAGGTGTGCATAGGGGCTTGTGTGGGAACCTCTCAGGGGAAGAAATGAAGATAAACAGGAAAAAATACAGTAAATCTGAATAAGAGATACCTACGGTGTATTCACACTTATCAAAAGCCCTTGGTCCCAAGGCAGGAGTTGGGATGTCAGGTCAGAGATTCAACTAGCAAGCAGGAGCATGGAAGCCTGAAAATAGCCAAGGAGCAGCAAGTCTAGAGACTCTTAGTTAATGATAATTTACCCTGAGTTCGCATGGCAGGTGAAGAAAATCAAGTAGACTTGAAGATGAATTTTCTGAACAAAAGGATTTGTACATCAGCAAAGGTAGTTAGGGTAGGAAAGGTTGTTGGAGAAGAAAATGTCAAACCACTCCAGTATCTTTGCCAAGAAAACTCCAAATAACATGATGAAGTCAGAATGAATGAAGTGGCCAAACAACAACATAAAGGTAATTATAGAATCTTTTTCTCAGTATATTTTAAGATCAATGGTGGTCAATTATCTGTCTCAGATGAATAAAGTGGAGTATTTCCTGGAAGGATGAAGAGATCGTTGAGAGAGCTTTGGTGCCACCCAATCCAGTGGTGATATAATTTAAAATTTCTGATTGAAATATCCATTGGGATAAACTCCAAAAACATTTTATTTAACTCAGGAATAATTTTGAAAAAGATGAAATGCCAAACTTTATATAACTTTTCTCATTGAGACCCCATGTCGGTACTTTGTCCTTCCTGGAAGGACCTTAGATTTTGCACCTAATTAAAAAGTAACTAAGGGATATATTCATATTCTCAGCAATGCACTGATTTGGTTGTCTAATGGAGAATTTCCACAGGGCAGAGTGCGATTTGCTTGTGTGCCCCAATTAGCAGTGCTAACTGGGGCACAAAATCTGTGTAAAATTGGTCTCCAATTTTGTATCAGCCACCATTCAGGGAATGGCAACCAGCCAGTGAGACACTGAGCAAGTTCTTTAGCATGCCTTCTTCCATCAGTTTGCAAGATCGTGCCAGCTTCTGTTCACACAGAAATTTACAGTTCATCAAGGTAGTGTTGTTTATCAAAAGGGATGTGGTTCAAAGAGAAAGGTGTCAGTAGTAAAAGCTCTATGTTAATTGGGACATACCAGAGTAATGGAAGATAGGGGCTCCTTTCCAACACAGTGAAAGCAGTCAAGTCTGGCTACTAATAGCTCCTGCTTTTGTGGGTTAGAAGCACTTTTATTTTGTGAATATTGGAGTGTGATAATGATACATGTTGACATCAGATCATTTGTTTTTCAAATTTCTCTTGTCATAGGCCTAGTCAATACTTCAAATGATCCATAATTTTGTTGGCATGGGTAATCTTTCCACCAATGCAAATTGCAATCCCTTCATATGATCACCATATATGGCATATATGGCCTTGGCCGAAAGAAATGCATTAGTTACTGGCTAAATTTCTGGTTACGGAACTTTCTGAACTTAGCTAGGTTGGTCCTTTAATAAGCTATATCCATTCATCACTGGGAATATCACAAAGCTTTTCCAGCTTGGTAGGACCTAACATAGTTTTCACTTTATTTGCACATCCTTTGAGAATTCAGAGTTATCTTCACACCATGAAGGGATGTGAGAGGGGAATTTTAATGAATATAGAATGATCTCAGTAGCTAGACCTCACCAAGAACAAGCCACTATTTTCTCTATCATTTTTATATGCTTACGGAGTCACATTCATTGGCCATTTCAAATTCCATCTTATTTTTTTAATATTGTGCTTTTCTCTTATGTATCAATGTACTCATATACTCCTATATAAGCAAATAGTAATAGTACTGCATCTGCTTTAGAAGGTTCTTGTGAGCTCAACCTAGGTAACATAGGTAAGGTGTTATGCAAACTTTCAATTTATATAAATGGTAGCTATTGTTATTATAAAAATTTTTAAAGCTTCAAGAACATGGGATCAATTTAATTACAGAAACTTCAGCTTTTATTATATTCCAAGCCCCACTGTCTTTTGGTCAAGACTTGTTGCAAGCATTAAGCAAAAGAACATCAAGGTGAACCAGTAATGGTATAGATGGAAAACAGAACACCAAAATTTAAGCAAGGAGTCTATAATGAAGCAATATTAATGCAGGGCACTACTCATATCTGTCAGTCCATTTCCTTTTCTAATTTTATTCTATTGAACAAATATACATTAAAGGCCTTTTGTACTTTATGCAGAACACTGCGCTAGGCTAGGAATAGATTGACAAATGAGATAAGAAATGGCATTTCTTTCATAGATTTAATAGTTCAATAACTGAATATATAGTCATAGACTTCATATTTAACAACATAACATGCTATCATCGATTGAGAGCAGGAAGGAGCTTCAGAGGAGTTCCATCACTCATTTTATAGTTGAAGAAGCTGAGGCACAGAAGAAAAAGTATACTTGTATAAGGTTACACATAGTAGAACTGAGTTTCCAAATCAGATCCTTTGAATCCAAAGCCAAATTAACACACGGATATAATCTATCACTAAACAATTCATTATATGTGTGTAATAGGTATACTTTTTCTTTAGAAGCTGTCGAAAGTATAACTCTCTCTTTAATAGTAGAGATTGCAGTGATAATTGCCATTCATTCTAAGGTCCTTCTCCCTATGGAGTTGGACAGTAACTTATCTATGAAAATATATGAGAAATTTATGGGGAAGATAGAAAAATACTTTAAAGACCTTCCTTCTTGATTGATATGGTTTAACTTTTATCTTGTAAAGAAGATAATGATAAATAATGAGATGGGATTTCATTTGGTATCTCAAATAAACTGAATGGTAGATTTTTTTTTCCATATGTAAGGAAAAGTCATCTGTAGTTACAGTGATGATTTAAGTTGAATCTAGCTGTGATGGTTCTCATAGATAAAATATTGTATATAATAACCTATATCTTTGTTTTTATACTGAAATCACTGTTTACAAATTATACATTTGGTAATTTTGATTTTTTAATATATGGAGACATATAGATATCTATCATTAGGAAAGAAAGTTTAACTAGTTTACTAAATAACTTATATTTAATGAATTGTAAGGAGCTCTGACCTTAGCTGATTAATTGAATTACAGATTGAAATTATATTAATTAATGAGGTAATATACAAACTTGCCCCCAGATAACCCTAGAACTCAGAATGATAAAAATGAATATGTGAATGAGCCAAATAGCAGGCTAAACGGTGAACTATTAAGTGAGGTTGGTTAACTCCTATAACCCTATTGCACACAAGGGGTCATCTTTAAAACCTTGGTATACATACATTAGGTAAAAGTGTGATAAAACACTCTACAAGGCTATAAAGGAAGCAGCCTGTTACTAACTAGAAGGCTTCTTGGAGTTTTCGACTTGTGAATTCGACTATAAAGGATAGATCGGAATTCAACAGGTCAAGAGAAGACATTTCAAGTGGAGAGTACAGTGTGAGAAAAAGCATGGAATTAGGGAAGTTAGTTTGGGGGGAGATGGGCAGAAATTTGTTTAATTTGCCTGGAATATAAAGTATATGACAGGGAGTAGTAAGAGATAAAGCCAAAAGTTATAGATGCCTCAAATAATAGAAGGTGCTGAATGTTAGCCAAAAGAGTTTGAACCTTACTTGCTTGTCTGTAGGGAATCACTAGATATTTTTAAGAAGAGGAATGAATAACTGGCTTCATCCACAAGAAAAAATTAGTTTGTTAATAGCATGAAGTATTGATGGGCAAGGGGAAAGAGCAGAAGCAGTAAGATGAATGAACAAAGAAAAACCATTTATTGAGTCCTTACTGTATACACTGAGGATAGAAACAGAAACAATAAAACATCTACTCTTTAGGAACTCATATTCTAGTAGTGGCAGACAACACAGAGAGGAGTTTTAGCTGCAAATCAGATGAAAAGGCCCAATTATTGATTATTAGGGTACAGTGTTGGAGTAGATAATAAATATGCTTCAGTGTAATTTCCATGGACAAAATAATGTTTACTGTATACTTAGTGCCAAGCATTTTGATTCTGAAAACTTTAATTCCTGTTTCTTTAATAGCTACGGCTACTGACGTAGTTGAGGGCTATAGAAATGGCAGGCATACATATCTATGATGTTTTTTTCCCCTTGGTAATGCCTACAGCAGATGACCTGGAAGCTGGACTGGTGGTCCTGGATGATTTCTGTTATCTGGTATGACAAACAGATCTCATAATAGGGTATTGCAATAGTTCAGGCAGGTAATATTGAGAGGCTGTACCCTATAATGTGTAGGAATAGAGAAGAGGAATATGTGAGAAAGATTTCATAGGAAGAATCATTCAGAATTACAAAGTGTTTGGTTATGAAAGGCAAGGGAGAAATAAGGGTTAAAGATAATCCCAAGGTTCTGCACATTATTGATTTGGGATTTTATATATGTCATTAAGCTGAGGACAGAAATAAAGAAGTCAAAGGAAGAAGCTAAATTTGGAAACCATTTAGATACTGGTTAAACATATGATGGTGATGGGAAATCTAGGTGGAAGTTTCTTGTAGGCAGTTGAAAATCCAACCCTGCTATTATCTTTAAAATAATGTCTTATGTGCAAAGTGACACTGTTGAGCCCTCTTCAGACATGTGTTCTGAAGTTCACTTTTTCCTCCCTTTGGTTATCCTTATGACAAAGGAACATTATCTGTAAGATGGTTGATTGATATTAAGGGCAAAGTTTATATCCTTAGAGTAGAATTTTATTATATGCTAAAGTTAATTGGCCCATATGCAAATCCACTGTTGTATGACTTCACTAACACCATGGTCTAACCTTTTATTAAGACATCATAATGAATCTGTCATCTCCAAAATACTCTAAGCAAAAAATACAAACAAATTCAAAAAAGGTTAAGATAAATTCAGGGATCATAATCCATAATAGGCTATTAAAAGAAAGTTGTGTTCAGTGAACATCGTTAACCTTCAAGAAAATGAAAGCAACTATCACATTGTCACAGGAAGTATTAGAAGGTATCCATGAAACAATGGAATATTGAGCTAGAATGAATATTCATCTGACCCATTACAGTGGTGCTTAATGAAGCTAACCTACTGAGCAAATGGTTTTCAAATCCAGGACTTGTGTGTGTGTGTGTGTGTGTGTGTGTGTGTGTGTGTGTGTGTCTGTGTCTGTGTCTGTGTGTATAAAATTAGGAATAGAGCATATACATGCAAGAACAATTTTAATGGTTTTTTTTCAAATTTTGACTTCCAAATTCTCTCTCTCTCTCCTCTTTCCCCCTCCCCCACATTGAGAAAGCAAGCAATTTGACATAGGTTATACATGTGTAGTGATGAAAAACACATTTCCATGTAGGGTATTCTGTGAAAGAAAATAGACAAAAAATAAGAAAAGTAAAGAAAGTTGATCTGCATTCAGGCTATACTAGTTCTTTCCCTAGAGATGGATAGCACCTTTCATCATAAATCCTACAGAATTGTCTTGGATCATCGTATTGCTGAGAATAGTTAAATTATTCACGGTAGATCATCATACAACATTAATGTTACTATATATCATGTTCTCCTGGTTCTGCTCATTTCACTATGAATTAGTTCATGCAAGTCTTTCCATGCTTTTCTAAGAGAATCCTGTTTATCATTTCTTAAAGCAAGATAGTATTTCATCACAATCATACACAACAGCTCATTTAGCCATTCTTCAATTAACAGATATACCTTCAATTTCCAATTCTTTGCCACCACTAAAAGAACTGTTATAAATATTTTTATACACATAGGTCCTTTTCCTTTTTGTTTTTTTTTTATCTTTTGGGAATACAGGCCTAGTAATTGTATTGCTTAGTCAAAGGATATACATGGTTTTATAGCTTTGGGGCATGGTTCCAAATTGCTCTACAGAATAGTTGAATCAATTCACAATTCTACCAACAGTGCATTAAAGTCTAATTTTTACCACATCCCCTCCAACAATTGTCATTTACCTTTTCTGTCATATTAGCCAATGTGAAAGATGTGAGGTAGCAGATCATAGTTGTTTTAATTTGCATTTCTCTTATCAATAGCAATTTAGAGCATTTTTTCATATGACTATAGATAGCTATGATTATTTTATCTTAAAACTACCTGTTCATATCTTTTGACCATTTATCAATTGAGAAATGGCTCTTATTTCAATAAATTTGACTCAATTTTCCATACGTTTGAGAAATGAAATCTTTACCAGAGTAACTCACTGTAAATTTTCTTTCACAATAGCTAAGTATTTCCCTCCAGCCTCTTTCCCCCCTATTTATCCTATTTTCCCTCTATCTCCTTTTACTCAGCTCATTTTCAAGTGTTTTGCTACCACCCTCAGACTGTCCTCCCTTGTATCACCTGCCCCCCTTCTCCTATCCATTTCCCTTCCTACTTTCCTGTATGGTAAGATAGATTTCTAAACCCAAATGAGTGTGTATATTAGTCCCTCTTTGAGCCAATTCCAATGAGAATAAGGCTCATGTGCTCCACTCCCCATTTCCCTCATTTTCCCTTCCACTGTTATAATATTAAGTTGGGACTTTTTTATTGTTTTAGAATGCTAAATTAATTAACTATCCTTGATTGAGCCTTACTAGCTGCAAAGCCCCAGGACCAAACCTCTATTTACTAGGTGCTAAGCCTATGTGGGTGTGAAGCCCCCAGGGCCATAGGTGAGAGTTGCTAAGGCCTGAGCCAATAGTATGCGCCTAATTTCTGGTCTCTCAGATGATGTTTGATGAGGTCTAAAGACCATATAAAAAGAGAGAACAGAGCTACTTGCTTGAGGATCTCACTCCTGAAGGAGTGTTGGTGTGGGACCCTGGGCAGCCACTCTAAGTGCCTCTCAGCTCATCAACCTAGATGTTGATGGTTTTTTTGTAACTATGAATTGTGATTTGGTCTGTTCATATTGTTTATGTTTGTAATTTGTATTTGCTCTGAAGTTCAGGCTGCTGGCTTTTCTTCCTGAACTAAGTGAGTTTATATGTATATGTTGTACTAAAGTACACTTGTTAACCCCTTAGCATTACTTTCCTTACTAAAGTAGATCAAAAGAATCTGTGCTGGCAGCATTCTTGTTGCTGGGCTTGTGTTGGTCTTTTACCCCCACAACAGCTGCTAGCCAAATTGTTGCAACAACAGTAAAATCTCTAAAGTTGATTTCATTCTACCTTTCCCTTTCCCTTTCTCCCAAGGCATTCTTCTTATTCATTCCTTAATTTTATTTTTTCGATGATCACATTCAACTCATACCTCTGCTTTCTGTCTATTTACACTCCTTCTGGATAGAATAATAACAAAATTTATCTGGAAGAACAAAAAGTCCAGAATATCAAGGAAATTAATGAAAAAAAATGCTAGGGAAAGTGGCCTAGCCATACCAGAAATTAAACTATATTATAAAGTAGCAATCATCAAAACTACTTGGTACTGGCTAAGAAACAGAGTGCTGGATCAGTGGAATAGGTTAGGTACACAAGCCACAGTAGTCAACAACTATAGCAGTCTACTCTGATAAACCCAAAGAATCCAGCTTCTGGATTAAGAATTCACTATTTCACAAAAACTACTGGGAAAATTGGAAAATAGTATGGCAGAAACTGGGCATAGACCAATATCTTACACTGTATACCAAAACAAAGTCAAAATGGGTTCATGATTTAGGAATAAAGATTGATACTATCAACTATTTGGTTGGGAGAGCAAGGAATAGTTTCCCTGTCAGATTTATGGGAAATGGAAGAATCCATGACACAACAAGAGATAGAGAGCATTACAAAATGCAAAATGGATCATTTTGATTATGTTAAATTGAAAAGTTTTTTATATAAACAAAGCCAATGCAACAAAGATTAGGAGGAATGCAGAAAACTGGGAAAAATTCTTTACAACCAGTGTCTCTGATAAAAGCCTCATACATAAAATATGCAGGGAACTAAACCAAATTTATAAGAATACAAGTCATTCCCCAATTGAGAAATGGCCGAAAGATATGAACAGCAGTTTTCAGAGAAAGAAATTAAAGATATCTGTAGTCATGTGAAAAAATGCTCTAAATCACTATTGATTAGAGAAATGCAAATCAAAACAACTCTTAGGTACCACATTTCTCCTGTCAGATTGGCTAACATGACAAAACAGGAAAATGATAAATGCTGGAGAGGATGTGGGAAAATTGGAACATTGTTACATTGTTGGAGTTGTGAACTGATCCAGCCATTCTGGAGAACAATTTGGAACTATGCCCAAAGGGCTATAAAATGTGCATACGCTTTGACCCAGCAATCCCACTTTTAGGGCTATATCCCAAAGAGACCATACAAGTGGGAAATGGACCCATATGTAGAAAAATATTTACAGCAGCTCTTTTTGTGGTACCAAAGAATTGTAAATCAAGGGCATGTCCATCAATTGGGGAATGTCTAAAGAAATTGTGGTATATGAATGTAATGGAATACTATTGCACAATAATAAATGAGGAACAGATGGACTTCATTATAACCTGGAAAGACTTATATGAACTGATGCTGAGTAAGGGAAGCAGAACCAGGAGATTGTTATACATGATTACAGACACACAGTATCTGTAAGGACTAATTTTGATAGACTTGACTCCTCTCATCAATACAAGGTTCAAAGACATCTCCAAAAGATTCATAATGGAAAAAGCCATGCACATCCAGAGAAATAATTATGGAGTCTGAATGCAGATCGAGGCAAACTATTTGCTATCTTTTTTTTTTCCTTCTTTTTGATTTCTGTTTCTTCTTTCTCATGATTCATTCCACTGGTTATAATTCTTCTTTACAACTGGACTATTATGTAAATAAGTTCAATGTGAAGGTATATATTGGATTACATGCCATCTTGGGGGGGAGGAGAGAGAAGGAGAGAAAATATGGAACCCCCAAATTTGTGGAACTGAATGTTGTAAATGAATAATAAAAAAATAAAAAAAAACAATGAAAAAGTTTTAAGAGTTATAAAAATACTTGAAAGTCCTTCATTTCATTGATTGAGCATTTTTCTCTTAAGGATTATACTCAGTTTTCTGAGTAGGTGATTCTTGGTTGTAATCCTAGCTCTTTTGCGCTCTAGAATAGCATATTCCAAGCCCACCAATACTTTAATGTAGAAGCTGCTAAATCTTGGGTTATTCTGATTGTGGATCCACTATTCTTGACTTGTTTCTTTCTGGCTACTTGTAGTACTTTCTCCTTGATTTGGGAGCTCCGACATTTAACTATAATATTCCAGAGAGTTTTCATTTTGGGATCTCTTTCAGGAGGTAATTGGTGGATTCTTTCAATTTCTATTCCCCCCTCTGGTTTTAGAATATCAGGGCAGCTTTCCTTGATAATTTTTTGAAAGATGATATCTAGGCTTTTTTTATCATGACTTTCAGATAGTCCGATAATTCTCAAATTATCTTTTCTGGATGTATTTTCCTGGTCAGTTGTTCTTTTAATGAAATATTTCATATTTTCTTCTATTTTTTTCATTCTTTTGATTTTATTTGATTGTTTCTTGATGTCTCATAAAGTCATTGACTTCCACTTGCTCAATTCTAACTTTTAAGGAATTAATTTTTCAGTGAGCTTTTGTACCTACTTTTCTATCTGGCCTATTCTGTTTTTCAAGTAAGTCATTCTTTCCTTCATTAGATTTTTGTGCCTTTTCTACCATTTGGCCTAGTCTTTTTTTTAAAGCATTATTTTCTGCAGGAAATTTTGTGTCTCCTCTACCAAGCTGTTGATCTGTTGATTCTTTTTTTTCATGACTTTCTTGCGTCATTCTCATTTCTCTTCCTAATTTTTCCTCTACCTCTCTTACTGAATTTTTGAAATCATTTTTGAGCTCTTCCATGGCCCAAGACATATCAAGAAACAATCAAAGAAAATCAAAACAATGAAAAAAAACTGCCCTGATATTCTAAAATCAGAGGGTGAAATAAAAATCAAATTAAGGTGCCAGCAAGGCAACCCATGTAAATATCCTTCTGACCCATTTTATGATCCCATTACCATCTGTGGTCTGAGAGGTCTGGAAACTAGCACTGCTGCCACTTATTTAGTCATCCAGAGGCCTGCCTCTGGTTTGCTGGAGCCTTGTCTGTGCTGGCATGGCTTGCATTGGACTGTGCTCCTCTCTCACTCTGGTTAAAGAAACTTTTTCTGCCAACCTTCTGAATTGTCTTGGGCTGGAAAGTGTTTTACTCCATCTTTTTGGGGGTTCTGCTGCTCTAGAATTTGTTTAGAGTCATTATTTAAAGGTATTTGAAGGGGTTTGGTGGAGAGGTCAGGAAATTCTCTGCCTTTACTCAGCCATCTTGGTTCTATCTCCCCAAGTCTGACTTTGAAGGTCTTTTTCTCAGATCTAAATCTAAGATTCCATGAATTAACTGTCTTATTTCAAAATGTAATGGGTAGAGTGTGGGTCATGGAATCAAGAGTACCTGAAATCAAATGCTGCTTCAGACATTTGGTTGCATGATTCTGGCCAAGTCACTTAACCTCTCTCAACCTGTTTCCCCATTCGTAAAATAGGGGTAGTAATAGCACATACTTTTCAGGGTTGTTATGAGGATCAAATGATATAGTTTATATAAAAGCACTTAGTAAACTTTAAATTACTATATAAATCCTATTATTATGATTTTGACAATAATAATAATAGCTGACATGCATATAGTATTTTCAACTGATACTATGTGTTATATAAATTACCACTATTTGATGTGTTATTAGTAAAGTAGTCCATCTTCTTTGAGAGGGTAGTGATTTGGAAATGGTCCCAGGAAACAACCTTTACTCTCACTGTTACCTTTTGCCCTGTGTAATATTTTCACCCATAATATTTGGGAAATTTAATGGATTAAAGTAGATCTGGAATCCATTATATGCAATCTCTGTTTCTCAAATATTTTGTGGTCTGGTAGGTGTTCTAAGGTAATATTCAAACATTGTTTCATGAGTCAAAGATTGTCAGAATCCCCCTAATGAAATGAAATTGCCATAGGGTAATTTTTGCATATTTCCACTAACCACAGTTGACCATAGGAGCGTTCTACATAATAAAAGGCGTACATATTGTAGGAGGAATAAAAATCAAATGTTACTACCAACCTTTACATTTGAATCCACTAAGGTGTTAACTGTAAAACTTCACTTGAAATCCAGTTTGCTTTTGATCTGGACCTTTGCTACAGTTTGTGTAGGAAACTTCCAGTGAGGAATACCTTATATCAATGCAAATAAGAATTTTCTTTTTGTGTGTGCATGTATGTATGTATGTATGTATGTATACACATATACATACACACATGCATATATGTATGTTCATGCATGGATACAGATGCACACACATATACACACCTGCATACATATATAACTTCTATAGTTAGAACACTGAAAGATTAACACTAATTTGCCAAGGGTCATACAACTAGAATGTGTAAAAGAAAAGACTTGAACCCAAGACTTATCCAATATATCACTATATTTCTCCATTTCAATAAGTCACTATTGTTTGCTTGTTTTGGAGTGGGAGTGCTTGGTTACATATAGTGTACTGAATCATTAAATGGGAAAAGGGGAAGAAAAATTTTTGTTATATGCCACCATCAATCATTGAAAACCTTTACTTTTATGTTGTTCCACTTTGAATAGTTACTTAGAGTTAAAATCTTATCAATTTATAGCACTAAACAACTACATATGTAGTTTTTGCCCACGTATATAGGTACAGGGACACACCTTGGCACAGTGTCAACGTCTGGGAGTATAATTTTCCCCAGGTGTCTGCATCTGAGACAACAGTTTCCTACATGAGAATTTCATAGTTAAATCTCTGTATTTTACCCCTGAGGTGGGATAATATCTTTATCCATTTAACCATGATCATGAAACCTTATAAAAAGGGCCATGTCATCTTCTACATTTTCAATAACATTGGGACCCTGTGAGCCTTCACAAATAACAATTAACAATAATAATAATAGTAATATGGGAGCCAGTTTAAGCTATAATGACACCCTGAATGAAATGAAAACCTGCCATCCTCTCTCTATCACTACACCAAGCCAGCTTGCTAATCAAGCACTGTCAGAAAGCACTAGAGTTTAAATGGCATCATTATTATGATTTAAGTATAAGTTCTCATGAAAGACTGACAACCTTGGAAACTAAAGTCATCTATTTATCCTCAAAGCAGGCAAAGCACATGCAGGGACAATGCAAGCTTTCCCTTCATTGCCCTGCCAAAGGGGATTGGACACTTTTCTTAAAAGACCACATCTGGTGGGAAGAGAGACTTAACCACTAGGCAAGACAAATTCACATCATCATTGCTGAAATCATAGTGTTGGGAAAATTAGCTGGACAGGGGAGCCATTTGTAATGTGTCCTGATGACTCATAGGAATGCGCAGGTCAAACTAACTCTCAAAAAATGAATACTAGATCAAGCTGTGCTCTCCAAGCACTCTTCCTACCCACATTTCTTCCCTTTTCCTCCAAACTCCTGAACAGAACCTAACGAACATAACAACTCTATTGTGTTTAGTAGTAGTCCGCTTTCTTTTGGACCTTTTCCAAGCAAGATTCTGTTGCTCTGTCTGGCAGAAGGGACATTTGTCAAGATCATTCCTGGCTTCCTCATTGTAAAACCTAAAGTCAATTACTTCATCCCACTACTCCATCACTTTTCAGAAATTATTGAACCAAACCCATCATTCCTAACAGCTCTATGTGGTCCCTGAATCGTCCTCTTGCATGCCAGAGTTGTGAGGATATTCTTCTCTTAGAGTTAAAGGATAAACTACAATTTGTATGTAAGTGGCACAAACATGTTTGTGCTACCTTTTGTTATCCCTCTATAACACTCCCCAGCAGCTTATTCTTGTATAACATAGCTACCCACTATTTGAATTGACATTAGGCAAGCAACTTCAAATAACATCAAGTAACTCTCTGAAGCTCAGTTTTCTCATCTGGAAAATATAGCATTTGTATAAAAATTAAAAAAAAACTGTCCAGATCTTTATCCTATGAAATATATATTTAAGTAAATAATAAGCAGTCAATAAAGTCAACTAATATGGTTAGAAAACAAAACAAAACAAAACAAGAAACCAGTTCTTCCTTTTTTTATTAGAAACTACTTTGGCTAGCATGATGACATCTTTGACTTCCAAATCAAAAGATCTCAAATAACTAACATGTATTTTTAATTATTTATTTTTTGAAAATATGACATATTGAGATATCCTATGTCACAATCATTCCTGGAACTCCTGTTCACCATCCAGACATATTGAATACTTCCCTATCAAAGGAAACGAATGATATGAAATATTGTTTATAGTGACTTTGTAGGATGATGTATAAAACATTCTTCCCTAGTTGTTCATCACTTCTCGGACAAGATGTAGAAGGTATGTTTTAGTATCTGAAATCATTATTGTTTTACTCATAGATCAGCTTCCTTTTACATTTATTTTTACTCAAATTGTTGTCGTGTATATTGTTCTTTGGGTTCTGCTTTTTTCTATCTCTATAGGTTATAACAAGTTAATATAAAACTTTCCATGTTTCTCTGAATTCTTCATGTTTATAATTTCAGAACAATATATGCTATATGTATATATAATATAACAGTACAAATGAAGAACAATCACATTTTATTACACTTATGTACCAGTTTGTTCAGCCATTTCCCGATAAATGTATGCTCTATTTGTTTCCAGTTCTTTACTACAATGAATGGCAATGCTAGGCATATTTGATATATATCAGAACTTTGTTTCTGTCTTTGACTTCTTTGGGTCTTTTGGCCTAAGAGTAGGCTCACTAGTTCAAAGACACACCAGGACCATTTGAACTCTTTCCTGTCCTTCTTTCTGGACATTTAGTTTTGCCCCAAATCACTTCTTCCCTGTCTGTACATCCTATAAAAATCTCAGCCTTTTCATTTCTATAGCCAGAAACTCTATTCTGGCCATAACTCTTTTCCGGCCATTGAAAATTGGTACTTTAAAATACTTCTGAATTCAATGCCCAAATGATAAGAAATAGAATAAGAATAATAATTCAAACCATAAGCTCACAACTGCATACACAGTTTAGAACAACACCGTCATCTCAGGGAGAACTAACAATTCAATTCAAAACATGATTATTAGGCATTTACTATATTCCAGGTATTAGTAACCCAAACAGGAAAAATAGCATAGTCCCTGGCCTCAAGGAGCTTACAGCTGTATCTGCCAGGCATAATGAAATGTGATCACAGTGAAACCTCAACCAAGGAAGGGAAAGTTATATATATATATATATATAGGAATAATATATATATATATATTATTCCTAACTACTTCGCTGTATATCTCCTAGTTTCCAAAATCCATTTTAATTCATAAATCCTTCATAAACTATCTTGATTATTTTCCAAACATTGGAAATTATGTTTAAAAAATCAAGTTTATATTAACAATATGCATAAATATTTATATGGTGATTCTTTTAAATGTATATTTCAATGATCAGCTCTGAGAACCAGTAGTTGAATTCGGCTTTAAGAGACAAAGCCATCACATGTATAAACCAAAAGAAATAGAAAAGGGAAAAAAGGACATATGGAACTATGCTTTGACCCACTTTCAAAAATCAGTTCATCATGATGGCTAATTCACAAGTTCTGATGGGCAGTAGGATTTGAAATAACTCATATATAGCTATGCCTCCTGGGTAAGAAGGCAGTTTTGTTGGTGTTTGTTACCATGTCAGCCAGCTAAAAGATGGTAGTAATTCAGGCTTCTTCCAATTTTTTTTTTCTTTTTGAAGAGGAGAAAGTGCAGTTACCTCTATTTGAAAAATATCTAGCCAGCCTTTTTTTTCCTTTACTAAGGGGCATTCTTACTCCTGGATGTGTAAATTAACTTTAACTCTAAGTAAGATGGTTAGATCCACCCACATTAAAAGAAGATCCTATTGTATGGACTCCTTGAGTACTATGTAAGAAACAGAATCTTGGGCGTCCTAAAATTGTTGTCAAGTAGGTTGTCTCTATAAATTTGCTGATAAAGGCAAAGCAAACAGTAAATTGGAGGGGAAAATATCAACTAGAATTATTCCTTTCCCTTATCCACCTGCCAAAAAAAGAATAATCAGAATAACTTGCCCCTCCTCCCCAAAATAAAAAAAAAATCTGTTGATCTCCCTTACTCATGCTATACCAAAATGGTCAATGAGTATGCAGATTTAAAACACCCCATAATTAACATCATTATCATCAAAAAGTATCTATTAAATATGTGATTGTATGTGGTACTATGATGAGTGTATGAAAAACAATGAGACCAAACCGATGGCTATTCTGTGAGAATTTCATTTTTCAGATAGTTTACCACTCTCGTGGCTGAATATGTAGTTAATACAATTACTCCAGCATTAAAATGGTTCTGTGATGCCATTAGTATTGATTGTCACTCCACCAATGTAAGTCATAACTTTTTATAATGCCTCTTCGACTTGTCTAATTTTTGCCCATCTTTCTATAAATTCCTCGCAGTATTAGAAATCTTTCATTCTAGGTACCACAAGTTGTTGGGTTTTTTTAATCTATGTTTTTCAGTGTGAGTGGTTAAATATATTTTTTCACATTGCAATGGATTTCACTAAGAAGAATTTGCAGTATTCCAGGGACTGATGTAATTAATGAAATGTCATATGTGTATCTGGAGAACTTACTACCAAAACAATAGTAAATCATTTTTTGCTTTAGAATTGACACAGTAAATCTTACATGCCTTTAGTAAACATGTTAGGTGACTGATAGTTTTCCAGGCTTAAGTCTTGGGAAAATCATAGAAGTTACTTCCAGTGTCACAACTGGAAGTAGTTTTAACATATGTGAGTCAGGCACCTTGTCCGAGGATAGGCTTTAAAGCTGCCTTTGGTGTCACTGAGTAAATTAAAAACAAACAAATAAATAAATGAGACAATTTATATTCTTAATATTTCTTAGTCATTTCTGTGACTATAATGATGTGTTTTGATTGAAAATGACCTGTGGATTTCTACCTATTCCTGTTCTATGTTTTCATCTAGCATAACCTCCATGTACACGTAAGCATGTATGAGAATTCATGGAGGTATGATAGTTGAGAAAGCAGGCATATGTTTCGGTTTTTGTTGATGGTTTTTCAGTCACATCTTTTTTGGTAAAAGCATCATCTGTGATCCCCCCCCAACCCTTTTTGTGGGGTGGGGTGTGTGTGTGTGTGTGTGTGTGTGTGTGTGTGTGTTTGTGTGACAGGAGGAGGACTATCTTCTCCTCTTTGAAATAATGTGAGATCCAATTATTGAACAATTTAAGGCTGTCTTCATTCTAGTACAGATTCATTCTGTGCTTATTTAGTCAGATTCAGCTACGCTATCTGACTTTATATTACTTAAGTATTATTACTACTTCCTCACAAAAAGCGGGAAAATGAGGTAGAAGAGTCCAAAGTAAGAAAATATATTCACACACATATATATGGAGTAATACAAGTATAATGCTAACAAGTAGCTAAGGGGACACTGGTCTGTGAATTCTCCCAGGTTTAAATAGTAGTTATGAATTTGAAAGGGAAACATGGAACCCTATTTATGAATAGATATATACACACATATACATTGTGTATACTTGCACATACATGCACACAAATATTTGTATGTGCATAAATGGATATACATACATATTGTATATGCATGTATATATACACACACACACATATATACATATACATAATACTAATGCTTCCTGGTAATCTTAATATATAAAGATAGATATCATAGAAAGATAGATATATGATTGTACACTACTTCTTTCCATCACTCTGGGAAGCAGAAACTAATGCAGGCATCGGTATGCATGGATGTGTGTGAGACATATATAATGCACATATATATATATGTATATATATATATACAACTGTGTATGTATGTAGATATATGTGTACATGCATTTATGTTTAAACAAAATTTAATTTTATCATTCCTTATGCCAAGAGTGAATGGCACATTATTAAAAACAGGGAATTTATGTGATTTCATTCAGATAAAAGCAGAAAAATTATACTATTGTTGGTCCTGCTGAAATATATTTGCTAGAGTTCATACTCAATTAGGATACTGAGGTTACTAAATAGACCCTTCCAGCCAACCACTTCTAAACAAATTTAATGCCAAAAATTATTCATTAACCTCCTTTGTTAAGTAAGTGGGCATTAACATATATCTGTAGATTAGAGTATACAACTATTTTCTACTCTCCACATGTATACTTGTTCCTGTCTTGTTCCATGAGGTCACCAAATAAACCAAGAGAAGAGGATACAGGAATATGACTATATAAAGAAGGCTTTCATTAACCCCTCTGGCCCACCATAATTTCAGATGTCAGCAGCTAATCAAAGATTCACTGACATCATCAATGGATGGAGAGAAGAGATCTCCTGTGGGATCAATCTTTTCTCTTGAACTGAAATATATATTTAGAACGCCACAGGGTTACTTTTGCTCTGGAGTGTTGGTGAAGATTTTTCCCCACCTCTAGTATTGAAATACATATTTCTAATGCTGAAGTTACTGATTAATCTTGACAGAACAGCAAAAACATGTATTTTGATGTCAGAAACAGACTACGTTATTGGTCTATTTTTACTAAATGGTCCCATGGCTTGTCCATGACATAGGCAGCTGTAATGTTTGGCTCAAGTTAACCCAGAGATGAAAGGGGAGATTAATCTATTTTTTCTGTTCTGTTTTGATGATTTTTTCCCATTTCTTATTCACTTTAATGAGAGAAATACAAAATCACATGATGTATCCTTAGTCATTCCATACATATAATAATAAGGAAGTCAAAATCTTTCATTTTACCAAAGTTCAAACAACTTATCCATCCCCTAAGTGAACTCATTCTGGAAGCAGGCCTTGTATTGTTTTTCTTTTTAAATAAACTTTATCATAATGTGACATCATTCAAAATAAAAAGATGGAAACCATATATTAATTTTTTTAAAAAAAATGACATTTCACCTAAACAGAGAAACCACAATTTAAATTACATAGACTGGAGTCAATGTTCTTTTTCTTTTCTTTTTTTGCGTCAATATTCTTTAAAGTAAATACTCTGTCTCTCTCTAAATCTGTGTCTGCCTCTCTCTCTCTCTCTCTCTCTCTCTCTCTCTCTCTCTCTCTCTCTCTCACACACACACACACACACACACATACACACATACTTCATGCACTTTCTGTGGGTCATTCTTAGTGAGACTAATTATCAGTCCCCCTTTCATCTATAGATGAGTTATCATATAAATCTGGTTCCATTCCACATCTTCAAACAGTATAGACCCCTCAACTGATCTGGGTCTTTTGCCAATGCTTATAGAGCTGTAAATAATACATCATTGGATCAGGACTCAACCTAGCCTGGAGCACTTCTGCTTTCCACCAAATGTTATTCTTGGCTTTGCTGTGGGGAAAAAAAAACATTAATACTAGAATAAGGCTCTCTTTTAGTTCTCCTCTGACCTACCAGATTGCATCTTCTCTTTTGTTGAATCCTCAACTGGATCACACCCTCTAACTGCCTGTATCCCAATGGGTTCCATCTTGATTCCTCTCCTCTCTTCTGCTTTTCTCTCCTTTTCTCTCCTCTTCTCTCCTCTTCTCTCTCTACATACTTTTCACTTAGTGATCTCATTGGCTTTCATAGATTTAATCACCATCTCTATGCTGATGATTTTTAAATCTTCCTATCTTGCCCTAACTTCTCTTCTGACCTTCAGTCCTTCATCTGGAACTGACTTTCAGACATCTCAAACTGGATATCCAGTAAAGATCTTAAATTTGTCATGTCCCAAACTGAACTCATTGTCTTTGTCCCTAACCCTACCCCCTAACTTTCCTATTACTGTAAGGGGCAGCACCTGTTGCCCATTTCCCTAAGTTGACATCCTAGGTGTCATTCTCAGCTCCTCACCATTCTTCACCTCCCATATATGATTTGTGGCAAAGTTCTATCAATTCCACCTTTGTAATGTCTCTCAGATATGCCCCATTCTCTCCGTTGACACTACTACCACCCAGGTGCAAGGCCCTTCTCTCTTTCTACCTAGAGAATTGCAATAGCCTAGTGGGTTATTGCTGGTGTTAACTGCTGGTGGATCTGCATGCCTCAAGTTTATCCCCACTCCAATCCTTCCTCTTTTCAGAAACACCAAAGTGATTTTCCTCAATTGCACGCCCTCCCATGTCACACCTCTACTCACTGAACTCTAAGATTAAATGCAAAATCCTCTGTTTGGCATTCAAAGCCCTTCATAAACCTAGTCTCCCCCCTACCTTTCTAGTCTTCTTGTACCTTCTTTCAACCATGTATTCTTTAATTCAGTCACTGGGCATTTTCTCTGACTGTCCCCCATGCCTGGAATGCTCTTCCTCCTTGACTTTAAGACCCAGCTAAAATACTATCCTCTACAATAAGCTCTCCCAACTCCCTTTTAGTTGTTGTGCCTTCCTTCTTTTGTTTTTCCCCTATTTGTCCTGTATATAATGTGTGCATATATATTTGCTTATTCTCTCCCTTGTTAGATTGTAAGCTCCTTGAGTTCAGGGACTATGTCCCATTTTGTATCCTAAGAGCTTAGCACAGTGCCTGGAATTTAGTAGGTAGTCAATAAATATTTTTGTCTGGTAGGATGATGAGTAAATGAATGAAAAGCATTTATTAAGTAGGTATTCTGTTCCCATCTCTATGCTGAGCAGTGGGATCCAAAAAGATAAGGCAAACAGACCTTGCTCTCAAGGAGTTCACACTGTGATTGGAGGATCCAACATATGAAAAAGTTCAGCTGAATGGCAAATTAAAAGTCCTGGATATGGACTCTTTTGGTGGTGGAATAGATGCTAAGACCCAAACGTCTTTAACATCCATTAGTTGTTCATATAAGGATTGGGGGAATGTAGAAGTAGGGAAGATGGCAAGACCCAGAAGATCTTGGGATACAGTATAAGAGAACAGGATAAAGCCAAGTAATCATCGGAAGCATCAGACCTGCTCACTCCCATCTTATCCACATGACTTGGTAGTTCATGTTGGTCTTTCTGAGTGGTAGATGGGATCTTGGAGGTCTGAGGGTCAAAGGAGGGGGAGAAGGGAAGGCAAGGGGAGAAGGGAACCTCTGGTAATAGGTCTTCCAGTGTAACTCAGTTCAAATCAGATGAAGATAAAATTGATCCTGCACTTTTCCCCATGCAGTAGCCTCCAAACTTTTTAAATGATGTTCCATTATCAGTGATAAATAAATAAATGAACAAGAAGATATCAGCCCTCAACATAAGGTATATATTTACTTATATGTATTACTGTCCTAATACAAACACATATGCATGCATGTATGTATATACATATATGGATAGGTACTTATGCAAAAATATATGTAATAACCCAGGTAATAGGGAATATTTGCCAGAACTCATGTGCTAGCTGTATGAGTTAAGAGAAAGAAAGGAATGTAAGATTCTTTTTTTAAGGGCAGAACAGGCTTTGGCAACTTATCAGATATAGAAGTGAAGGAAAATGAGGAGTCAAAGATGACACCAACCTTGTGGAATGACAGTGGTGCCCTTGAAAGAAATAAGAAAATTTTGAAAAGGACTGTCTTTGGGGATAAAGATAATATAAGACCTGAGATGCCTCTCATTACTCATCCATGCTTGCTTAATCTGTGTGTTCACTCTGTTTTACCCAGAATTAAAAGGAAACAGCCTCTTACACACCAGTCATGGACCCAGAGTACAGAGCCTACCTTCTAAGGAGTGCCTACCAAAGCCACCAAGTAATGGGGTGGGGGGAGAAGGACAGGGTTCAGAGGTAGATATTTGGTGGCATTGTTCTCAATGTTACCTGTTCAATGGCTGTAGTTAGATTACAACTTTCCCAGGCAGATGAAAGCCCACATCAGAAGATTTGAGGTTAGGAGGATACATAACAGAGAGAGGACTGGGAGGAGATGTGGAAAAATTGAGGAATGTGGATGTGTTGAAGACAAGTTCCATGACAGAATGTGATCCATTTCTCATCCCTCTGTTAACCAAATTCTTGGGATTGGGTCACAGTCCTCTACAACTTCTCCCTTTTGCTTTAGAGTTCTACTGCATAGGGAGCCAAAGAAAGTAAGTTAGGAGAAGGAAAATAGGAGAGCACTCTTATTGGCCTGCAACAAATACTCAGGTTAATTACAAATCAAGTCATTAAAGCAGATACTCACTAGACCTGCACAGGATTATAGAATTCTGGGGAAAAATAGAACTAAGATGTCATCCATTCTAACCAAGTCAGGCCGGAGAGACTGTGTTTTGCCCAAGTTCACACAGAAAAATTATATCACCTATATCAGGAAGGTCAAAGCACAATTTATCACTGGTTTCTAGGTCTTTCTACCAGTAACTCACTATATGACATTGGCTAAGTTCCTTTTCTGGGTTTTGACTTATTTTTTCCCACATATGGGGTATTGTTGAGGCAACTGTCTCACCATTTTGAATTTCTGGATAAAGAGAGGTAGTAAAAGAGGATACTTTGAATGAATGGAAGAAGTCTAAACCATAATGAAAAATCTGCTTTGTTTTGCTCTGCAAGACTCTTAATAGGCTGTATTTTCTCTCTAGAGCTCAGTTATTTATTTACTGGTTTGGAGAAACATTCAGAGATGAGTTTCAAAGCTCTTAAGCCTGGAAGAAATTCCTAGGGACCAATTCATTTTAAAAAATCCACTTTACAAAGGACTTTCACTGATTTGGTTTTATCTCCACTTAAATTGGTGGAATATATTTTATTCATGTTGTTCTCAGTCATCCCTAACTTCCCTTCCCCAAATTAGAGATTTATAAGGCACTTAAGGAAATGGAATGGGCTTGAGGCATATTCATAGGCACCAGCAACCTTGTATTTCCATGAAAAACCTGCAGATACTTCAAGACTAACATTCAGTTCTGATTTTTCCCAAACTCTACATTTTATTTTAAAAAAAGAATAAAATTTGTGGAGGAAAAGGCAAAGACTTGGAATCAGCTATCATGTGGATCAACTGTCAACTGTTATAAGTATCAACTATCCAGTGTCATGTGTAGCATACTGAGTCTCAGATAAATCATAGAATAATGTAATCTTAGATTTGGAAGAGATCTCAGAGGTTATCTAGTCTACTCTTTCACCTAATTCAGTAATCTCTCATTATCATTAATGAATAGATATAAAGTTTCTGCTATCCAGAAAGCTTACTATTTCATAAGGAATTTTATTTCCTCATTTGACATCTTTAAACATTAGAAAGTTCATTCTTATAATAAGCCAAAATCTTTTGCCCTGTAACTTCTACCTTTTGTACCTTCTTCTTCTTTCTGGGCTAATATAGAATAATCTATTAATTCATTTAAGTTGCTGATTTTTATAAATAGTTGAAGGCAGCTATACCATTTCCCTCTTAATTTTCTCTTTCCCAGGCAAAATATTCCTAGTATTATCACCTGACCTCCATAAGGTTACTGGATTCATTGCCATCCTAATCAGACTCTCCTCAAATATTTTCCAAACTTGTTAATGGGCCTTTAAAATGTGGTATTGAAAATTGAACAAAATTCCTCAGACATATCTGTTCAGTGCAAAGAATAAACCTAGTTTTCCCATGATTTGTATAGACACTATGCTACTATTAACAAAACCAAAGTTTCTATAGGCTTTCTTTGAAACCTTATCATAGCTTTAGCTCATGTAAAATTTGTGGCCAACTAAAATTCCAAATCTTTTTTCCCATGTCAGAATTAGTTACTTAAATCAATTTATGAACAGTGTCTATATAAAATAAGATGTTCCAGTTGATTTATTCTTTGTTTTAATTTGCTACAGGTAAACAACTTCTGTTCTCTTTGTCTGGCATCAGGGCAAAGAATAACAGAAAGTACAGAGTGGGGGGTAGAGGGGGTGAGGGATGAAGGGAGAGAGGGAGGGGAAGAAAGAAAGAGAGAGAGAGAGAGAGAGAGAGAGAGAGAGAGAGAGAGAGAGAGAGAGAGAGAGGGAGACGGAGGTCCCATTGGTAAATGTAGGTGAAGCATGGTCCCAGCTTAGTTCCATATTCAGTTCTGATTAGAGATTGGAATGAAGACTTTAGTAACTAGTTCATGAACACTGAAACTAATAGCACCTTTTATGGTAATAAAATTATCATTTGCCATGATTCCTATCTTCACTGCTATAGCCAATCAGCCCTATATCAATCCTGTTTTAAGTTTCTTAGAAGGATGAACAAAATACCTTTAATCCAGAAATTTGTACTCAAGCATTTTCATTAAGTGATATTTTTAGTCAAACTGTCTGTGGAGCCAATCCTAAGCAGAATTTAGTTAATTCTTAAGTAATCAAGGAGTTGGGGTGTAGCAGGCAAAGAAAGAAAAGAAAAAAAAAGAGAAAGGGTAGAAGCTGAGTAACAAGAAGGTACAAGTAAGATGGACAAATGAAAAAGCCAGGCTTTGTGTTAAGTGTTAAGAATCCAAACAGAAGAAGAAATCAGGGGCAAATAATGTTTCCCTTTCCTGAAATTGCTTTTCAGTTTTCTAATTATCCCATCCCTACTTCATGTCCTTCTTGTCTATTTTTTTCCTTCTAATCAATTTCCTAGATATCAGTAGCACAAGTAAGTCTTGTACTTGAATGTGGTATCATGGAAAACATTTGTTGTGGAATCGGAGATCCTGAGTTTGGATCCTTCCTTTTCCACTTACAATCTATTTGAGCTTGGACAATTCATTTAAACTTCATGAGTCTCAGTTTTCTCACCTGTAAAACTGGAGGATTAGATTAGATGACCTTTTTGATCTCTTTTCTCTCTAATTCAATGCTTCTGTGACTCTATGATTAGTCCCAAAAGCCAAAGAATAAATAACCACTTTGGAGGTCAGAATGAATGGATTTATACGTGACAACACAATCCCAGATCTTGATTCAAGAGGACCATTGCTTTATTTAAAAAAAAAGACTGAAAACACTAACATGTGATAAAGTGTCTAAAAATAGTAATTCATGTAGAAATTGCTATGCAAATGTCAGGCATGAGAACTATCGTATTAATTCAGAGCAAGAATTCATTCCTTCAAGTGTTCTATCAGTAATAGCAGAATAGAAGACTTTGGTGGGACAAGGTGATCACTCTCCATGAACTTCTTCCTTTTTACCATTTCAGTGGGAAAGTGGAAGGCACACTGGATTTAGAATCAGAGGATTAGAGTTAAAATTTTTAGTCATTTGTATTACTTTGGGCAAATAATTCAATCTTTCTGGGCCTCAGTTTCCCCTTCTTTAAAAATGAAGAGTAAAAGACCAGATAACTAAAGTTCCTGCCAGGTATCTGTCATCTATGAATCATATGACCTTCTTGAATGATAGGAGAAATAGTGTGGCCAAGTAGATAAAGATCTGATCTTGGAGCATGGAAGACCTGAGGTAAGTCAAGCAAGTCCTGCCTCTACCACATATCGGTTTTATGGCTCTGGGCAAATTCCAACCTCTTAGTGCTCTATAATTCTCTAAGATGAATGCTTTCAAAAAAAGGTGCTGACCTATGTTAGTAAAGGGTGCTTTTTCATCTAGAAGTTCCTTATATCAATGAAATTCAGCCCCTATCTTTCTTGGACCATGTTTTTAATCATCCAGTGGTTTCCATATAAACTTCCTAGTAAACAGTCCAAGAATGCACTTCACAAGGACAAAATGAACAATGCCTTCTAAATAAAAAAGGAAAGCAGAAAGCACACTTTGTCCCAAGATGTAATTAATACCTCAGGATAAATGTGTCAGCCTGATTCCCTTCAGAATATCAGCAGCTCTGTGGCCTAAAACAGTCAAGATTTGCGATTTTAAAACGTGAGTTTTGTCAGAGAAACTGTACACCAGCAGTTGTCTCTGGTTTAGCTAATGCTGGCATTAATTTTCACTTATAATTTGTTCTTCCTTAAAAAGCTCCACAGAGAAAGACTCTCACATATCTTCATTACACACAACTTATCTTGGCATTACATTTGCTTAAATTGTCCTCCAGTGCTGCCATATTGGTGACCCTTAAAAGTCGGTAAACAAATACATTTGTTCTCTATATGTTTCTGCTTTGCCTTCTAAACTGTGTGGAAATGAACCTAGAATCTTTATCAGAGTCTCAACAGGCTTTGATGATACAATTAAAATATAAAGTAACCAGAAGTTAAATTATCAATAAGAGTCATTTATTTTGCATTTTTATTTTAAAGAATACTTATGAGAATTGTGATGAATTAGCAGTGACAAACTACTTCTTGCAGGCTGATTTTGTGTGGAGAGTTTAATTAAACATTGCAGCTGTTTATCTCTATGGTGATTAAATTTTCATATGTAAATTACATGTATTAAGATCAAGATACTTATGTAAATGTCACTTGCCTTAATGTTTTGTGTTACTGTTATTAACATCTAACCATCAGCTTGTAATCTTCTTGTATTGCTTTCCATTGGCATGCAGTACACAGACAACACAAGTAGATTTAGATCTTGAGAACAAACAAGTCTTTTTAAAGAAAACCATCAAATAACTATGTAATCCAGACATATTTAGAAAAAAAAATGAAAACTAAACTATCTAATAGATACTGCTGAAGAGTCCAGTATTCCAGAGGTTAAATATCTTTCATTGCTCTATATAGTGCCTATCAGCTTAAGAAAAAAAGAAAAGAGTAGACTATAAGCAACAAGAATATTACCCAGAATAAAACAAAATCTATTAGACAAATGACTTACTTGTGTGTCATTTATTCAATCTTCTTTTATTTCCTTTAGGGTGTTGTTTATATACAACTGGATTTTACTTCATATGACCTTGAGGTAGTCGCCGTTGGTTAAGAAAGTTAAAGCTTAATTTTCCTATGAGTTTTGGCCTCACCAGATTTGAAGAATGGGTAAATTCAGCTCTGCTGGGACTATGAGGAGCCTAGGAGTTGAGGAAATGTCTAGCCATCTGTTGAGGCAAAAACAGAAGGGCATTATATCTTTGGTCTTCTAACATGAGTTACACCATCTTTTAATTCATCACAAATGATTTTTGATTTGGAAAATTTCATTGTAAAATAAGCAATCACATTCCCCTATTGAGGTTTTATGTTTTTTTTTCCTTTTCCCAGATACCTTGATACGCCAGCCATACAGCAAAACAAAGTTGACCTTCCATGTTTGCTCAAAGCCAATGAGAATAATGAGCTTCTACCCTTTCTCTAAGTTTAGATGGCAATGCAGACTGACTGTCCTCTTTTTTTTGTATTTCCTATATTATCATATGTATCAATAGCAAATTCTTCATGTCCAGAGGTCACTTGTTTGACAGAGAAAACAATCAGTTGATCTTGTCCTGCTATGACTTGTAACAATAATGAAGCTTCTCTATTTCATCTGAGCTCCAAATTTGTGTGCTTTGGTCTTTTTATCTCAACATACCTCCACTATCTATATCTATGTATCTAAATATATGTAATATATATATATATGAAAATATGTGTGTGTGTGTGTGTGTGTGTGTGTGTGTGTGTACATATGTGTATGTATTTTTTTCCTTTGTAACTCCTGGACAAAAAAGAGATAGAAAGAGAGAGAACTAATTTCTTGGTAGCGTTTAAGTTAGCACTCATCTGTTTTCAAATAGGCTATCTTTGAAAACCATTTCTGTAACTTGTATTGCAATGCATGTTACTATAGAAAATCATGTTATAAATGTAGCTTCTCCCAGGCCTTCCTTTCTTTTCCCCAATCATTGAGCTAATTTAGGAGAATTATAGTGTCTTTGGGCATGTATGCCTTAGAAACATTTGTAAAGACATAGCCTATATACTAAGATTCTGTTGTTTCTTTCTCCAACCTAATCTAGGAAATAATTAATACTTACTGGAGAAAGTGACTAAACTGTTCATACTCTTTGCTCCAGAAATCATCTTAGCAGTTATACACCCTAAAGATGTCAAAGACAAAAAGAAAACCTATATATATGTATATATATATATATATATGAATTACTTATATATGTGTATGTGTATATATATACATATATATGTTTATATATATGTGTATATATATAAACATATATATGTACTAACTTTTTTTTCTGTTAGCAAAAATCCAGAACAAATTTGGCACCTATTGATCTGAGAATGGATTCACAGTTCGTGGGATAGGAGGGCAGTACTACTGCTCCATGTTAAAAAATAAATGTGAGGCCTTCAGAGAAATAGTTAATAAAGAGTAATGCAATAAGTAATTTATTACTGAGAGGGTGTATACTAGCACTCGTGGAAACTAAGAATATAATATAAGAATACAATGGTCTGATTGCATCTCTAAGAAAAAAGGGACTCTATGAAGCAGAACTAAGGAGGATAGGCATTCCAGGCATTTGGTATGGCCAGTGAAAAGGGGTGGAAGATGGGAGATGGAATGTTGTGTTTAAGGAGCAGAAATAAGGACAGTTTGCTTGATTCACAAAGTGTGGGATGGTGGTGGTCGTGGTGGTGGTGAGGGTAATGGTGGGGGGCAAGTAATGCTTAACAAGGCTAATGTCTAATAGTACTGAAAAGATATATTGGGGCCAGATTTTGTAGGGCTTTAATCCATTATAATTCAACAAGTAGGAAAGTCAGATGGTCAAATCGTGTTTAAATTACTTTGACAGTAATAGGTAGGATGGAACATAGTGGGGGAAGATTTGAGACCTGGAGACCAATTAGGAGATTATTTCAGTAATCTGTGTGAGAAGTAATGAGGGCCCAAACTAAGGTGGCAGCTGTGTGAGTGGAGAGAAAGGGTCACATATGAGAAATATAAAGAGAGAAACAGCAAGATCTGACAATTCATTGGATAAACAGGGTGAGTGATAATGAGGAGTCCAGATTGATGCCAAAGTTGCAAACTTGGTAGACTTGAAGGTTCATGATACCTTCAAAAGAAGCAATTAATTGTGGAAGGGAGGAGAGTTTTAGGGGGAGAAAAATTCAGATTTGCACTTATTGAATTGAAGATGCCTCCAGGTTCATCCAATTTGAAATGTAGGATAGATAATTAGTGATACAGTATTGAAGCTTAGTGAAAATATGTGTTGAATATGGGAGCTCTACAAAGAGATGATAGGGCCATCAGAGATGAGTATGTAAGAGTAGAGTGCTTTATAGCCTGGGGGTATGTTCTATGCAAAGGCACAGAGACAGTTAATAAATTGTTACCTATAGGGAACAGCGAGAAAAACAATTTGACTGTAATGTAAAGTATATATGAAGGACAAATATTTGCAATGAACCTAGGAATACAGGCTAAAGCCGGGTGGGCAGGGACTTAAAATCTCAGAGAGGATTTTGTATTCTAGTGGAGAAATAAGAGGAGAGGGAGGGAATAATATGTACTTATATATTGATATATAATATATAAAATAAATTGATATAATATAATATAACATAATATAACAATATATAATATAACAATATAATATATAATGTAATAACATAACATAATAAAATACATATTGATACACCTACTATATGCAAGGCACTGTGTCAGGCTAAGTGCTTTATGCATATATATTACATGCGTATATATATATAATATATACATATACAATGAGAAGGCCATATGTATATTATATGCTCATATATATTATTTGATCTTCACAACAATCCTGGAAGGTAGGTGCTATTTCATCCCATTTTCCAACTGAGTAAGCTGAGGAACATAGTGATTGTGATTTGCCCAGGTACACAGAGCTGGGAAGCACCTAAGGCAGAATTTGGACTCAAGACATTCTGACTCCAAGTCCAGAACTCTAACCATTTCACCACTTAGCTGCCTAGCAAGAGGGAGAAAATAGAGTTCCTTAATGATTTTCAAAAATATTCTTCAGAGGAGAGGGCAGTCAAAGAGGTTAATGAAAGTATAAAGAAGTGATACCGTCACCAAAAAATGTACTACACCCCTCAGGCCAATTGTTGGCATAAGGACAATATATGTAAGCTATGAACTAGGTCCCCAAGATCTGAGCTTACACAGACTGGTTTCCATTTTCAAGTTTCAGGTACCCATGCCTTTAGTTCATTTTGCTCTCCTTTTCAGAGTTTCTTTAGAATATGATTTGAATCTCATTCTCCCCTGTTGTAGAAAAAAAGGGGCTGCTTCCTCTACATCCTTGCTATGTGACATTAGGAGGTCAGTTTTACTCTCAGTTTCCCCATTTGTTAAAATTTTAGTATATGGTCTTTCTAAAAGATCCTTTCCAGGGGAAGAAGGTAGATTAGGTCAGAAAATTTCAAGCTCTCAAGATTTTCCTCCATAAAAGAGATAAAACAGCACCTCTGGGTGAACAAAGAGGCATGAAAACAAATAAGAATAGAGGCAGAACAGGGGTCCTCTTAGAACAATCAGAGGAGATCTGAAGAAAAATCCCAAGACAAGATTTCCTCCTTGTGAAGAGTAAACACCACGATCTTTTAACAAAACATAGCAAGCTGCTTAAATAACAAGCTGCAAGCCCTGGGGTTTGCTGGGTTGGGAGCCTGCCTTGGCCCCAGCCATAGGAACTTTTACCCCAGAGACAGTGAAGGGAGTTGGGTGTCTGACCTGGAGAAGATGGAAGGAACCTCTGCTGACGAGGACAGCCAGACCCAGTTGTGCTGCGGAGAGTGGCTGGGGTGAGAAGGAACAAGCACAGGCCAGGTGGGTGCAGAAGCAGTGGGGTGGGCCGCTGCTGGCTGTGGGTACTTACAGGAAGGCTGGAGGTTTTGGTTTCAGTTCAAGGACAGAGGGGAGAACTGAAGAGGATCAGAGGCCAGAGGAACCATCCCTCAAACCCCAGGACCAGAGATGATGATATAAAAAAAAAACCTAAATTATTACCAAAAAAAGCACAGGCAAAGGAGAAAGAATCCAACCATAGAGAGCTACTGTGGGAACAGAGAAGACCGGGATTCATCTTCAGGGGAGGATACTGAAGCAAAAGAAATCCTTTTCTACCCCCAAAGAGTAATGCCAAATGTTCACCTGCCCAAAAAGAATTCATTGAAAAACTTGAAAAGACTTTAAAAAACAAATAAGAGAGATTGAGAGAAAATTAAAAAGCAAAATAAGAATAACATAAGAAAAGCAAGAAGATTATGACAAGAAAGTTAACCAATTAGAAAAGGAGATGCAGAATCTTAAATAAAAAAATAACTTCTCAAAAATCAGAATTGGGCAAGGGAAGCCACCGAAGTTATAAGAGATGAAGAAATGAAGAATGAAAAAATAGAAGAAACTGTGAAACATCTTGTAAGGAAAACAATGGATCTAGATAACAGATCAAGAAGAGAAAACATAATGATTGGACTACCTGAACGTTCTCATCAGAAAAAGAATCTTGATACAATAATACAAAACATAGTAAAAGAAAATTGTCCTGAAGTATTAGAAAAAGAGGGAAAAGTGGAAATCGAAAAAAAATCCACTAATCACCACCTGAAAAATATCCTACACAGAAAACTCACAGAAACATTATAGATAAGTTCCAAAAACCCCAGATCAAGGACAAAATATTAGGAGCAACAAGAAATAATAATCTACATGTGACAAAACCACAATTATAATCACACAAGACCTGCGCTGGCAACTCACAAAGATCACAGGTCTTGGAACACTATATACTGAAGAGCAAATGCTCTTCCAGCAGAAAATATTATACCCAGCAAAGCTAAGCATAAGTCTGAATGAAAAAAAAGTGGACATTTGATCAACTGTCAGACTTTCATGACTTTGTTAAAAAAAAAAAAACCCAGAATTCAATAGAAGATTTGACATACAAGAGCCAAGAGAAATATAAGGGACTTATCAATGACCAATTATAAGGGACTAAATACTGACAGAATGTTTGCTTTTTATGTATGGAAAAATATAAAACCTATGCCTAAGATTGTTCCTAGTAATTAGGTAGCTTATAAGAAAGATTAGGGTAGACCTGAGTGTGATATGACTTCTAAAATAAAAGAAGAACAGTTAAAAGAGTAATTATCGAGGGGGCGGAGCCAAGATGGCCGCTGGGAAGCAGTGACTGGCGTGAGCTCCCCACCAAGTCCCTCCAAAAACCTATAAAAAAATGGCTCTGAACCAATTTTAGAGCTGCAGAGCCCACAAAGTGGCAGAGGGAAGCAGGGCTCCAGTCCAGGACAGCCTGGATGGTCTCTGGGTAAGGTCTGTCCCACACGGAGCTCCCAGCCCCCAGCTGAGGGGAGCGGAGCTGAGTCCAGTGCGCACCAGACGCGGACCTACCAGACCAGGAGACGAGCAGAGAGTGCCCTGGCATCCTGAATTACTGAGCTGTGGCATCCACCAGGCCTCTCAACCCACAAAGAACAAAGACATCAGAGAAGGTTAGTGGGAAAAGCTGCAGGACTGAGTTTGCAGTTCGGCTACTGCCCCTGGGGCAGCAGAGGTGGGGCAGCTTTAGAAATATGGCTGCAGTTGCTTCTGGCCCCAGGCCCAACTGGTGGGAGGAATTAAGTGGTGGATCAGAGCAGGAGTGAAGAGCCTGCTGAAGATTTAAGCCCAGTCCAGGTTGGGGGTCTCATGAATCATACACATCATTCCAGGAGTCCAGGAGTGCTGGTGAGGCAGTGCATCCACTCAAGCGTGGAACATAGAACTCTTTCATCTATAAGCCGCCATACCTCGTTGAAAAACTCAAAAGTTAATTAAGTTGGCTGGGAACATGGCCAGGAGGCAAAAACTCACCCAGGTTCAGTCTCAGACTCTGGAATCCTTCTTTGGTGACAAAGAACAACAAAACATACAGTCAGATGAAATTAACAAATTCATAGACCCTACAACAAAAACCTCCAAGAAAAACATGAAATGGTCTCAGGCCACGGAAGAACTCAAAAATGACTTAGAAAAGCAAGTTAGAGAAGTAGAGGAAAAATCGGGAAGAGAAATGAGAAGGATGAGAGAAAACCATGAAAAACAAGTCAATGACTTGCTAAAAGAGACTCAAAAAAATACTGAAAAGTATACTGAAGAAAACAACTTCTTTAAAAACAGACTAACTCAAATGGCAAAAGAGCTCCAAAAAGCCACTGAGGGGAAGAATGTCTTGAAAGGCAGAATTAGCCAAATGGAAAAGGAGGTCCAAAAGACCACTGAAGAAAATATTACTTTCAAAATTAGATTGGAGCAAGTGGAAGCTAGTGACTTGATGAGAAATCAAGATATTATCAAACAGAACCAAAGGAATAAAAAAATGGAAGAAAATGTGAAATATCTCATTGGAAAAACAACTGACCTGGAAAATAGATCCAGGAGAGAGAATTTAAAAATTATTGGACTACCTGAAAGCCATGATCAAAAAAAGAGCCTAAATATCATCCTTCGAGAAATTATCAAGGAGAACTGCCCTGATATTCTGGAGTCACAGGGCAAAATAGAAATTG
>CM053622.1:591174629-591187660 GCA_028646595.1 Phalanger gymnotis
ATAACACAAGATCTAGCAGCTTTCACATTAAGGGATCGAAGGGCTTGGAATATGATATTCTGGAGATCAACGGAACTAGGATTAAAATCAAGAATCACCTACCCAGCAAAACTGAGTATCATGCTCCAAGGCAAAATATGGACTTTTAATAAAATTGAGGACTTTCAAGCTTTTTCAGTGAAAAGACCAGAGCTGAATAGAAAATGTGACTTTCAAACACAAGAATCAAGAGAAGCATGAAAAGATAAACAAGAAAGGGAAATAATAAGGGACTTACTAAAGTTGAACTGTTTTGCTTACATTCCTACATGGAAAGATGATGTGTGTAATTCATGAGACCTCAGTATTTGGGTAGCTGACGGGAATATACATACATATATACATATATATATATGTATATGTATATGTATATATATATATATATATATATATATCAGGCACAGGGTGAGTTGAATATGAAGGGATGATATCTAAATAAATAAAATCAAATTAAGGGATGAGAGAGAAATATATTGAGAGAGGGAAAAGGGAGAGATAGAATGGGGCAAACTATCCACATCCACTGAAAGAACTATGGAGTCTGAATGCAGATTGAGGCAAACTATTTGCTCTCTTTTCGACCTTTGTTTTTTTTTTTCTTTTTTGTTTTTGTTTTTTGTTTTTGTTTCTTCTTTCTCATGATTCATTCCATTGGTCATAATTCTTCTTTACAACTTGACTGTTCTGTAAATAAGTTCAATGTGAAGTTATATGTAGAAGAATATCAGATTCCATGCCATCTTGGGGAAAAAGAAGGGTGGTATCAACTCAACATCATGTGGAACTGAGGGTAGTAAACTAAAAATAAAAAATGTTAATTAAAAAAAAGAGATTAGAGATTGGTAGAAGGCTGAATAGAATGTGGATTTACATAGAGAATTTACATGTAGATATTATGTATAGAATTGGCTTTTTTATGCAAAAACTTTTGAAACCAAGGATCAAAGGAAAGGGGGTTAAATGAGGTTGTCAATTTTTAATAGGTGGTATTAGCTATAAAATTTTAACCAGGTGCTTAGGATTGAGGTGTGTAAGTACCCACAAAGATAACTTTTCTTTTGGTCATTTTGTTTTCTTTGTCATTTAAAAACAAGCATAAAATCTCAACCAGAAAAGAGAATATAGTAGAACCTCATTTTATAAGTAACCTGATTTACATATGCTTTGCTGGAACAGGAAAAATTTTTTGCCAAAATTGTCTTGCAGGTTGAACAATAATTCACAGTACAAACATTATGTTTGGACTTGAATGGCTCATGAAGGAACGACATTGAACTAGGTAATTTTTTTTTTGCTTTCCTATTTCAAACAAAGGAGGTTGGTATACCACCTAATCATCCTCACCTGAGGAGGTGATTGAGAGTTCAGAAAAATCCCTCACATCAAATGAGATTAGGGAGATTTATCAGATGTGGGGAAAAGTGCAAAATTTTGTTGAAAAATATCACCCAAATAAGACTGTAGTGATGAGAGCCACGAATATTTTTTAATGATAATGCAGTGTCACATTTCCTTGACATTCTGAAAAAATGTCGAAAACAAGTGTGGTTAGATAGATTGCTAGTCAAAAGTGAATGTAAAGAAAAAAAAAACAAAACATAAAAAAGTCAAAACACAAAAGCCATTTTAAAAAAAATGAAAAACAAGTGAAGGCAGTAGTGTTAGTTTTACTTTTAATGAAAGTAGCATAAGAGAGAACACTCCAGACATTGATGTTCTCATGGAACAAAGTTCTCCTTCCAAGCAATAACCCTTCCTCCTCCTCCTCCCTCTCACCTCCCTCATGACAGCCACCACTTTTCTCAAAGGTAAAGTGCAGGTTATTTTGTTTTATTTTTGGTTTATATTGTGTACTAATCATTGATATTCTATTTCAGGTGCATTAGGGACAAAAAACTTACTTAAAATTATAAATAATTATTTTTATATAAATATTTTGGGGGATGTGGTACTAATCATCTGACTACATTATTCCCTATGGAAAAATTTGCTTTGCAATACAAACAAATCACATGATGAACAGAATCTCGGAACAAATTACATTCACAAATTGAGGTTCTACTGTAGAGGAATTGTGCAGTGACTTGCATCAAGTGACTGATGTTTGTATTTTTCTCACAGCCAAGTGACTGTTTTCTGTATTCCAAGTGTATTCCTCACAAGAGAAGATGAAGGGACTCAAAGAAAGGCTCTGACACTCCAGGTTGGTAGAGAGAATAAAGTGAAAAAGTGAGAGAGAAGTGGGTCTTCAGTGGGGAGGGGGGAAAAGGCTCTGAAGCAGAAGAGGGAAGACTTAACCATTGTCAAGATAGGAGAGAAGTGTTAGAAAAATAAGGCAAAAAACAACTGCAAATGAACTTAAAAACACATCTGAGGCCCTTCCATAGGAAGAGGGATATGAATTATGAATTCCTTAGAATGAAGGAGCTTCTTATCTTCCTAAAAATGTCAAAGTATAGTGACAGATATTATCATATAAAAAATCATCAGGTGAGGGTTATATGAAGAGAACAATAAGAATAGTAAGGGTTTTTCTATTCCAGAGTACAAGGGTTGTATTTTTCGCCCTGATAACAATATACATGTATGTAACTTCTTCATGGCCTTCATCCAGGAAATGAGAACACACTCCCATTGCCTATCAAAAAAAAAAAAAAAGATGGTAGTTGACCATTTTGAATGATTCTTATAAGAACAAATGATACTCCCAGAGGAATGTAAAAAAAAAGTTTTGCAAACAATAATTAAGTCTGGTATGAAACAGAATGTCAAAAAGCCACAGGTTGTGTTTTACTCACAGCTGTCCACTGAAGAATGAGTTATTTGTTTTTTTTTTAATTTGAATAAACTTATTTGATCCTAAGGAAGTTTTCTTTTTAACTTAGGAGTTGGAGAAGTGGGAATATAGTGATGTTTGTCAAATATGAAGTAATGAAAAATAAAACTAAATTGGCAAGTCATTTGAAGGATTAAGCATTTAAGCAAATTACACATGTTGACAGAGTGTGTGTCTGTGGTAGAGGTGAACCAAGAACTATTCCAAAAGCTATAGACTATCATAATGGATCAGATTATTACATCTTTATGCTTTATAAAATATTATGATTTTAAGTAATTCAGTACCCCTTGGAATTCTAGAATAAAAGGATCTGAATATATTATCATTGTTTCTTTATTCCTGTGTGGGCCACACTCTGCCATCTGCATGGTTTTTCTTAATAATAATTCCAAGGTCTGTTATACAGGGAATGGCCCTAGGTGAGCAGCCTTTGAAACCAAAACCCTTTGCATAACCTGCCACTTTGAGTCGTAAATTGCTTTGCAGTGCCATTGGCATAAACTCATTGTAACCATCTCTTCTATGACATGGGCATGAGGTCTGTAGCAAAGGAGAAAGATCAACAGCTCACTTTCGCCAGGGTCAATGAGCAAATGCCAAATTGTTCTGACACTGACTGCAATTGGAATTCATCTGAAACACTGAAGTAGCTCAAGTCTTTGTTAGTTATTTTGCAATTCATCCCAATTATAGCAAGAATTATGTAAAAAAAAAATGGACTGCGGTATTACAAAATGAATTAGCCACCAAAAAGAGTGGGCTGATCACAAGGGAAGGAGCTGTAGTCACAGCCCCACATCTCAGTAATTAGCAGTAATGGGAAAAGATTCTGAAGAATCACATGATGTTTCTACAGTGATGGATATTTTTTTAATTATCACAGTTTTTAAAAGTTTTATGGAATGCTTTTGTCTTTCAAATGTAAATAAATGGTCATATCCATTGGTGAACTTTATGTTCTCCAATAAGAATGAAAGCTTTGTTGCTTTGAATTAAGTTTAATTTCTCATAAAACTTATTTTATTCATTTCTTTGCTGCCAGCTGAAAACAATAACCATGAAAAATGGCCCTTGTTAGTTAGATGCAGATTCTCAGCAATTACCAAAAGTTAATTAGAATTATTAAGATAACAAAAAACACAATACATTGCTGTTGATCTACTTTAACTACATTTAATAGGGAGATCCAAGACTAAGCCGGTCTCATAAATTATTTTATGCTATGTTAATGCATTTTCTGGCCAGCTAAATTAAATATTGATAGACTGTCCTCTCAGAAAGGGTTAGGGAAAAGCACTTTATTTATCACTAAGCCTAAAACCTAAAAGAGAATCAATCCTGAAACACTTTGTTGACTCAGTTGAACAATAAAATCAAATGTGATTCTTTGTTCTCACCTCCTGCTGCTTTAATGCCAAACAGAATAAAATAATTTGTAATGAGGCAGGGAACAAAATAGGGTATGTCTCTCACTGTGGCTCTTCTAATGCCCATAAAACATTTAAAACAGATGATCAGTATCTCCTTTGCCCAAATAAGCTAAAGAAATACTTAAAGTTTATTAACTATAAATGAAGGCAAGAAAAATTGTGTTCTTCCATGTATTCAATCCATCAGTATTTACTAAGTTCCTGTTATGTGTCTAACCACTGAACTTCCTGTTCTAATACCTCATCATAGCATAGACTTGATCCTTAATTTTTGAAGACAACACTGAGACAGTACAAGCTCTGACAGACCTGAGAAAATAAGAAATGCTTCAAGTTTGGGTTGAATTATGAATAGATAGATATGGAGATATAGATAGATATAGATATAGATTTAAATGAAGGGAAGAAAAATTGTGTTCTTCAGTCTATTCAATACATCAATAAGTATTTACTAAATTCCTGTTATGTGTCTAACCACTGAACCCCCTATTCTAATGCCTCATTATCTCATAGATTTGATCTTCAATTTTTGAAGACAGCACTGACAGAGTGCAAACTCTGACATACCTGAGCAAATAAGAAATGCTCCAAGTTTGGGTTGAATTATGGATAGATATAGATAAACAGATAGATAGATAGATAGATAGATAGATAGATAGATAGATAGATAGATAGATAGATAGACAGACAGACAGACAGACAGACAGACAGATAGACAGATAGATAGACAGACAGATATATGTATACATGCATATATATATAATTTTAATTTATGAAATAAGCATTTCCATAACAGAATAAAAAAAGATGATTGCACATACGAAACTGCAAATCTATTATGTACAATTTGCTATTCTTTTTTAAATATATAATAAAATTATCATGTAACTTCCTTCCCCCCCTTTTTTTCCTTCTCTGTCCCCCATCCTAGAGATGGCTACCATAAGGCACAAATACATACATATTATATAGCATTTTATATATATTATTTAAATATATACATATAATATATGTATGTGTGAATATGACATATATAATATACAATATATTATATGTAAATATAATATATTATACAAATATGTATTATATTTATCATATTGTATATTAATATATTATATACATGCACATATGAAAAAACATTCTATACATACTACTGTTTTTTTCTCTGGATACAGATAGTGTCTTCATAGGTCCTTTGTAATTAATATGGATATTGATAATAGTCAAATTGACTTAGTTGCTCAAAGTTGTTCTTCAAACAATATTGCTGTTACTTTATACAATTATTCCTTGGTTCTGGTCACATGAATCTTCATTATTTTTTGCAAGTCTTTCTATAATTTTTTCCCTAAAATTAACACAAAAAGCATACTAGAATACCATCACAATCATAGACCACTCATTTTTTTTTAATCAGGACAAGCCTAGCTTAGTTTGGAGAGGCATATTATATGAGGTTTAGCCTCCAATAAACAAAATATTTTGACCATAGTAACACATTCAACCATCTACCAATGCATAATATAATGGAATGAAAGAAATTTTAACCTGTAGTCTATGAATTTTTTAAAACATATTTTAGTACCTGCATTTTAATATGATTGCCTTCTTTTGTAATGATATATAATTTTATATATTTAAAACATTATTCTAAGAAGGGGCCCACAGATTTCACCAGAATGCCAAGTGGGTTTTAAAACACATTAAAAAAAGGCTAGGAGCCCTTCATATATGTGATTTGCCAACTGATTGGAAACATGGGTTGAGGGAAGATGAGGCATTGGGTATATAATTCCAAAGTTAAGAACCTGAGTGCCAGGAATATTGCTTTTAATAGAAATAATGAAGTTAGGGGAAAGGGTCAATTTGGGGATATGAGAAATAATGAATTCTGTTCTGTACATGTTTAATTTCAGATGCTTATGGAATATTCAATTTGGAGTGCTCAATAGCCAGTCCCTGTAATGCAGGATTGGACCTCGGGAGAGAATAAATTTTGATTCATAGCTTTTGACATTATCGGTCTACAGAAATGATAATTGAATAGGTAGTAACTGATAAGGTCACCAAGGGAGATAATATAAAACTGAGGAAAAGAGAGGAGAAGAAAGAAAGGGAGAAGATAGGAGAGGGATCAGAAGGGAAGAAGAGGAGAGAGGCCAAGCAGACATAGCCTTAGGATACATCCACAGATGGGGAAAGGAAACAAATGAAGATCCAACAGAAGAATTCAGCATTAAAATGATATTCTCACCTTTTATTTTTTCACTTGTAAACAAAATATGCTAATTTAAACATCTATTTTTAATTGAATGTTATTTTGGCAGAAACCGTTGGAATACAATAGCTTACACTGACCCAAATCTGTAGTGTGTAGCCAATAAAAAAGTCTCTCTTCCTATTGGAAATATCCTGAAATAAAAGTAATTTATAAAAGAAACTGGGGAATCAAATACATGAAATCATATGGATTAGAACAGGGAGGACAAAGTTGGCCAAAGAAATATTGTGGGGAAAAAACACTGATTTTAACTATTTGATAATGGGATGATGAATGCTATACTGACAATTTTCATATTCATGCATATCTCTTAAAAGGTGCATGTTTATACATACAAAAACTATGCTCTGCTGACCAAAAGATGATTGGTAGTAATTTTCCACTGACTGCTATTTTCTTTCTCCTTTAGAAATCCAAACCATGGGAACACAGAAAAGAAGATTGTTAAAGTCTGCTTAACTAAACTAAAATAGTACTCAGTTTTAGATATAGATTTTTTTCCTATTAAAACTCAGCTTAATCAACTAATCATCATTATCATCTTCTCACATTGTATGGCAATAATTCTTCTCGAAAAACTTTGTATTAGTTAACACTACCTGATAGGTTTCCTGTGGTTCTATAGAACACATTTACATATGTTTGATGCTGATGGTTTGTTCTAGGTATCTCCAGTCCATGGATTCTGGGTTTTCATTCTCTGACATGAGACTCTACAAAGAAGATCACATTAATTCATCTCCTCCTGTAAAGGAAAAAAAAACTGTATGGGGAATAGGTGAGATAATTTTCATATACTTTTGACAAGGGATTTAATCTTTCAGGGAATCAGTACCTCATATCAATCCCTATCCATTTCCAATTATACTGCCTGCACTATAGCCATCATCTGCATCCCCTTCCCACCACAACCAGGACTCTGCCACTGGCACTGTAAATTCTAATAGATGAGTTTTACTCTTGTCTTGACTGCAGCTAGACCTCCACAATGCTCTGATAAATGTACTGAGAAATGAAATTTTTCCAGTTACAGAAATTACCATAAGGATATATAACACTACAACATACCCCTGTACCATTGTATACATGATGAAAGATAAAGGACTTTACCCAAGAGAACAATATAAAGTCAGGTCGACAAAGTAACTGTTAAACTCTTTGTAGGGGGTATTGTGCTAAGTGCTGGACATACAAACAACAGAAAAATGAAAAACAATCCCTGCTCTCTAGCAGCTTGTATTATAATAAGGGAAGAAAATGCATACAAGGAAGGTGAAAGGCTAGGTGATGAGGAAAGTGTTCATGTGGTGCCATGCTGTCAAAGTGGGCCGGAGATTCAGGAGCTGAGCCAGACTCATAGTGAATGTGTTTGCCATAGGTATATCCTCAAAATGGAGGTTCTAGGATGAATTTATCAAATGGAAAGAGAAGACCACAGGAATGGAAGGATCTTCCAGGGTGAGAAGGCCATAGGGGAGAGGGAATCTTCCAGACGACATCTCAATGGCCTGAGAACATGGCCTATTTTAGTTTTTTTGAAACTGTATAGGCTCAAATTAATGCTAGATTTAGAAGAATGGATTATTTGTCAAAGGCATGTTTAAAATCTATCATTTTAAAAGTGTAGTTTCATGGCGCAAAATTAAAGAAAATATGTCAGAATCTTGTTAATACTATGGCAAAGTACAAAACAGGTGAATGTAGCAAAAGGAGGATATATTACAAATTAAACATTTTTGAGATGTAAAAAATTAAGTTTTATTGCATGCAATAAAAATTATAATTAGTTTTTCCATTCTAATTTACATACTCTTGTATATGTTGATGTAATCTTCCAATTCCCTTTCATAGAGCTTCAATAGCACTTTCCAAGGGCTTCTGTCATGATTATATTTGATAGCTATCCTTATGAGGATTACTTCATAGTCCCCAGCTTTCCTTTTCTGAGTATTATGTAACATCCTGATAGTGCACCTGAAATATCAGGCTGTATACCTAGAGGAAGGCCCCCTCAAGTTCTAGGGCTAAACTAGTAGAGTTATGCTCCTAACACGATAGCTCATGGGTCCCTACTAGTGTGCTTTCCATTAGTAAACATCCAGCAAGAAAAAATAGTAGTTACAAACATTTCCTCATAAATTTCCCCCAAAATTCACAAAATTCTCATTTCTGTGGGAAGCACGGGTTCAAACTCAAAGTACAATGGTAGTGACAAATATATGTAGGCAACTTGCCAAAGCAACTCATAACTCCTGGTACTGTAGGGTCTGGAAGTCCTTACTCTCTTCAAAGAGATCTCATATAGTTTCCCTTAAGTAAAGTGTCTCTATGGGGCATATTGCTTAGTTGAGTTCCCAAGGTTCTTCTCTTCTCCCAACTCCAACTCTCTGATATTTATTTCTTGGAGTGATTATCCTTCTGTAACTGTGGCTGTCTGTAGTGTGTGTCTGTCCCCTGGTGAATGCAATTTCCTACCGGTTAAATAGTTCTTTAAATGTAAATGACTGATATGGATGAGGGGGAGAAAAAAAATTCCTCCCTTCCTTGTAGTGGTCTCAATAAATAGCTTTCAGCTTGCAATCACTCTAACCCTTTAACTGTGTAAATTTGTACAGGGCTTAGCTGTTTAAATGCCCCTGAGATTAGGCTATCTTGTTGGCTTAGCCAATCATAACTATTCACTGCTTGAGTCAGGTTAGTATTCATATCTCATAAAGTGATCACAGGGTTTTACATCTAATTAACACACTAAAATCTCATCTTATGTATGTGTACCTTGTGACACCAACTGATCTGAGTAGTAACATCATCCCTCCATCTCTTATTGATGGTTTTGTTTTTTCTGAAAGATATATATTTCTAGTTGTAGTTTTGTGTTGTAATTCTTCTAGTATTATTATTGTCTTTTTACTTCATTCAATTAATTTGCTTTTACCTTCTGCATTTGTGCTTTCTAATACTGTCACTCTCCATTTCAGAGAATCTACTGTTGGGAAGAGTGTCTCTGTGTTTTATTATTATTATTTTTGGTTTTGTTTTGTTTTGTGTGCTTTCTGGTTTTTTTGAGTCTTCCTGATTTTTTTCAATTTTATCCATATTTATTTGATATTTCCATGTAATACTTTGTGAATTTTTCTGAACAATTCTAAATATTCTTGGAATTGCTCTATTATTATTTCAGTGGGGCTATAGAAATGGTTGTTATACATTCACCTTCCTCCAGGATTTTGACTCAGTTGCCTTTACTGTGAAAAGCTTGTACTTTAACATAGCTCTTTTTTTTGAATGGTTACCCATTTCTACTCTTCAGTCAGCTTTCATTTTTCTTTATCATTCATTCTGTTGATTTTTCTATTATGTCTTTGTTGTAAATATACTACTTATCATACATCTTTTCCATTGTATAAATCCAGGGTTCTGGCAGTCCCCTCTAAATCCCTTGCTGTTGGTCCCTTATTCTTTCATACCTCTGAAAGATCTCAGCCCATAAGGTATGAGGATAACCCATTGAGAAACCTCTGCAAGGAGACACTTAAAGGCCTCTGTAATTGAAAGTCTTCCCTGCTTTTCCTCATCCTTCTCTTTTAGGTTCTACCCCTCCCTCTGTGAGTAATTTACTTCAGTCTAGGCTGACCCTGGAGGATTGATCATGAAGCAATTGGTGGAGGGTGACCCAGGGCGTACCTGAGACGAAATTCTGAGAAGTCTTTGAAAGACAGTGTCTCATCTAGCTCTCTTTTACCTTTACTATCTCCATGTTTCATATTATACAATTTCAAGTATGTATAATCAGTACCATTTTATGATCCTTTCATTCCTTTTTTTTCAAGCCCCAGAACATTATAAAAAGCTTCCTAAATGAGATCCATAATAATCACTGGAAAGAGTTTGGATAAACCATCCACAACGAGAAAAACCAAGTGGATAAAAATGCCAATTGTCTAGATAATTATACATGGTTCAATGCACAACCTATAAAGTTCATTTTCTAGTAAATACATCTCAGGCAAAAACTGGGAATGGACAATGATATTGGCAGAGAATTTGAACACAAGCAAATGAGAGGAATAATTCGTTTGAGAAATTGTCAAGAACTTTTAATGACACTAAGCTTATTCTTTTAGAAGCAGCCTATAGTATATGGGATTGAGGGATGGACTCAAAGCTAGGAACACCTTGCTCCCACCTCTGACACATGGTAGCTGAGTGATCCTGGGCATGTTACTTGTTACCTCAGTGCTCTAGGCAACTCCCAAAGAGTGTACGATTCAGAGAAGGTAGCAAGGTGCATAGGGGTAGATTCCTTACTTGGGAACTCCTAATATTGATGAAATCACAGATCATGTCAATATTCCTGTCCCTAAGCAACTCTAACAACAACTCATCATTTTTAAACACAAATATTTTTTCCACTTGTATTTATGACTATATCATGGAATAATAGTTTATGGATATTTGAATGTGAGTATCACCTAAACGGCAATAGAAGGCCTCATAGGGGAAGTGAATATGCTATAATATTTTATAAATAGGGAACTACATAGGAAAATTGGTATAATGGATGTCATCATAAATATAAATGCCTAGAATAAAAGATGGGCTGATCATGCAGGAAGATAGAGAAGCAACCAATACTATCAATCTTCCATTGGTATCCATTAAATATCAATAGAATATGAGGAACAGTTCTATCCCTTTTGGGGAAACAATACGATGAATTTATGGGGTAGCATGGACCAATGTTGTACAAGATGGACAGGAAGGGGTGGGTTGTAAACTGTATCATTGGAAGAAATATATTTTTCAGATCACAGATACATTAGATGATTATATGTTTTTGTAATTTATAAATAGCAAAATTTCTTAATAATTAAATTTATGAGCCACTCAAAGGGCAGTAGAGACATATATAGTAGCTAACAACATCCTATAGCAAATTAAGAATTATGAAATAATTACACATATAAACTTGCATAACAGATTTCAGTAGGCATGCATGATTAGAAAAAGATAAGTTGATCATGTATAGATTTTGCTATAGCAGTAATATTGCATTAGTGCCTACATAATGCCAAGAGACCTAGAAAGAGGGATGTGACACGTTGAGTGGATGTCTCATGGAATAATTTTTGAAAGCTAATTTTAATAACTTCCTACCCTAACCCATTAGAATCAAGCAACTAGTGTAAACTTTGAGTGAGAATATAGAGCAGAGATTCTTTAACTGGGGTCTGAAAACTTTTTTAGCATTTTAATAACTATTTCAACATGATTTGTTTCCTTTTTATTTCTATGCACTTTACTTTATGCATTCAAAATATTATTCTGGGGAGCGGAGCCAAGATGGCAGCTGGAAAGCATGGACTTGCTTAAGCTTTCTCCCAAATCCGCCTAAACACCTGTAAAAATGGCTCTGAACAAATTCTAGAGCTGCAGAACCCATGAAATAGCAGAGGGAAACAGGTCTCCAGCTCAGGAGAGCCAGGATGGTCTCCGGGAAGGGACTATCACACGGTATTGATAGTGGAGGGGAGCCTGGCATGGACCTTGCCAGGACAAACCAGACCCAGAATCAGCCAGCAAGAACAGGCCTTGGGGCCATGAAACAGTGAGTTGTGGCAGTTGCCACACTTCTCAACCCACAAACACTAAAGAGCAGGTTAGAGGGAAACTGCAGAGTCAAGTTCATAGCAGCCTGGCCTCTAGCTCTGGGGATGGAGGAGGTGGTGCAGCGGTGGCGGGAGGAGCAGCAGGAAACTCCAGAGTCTGCTTCCAGAACTCCAGTGTCAGCTGCTTCCCGAGTCCCTGGCTCACATGGTGGGAGGAATCTAGCAGTGGATCAGAGCAGGAGTGCAAGGAGCACTTTGTGGGTACAAAGGCAAATTCTCTTGCTGTGCCCTGCTTGGATCTATATTGTAGGCCTGGTTGGCAGTTCTTGGGTGAGGAGGAGTGCTGCTGTGAAAGAGTCTTGGGTGATGGTAGAGTAGAAGTAGCTCTGAAAACAGCAGTGCTTGAACCCTAAAGCTTAGGACAAAGTACTCTCTACTCTACAAGCAGTCATATGCTGACAAAAAGCTCAAGGGTCAAGTAGTTGGCTGGGAATGTGAACTGGCAGTGAAAATGAATTCAGACTCAAACTCAGACTCAGACTCAAGATTGCTTTTTTGGTGACCAAGAAGATCAAAACATATAGCCAGAAGAAGTCAACAAAATCAAAGAGATTAAATCAAAAGCCTCCAAGAAAAATATGAATTGGGCTCAGGCCATGGAAGAACTCAAAAAGGATTTGGAAAAGCAAGTTAGAGAAGTAGGGGAAAAATTGGGAAAAGAAATGAGAATGATGCGAGAAAACCATGAAAAACAAGTCAATAGCTTGCTAAAGAAGACCCAAAAAAATACTGAAGAAAATAACAACTTAAAAAATAGACTAACCCAAATGGCA
>CM053622.1:591195691-591211223 GCA_028646595.1 Phalanger gymnotis
ATGTTAACTCTACCCTGTCCCTCATAGAAAGCAGGGCAGTAAGGAGAGAATCCTATACCAGTGGGCTTTAGGGAAAGGATTACACAAACAAAACAAAACATAAAGCAGCTGGGGGAATGGAAGAAGTACTGAATTTGGAGTCAAAAGATCTAGGTTGAAATTACTGTCCAAAATGAACATATAAAACAGATTATTAAAATTGATATAACAGGATGGGTTTTACAACTAAAAGTTATTTGTCCTGAATATAATTACATTCTTCAAAAAGTGGAGGAAGCAAATTATTCTTATAAAAAAGAAAAGATGGAGCTGTCTGTTAGTGTCTATAGAATTAAACTGGCTAGCGGGGAAGGATAAGTAAGGTAAGCCTTACTACCTTAGTCTTAGGACCTGAAATTTGATAGCATGCTTGGTTGCTTAAGGAAAGGTGTGAGCAAAGATTTCTAGTGTCCACCTCTAGTGCTTTCTTGGTGAGGAATGCACATAGGTTCTTATATTCCAAGGTTAGTATCTCAAACCCCAAAAGCCAAACAATTGCCTTGAGGCTATTTCCTCATTCTCTTTAATAGGTTCATAGAGTAGTCTGCACCTGCTTTTCCCTCCAGCCTTCATATAAAATCCATATTGTCTGTTCTTAGCACTTGACATAATGAATTCTTCAGTGACAATTTGAAATGCACTTTGACTATACATTTCAGGATTTTGTAAGGAGTGACAAAAAACATTTTGTAAGGAGTGACAAAAAACAATTTAATACAATTTTTGAAAGGAATTATAATTGCACTTATCTTGCCATTATATCCATCCTAGAGTATTTAAGAGACCAGAAGAAGAATGTGTCTATTTGAAATACAGGATTGCCTGACTACTAGGAAATTTCTCAAAGTAATTCATTCACTGTAAGGCTTTCATGGGAAACAAAAGGTGATAAGATCTTTACTATTCTAACACAAATTTACAACTCTTTCAGCTTACATGCACAAAATGTGCTAGATGTACCATATTTGATGCTATAATATTTTTGATAAAATTTGGGATTTTAAGGCAGAGAAGAATAACTTTCATAGTCTGAATGTCTTCGTTTCACATGTGTGATGTGTGACATTTGTCTCAATTCTTACCGATAAAAATAGCTATGTTTGTATGAGTGAAGTGAGTATTTTTGAAATCCACTGGGGGGAAAACAATTTTACCTAAACATTTAAAAAAACAGTTTTTAATAGAGAAAATTTAAGTGGCAAATTCAGAGAGTAAAACATCATGTCTAACGTGTTCACCCCACATCCATGACCCATTATGCCATTCAAAAGTCAGGATTTTCATTTAAAAGAGTTATCGATGTCACTAACAGGACACAGAATGATTCCGTTTTAGTGTAGAGAAATTTAACCCACGCTATGCTTGACTTCAGCATCTTTTGTCTTACTGATATTATTTTTCATCAGGAAGCTTGGCATTTCCCTAACAATAATCATCAAATCTCAAAAGGAAAAATTCTTGACCTAAAGGACTCCAACTCAACCTCAGGATACAGTTTGTATTGGGTAGAAAGTTTGTTTATAGAAATGCTTAGAACTATTTACCCAAGATTTTCCCTAGACTTTAGCACACTTTCAGTATTTAATTTTAACTTTGTCACTGCTGAAATTATTCCCATGTTCCAGGAGCTTGATTTAATGCAGTCACTCACTAGGTCTTAATGGGAAATTTGGACACAGGTTTTCATGCTCTGTTAAAGGCCAGAGATGATGGCCATTGAAATTGGAATCAGAAGCGTGGTTCCCAACTCAGCCTCTCATTCCCCCCAGAATTCAAACAAAAAGACAAAAAATATGTCTTGCCCCTAAACCTTCTGAAATATGATGACTTGATGTGCCAATTAGGCAACAACCCATTATGGACAATATGTAATACTAAAGGAAACTCAAAATTAAGCATGGCTTCATATTGCCACAGGAGGGTGCTCTCTCTTTAAAAATAAGCTTGGTTAAGGAACCAGAGTTCACTAAGCCAAGTATTTTCTGAGTTGGAGCTAAAACTGTTAATGAAAGTTATTTTCTTGTTTCATTTTGCATAAAAGCTTCCTAAGGCATAAAATAACTTAGAGAACTAAAGAATATGAATTTTAAAAAAATAAAAAGGAATTATATAGAATCATTTCAAATCCTACCTCCTCTTAAATAACTTGGAATAAAGTGAAGGGTCTAGACTAAATGATACCTAAGTCTCTTTCAGCTCTAAATCCTGTGTGTGATCCCCCTGTGAAAAGGGGAGAAAAACAAACCAGCAGGTAAAAGGGATGATTGCAAAAAAGAGTTTCATTGAGGCCATAGGTTTGTTTACATGACTTAATTACTTTTCAAAACATTTTCTTGAAGGTCTTTGACTATTTGCATTGGTTAGTCCAGTGTTTTGTTTGCAAGCCACATTGTAATTTCCTTGAAAGAAAATAACTATAAAAAAGAATAAGTGACATGTAATTTAAAGCTTTCTAAGCATGTAAAAAAAATCTTCCACAACATGTACTGAACCAATGTTTTCCAAAGATCTTGGGGGTGAGCCCCAAAAGAAAGGAAAAAATAAAAGGGGGAAAAGGGAGAGAAAATTAAGAAATAAGTGGTTTCCATGGGGAATAGGAGAACATTTCATTAATCTTCATTAACATATTCCTATAGATGAATGTCTTTTTAACGTATCTATCCTTTTTCTCTAGTTTACACAATGAAGTATATTCTGAACCTCAATTCTCACCCTGACCTGTCTTTATTTTACCTTTGACTTAGTTCAAATAAATCAGAGGCAATCTCCATAACTCAATGGGTTTTGATGTTGGTGATGTGATTGCCTTGTTCAATAAAGCACATGACAAACCCATTGATGCCTTCTTATCCTCTGTGAAATTTCAAGGTTCTATAAATCCTCAGTAGTAAATCCTATCAAATTTGGTAGTAATCTTTCTCTGGACCTCTTTATATTACATAGATAATCAGTAATTCCTAATGTTTGCTATGTGACTGCTTTGCCTACTTTTCCAGACATATATTTCTCTGATGACATATCATGCTACTTCTCCTACAGAATTCCCTATTGGTAACAAGCTATGGTCTATTCTCATCTATTCAGCACCTCTCAACAATCTTATAATTGAAGCACAATTTCAATGTTTTGGAGACTGTGATGTCCAATGCAATCACCACATGTTAATAGGAAGAGACATTGTTTCATGGAGAAGCTAGGATCATTAAAAACATTGGGCAGTTTCCCAAATACAAAACAGCCTGTCCTTTTCCTCTGGGACCCAACTACTATGTACAAGATATATGTGTTGATGGATTAGATGTGTGGATTGTCGATTCAATTGCAAATAGCCTGGAGCAGTTTTATCAAATTCAAATAGAAATGATCCCTGCAGGTTGCATATTTACTTAGAAAATCACAAATTAGCATTATCTATGTTGTGTTATATTTTTATTTATTTTGCTAAATATTTCCCAAATACATTTTTTTCTGGTTCAGGAGCATAGAGGGGTTTTGGATGTCATTTGCTGACAGTGGGCTTTGAGTCTGATACTTCAAGTGTAGACAATAGGTATTTTTCATCTGCTTATTTTTTCCCCTTATGTAGATAAGTTGAACTCTCCTGAATTATTATAGATCTTATTTCAGAGGCTCTATGATGTTTTGGAGCTTGATGTAATTAACAGGATATCATCTTCCAATATGAAAATCTGGGGAAAACTCACCATCTATAACAAAGGTTCTTTACAAAATAGTTCATGAACTATTTTGATAAGTATACTTTGATTAGTTTTCTTTGTAATGTTATGTATTTTATATTATACATTTAAAAAACTTTATTCTGAGAAGGGATCCATAGATTTCACCAGACTACCAGATCCATGACACACAAAAAGGTTAAGAATCAAACAAAAGACTTCATATTAGATTATGGAAGTAATAGAGAGCCACTGGAATTCATTGAGTGGAAGGAGGGGTGCTTTATCGTTGTTGTTCAGTAGTTTCAGTCATATCCAACTATTTGTAATCCTACTTGGGGTTTTCTTGGCAGAGATGTTGGAATTCGCCATTTTCTTCTCCAGCTCATTTTACAGATGAGAAATTGAGGCAAAGAGGGTTAAGTGAATCGCCCAGGATAACACAGCTAGTAATTATTTAAGGCCAGATTTGAACTAAGGAAAGAGGCACTGCATCACCTAGCTGTCCGACTAGAGATGCTATACTGGGCCAGTCAGGGTTTCCCCTTTTCTTTCCCTAATAGCAATTGTTTGGTGCCCCCACCCCCAAAGGCAAAGCAGTTTTTTTCAGTATTTGATAGGTCCCTGCTAATCTTATAGGACCTAACACAAAAAAAAGCATCAACCATGATTTGGGGCCCCTTTTGGGGATTTCTGAAGCCTACAAAAGTCACCACACTCTGCCCTGCTGACCTGCTTCATCACAGGAAAACTGGGGAAGCATGTGGGGGAGGCACATTGATAGAAACTAAGTGCCATGCATCCTTGTTATATATTCTTGCTATGTTAGAGCTAAGCAAATCTTCTTTTATTAATTGTTGAATGACTTATGAGTGCTTCACTTTGCCCCAAAGTACATCCTGAACTAACAAGTTGTCAGGCCCACCCAAACACACCCCCACTCAATAAATATCAATGACTCTCTATTATTTCCAAAATCTAATATAAATTCCTTTTTGACATTTAAAGTTCCCTACAACCTGGGCCTTTCCTAACTTCCCAGCTTTATAACCCTACTTCTGTCTACACATACTCCTTATTTCTGTTACAATGCTGTACTTACTCGTCCTCCCACATGACATGCCATCTGTCCTCACCATTCCTTTGCACTGACCACCTCCCCTACATTGAATGCTCTATTTTTTACCTAGTTTTCTTGGCTTTCTTCAAACCTCTGCTCAAATCTTACCTTCCATAGGAGAGCTTTCCTGGTTTTCCCTACTGCTAGTGCTTTCCCCTTTGAGATTATACTCTGACCATACTATATAGATCTCATATATACCTAGTTGTTTATATATTATCTCCACAATTAGAACTTGGTTTCCTACATAGCAGGAACTATTTTGCTTTTTTCATACCCACCAGTTCTCAGCATAATGCCAGATACATAATCAGTACTTAATAGATGTTTAACTAGTTGACCTCAGACATGACAGACATATTCAACATGTGATGACCAAAAAAAGAAAAAAAGCCTTATTATATGTCAAGAAAAGATGAAAAGAAAATGGCCTAGATCTCTTAAAACCTGGATGTAAAGTGGAAATATAAAGAAACTAGCTCTTGCTTCCAGAAAGAAACCACCCAAAGAAAGCTAGAAACATTATAGCCAAAATCTAGAGGTCATGATACAGCACTACCCTGCAAATACGAGTTTAACAATACATGAAAAGGAGATGGATCTTCACTAATAATGAGACATTTGAAAAAATTTTGGAGATAAAACTAGACCTGAAGAGATTATTTATAATAATAATAATGGTAATAGTGAACCAGTTACAGTGCCAGATACTGTACTAAACATTTTATAATTATTAACTCATTTGATTCTTGCAATAACTCTGGGAGGTAAGTCCTATTATTATTCCCACTTTACAGAAAAGGAAATTGAGGCAAAAAGTGGTTAAGTCAATTGCCCAGGGTCATATAGATAGTATGCATCTGGGGGCAGATTTGAACTCAGGTCTTCCTGACTCTACACCCTGTGCTCTATCAACCACATACTTTCTTCTCAAATACCCCAGGCAACAGAAATACAGGAGGAGTAGAGAAATGCAAGGGCCAATGACAGCAATAGCAACAGAGGGACAGTAGAGAGACTAGCAAGTAACCTTTCTAAATATACACAAGGAGACAGAGGTGTGGCATCATGGACAGAATCTAGTGACACCCTGCCAACAGACACATTAATAGTTTGGGGGGGGAATATATTAAAACATGGGAGGGTACATGAAAGGCAAAGATGAAGAATAAGTGAATAGAGAGGGGTATATTATATGCCCACATCAAATTGAGGACTATGAATGAGGAATAGTTGACTCCAGTGGTCTCAGAAAAAGAAGTTCCTACAAAAAGTTGGTGAAGAGGGAGAGGATTGAAAAGGAAAGGAAAGAAAGGAGACCTTGTTTTGGTGACGGGAAAGAGTTCTACTGCTGAATCCTATGGGTGAAGAGAGATGGTCTGTGAAGGGAGACGAGGAACTTGTGTGAAGTGTGATGTATGGGATTTGGTGTTTGAAAAGTCTACTTGTCAATCCTAAAGGCAACTGGAACTTGGGGGTGTAGGAGAACATTGAGCCAGGAAGGAGATTTTAAGAGAAATGGATGGGGGAGGGGAACCCAGGGGAGAATATAGATCAGTAGTAGGCTACAACATCGAAGATGTGATAAGAGAAGGGCAATATTTTCAGTAGCACCTGCAATAATTGGCAATGTTTTGGGAATGAGGCACAATAGAAAAAGCAAATCAATGAGGCAAGCTAAAGAAGGCAGTGGGTAAAAACCATTTAGTGTAGAATCCACTAATACCTTGGAAGCTTTGGTTGCATGAGGAATACAGAGAAAAGAAAGAGAACAGATAATTATCAAGGTCATGAATCAGAGAATGAGGGTCTAAAGTAGACAGAGAGGATGCATAATGAGAGTGATAGAAATCCTTTTTGGAAAAGAGCATAAAAACAAAATTAAAAAAATAAACTAATGAACAAGACTAATTGAAAGCGAAGAAATAATGGAGGAATCTACTTGACTATCTGAGATTGGAAAAAAAGGCAGGAAGAGAAATTTATAATGCTATAATAGCAGGAGAGACAAAAGGAACTAGCATGCAAAATACCAAAGGGAAATCAAGGATGAGATGAGGGGAAGGAGAAGAGCCATTGGGAACAGAGATACCTTAAAAATGGTGAAGATAAAATAAGTGAGGGAACATAATACTGTCTTTACAATAGAAGAAAAAAATCAAAACTTAGAAAAACACAAACAATTATTAGAGACACACAGCAATTAGAGACAGATAGGTATAGACCTAATTTTTATAACTTTAAACATGCTTGTTTAATCCAATGGAGAAACAATTTGAAATTACTCAAATAAAGTGATTAAAATATTCATACCCTCTGAACCTGAAACTCTAATCCTAGGCTTATATCCTAAGTAAGCCGTTTTGTAAGAAGAATGTCCCAAATACTCCAAAACATGTACACTAACATATTGTGTGTGTGTGTGTGTGCCCATGTGTGAAAACTAAGAATTATTAACAAAATAGATATGTATCAAGTACATAAATGTAGCTGAATGTTACTGTGTTGTCACAAGTTATGTGTATGATACATAGAGAAGTACAGAAAGATCTATAGTAACTGATTCAGAGTAAGCAGAGCCAAGAAAACTATATACACAGTAACTAAAACATGTTAGCTGGAAAGAACAACTACAAAATAAAAAAAATCAAAAATAAATGTTAACAAAAATATAAAAGTCAAGGGAGACTTGAATAAATTAATATGAGAGGTTATACCCGTTTGTTCTTTCTTAGAGGTTGGAAGTCCACGGATATTAATACACCGTATGTGCTTCTGGACTTTTTCAATATATTGATCAATTGCACTATTTGTTGTCCTCTCAAAAATATTACTTGTTATTTGGTGTGGCTCTCTGGGAGGGAGAGGAAGAAAGATGCTTGGAGTAACTATGATGATGTAAGGAACAAAAGTAATCAACAAAAACTATTTTTTAAAACCCTAATATTATCAGGGATCATAAGGTGGGTCAAATTAGACAAAAAAGAAAATGGTATGAAAAGGAATACACTAATGAAAAGAGAAGTGTGGAGGAGGGGGAAACATCTCCCTTAATCAGGCTATGAAAATACAGGCAAGTAACATTTAGCCCAGTGAGATCCTCTATTCCCTTCATCTTTTAGTCAACCGAGTAACTAAGAATCTATGATCTGTTGTAGACTATCATTTGCAAAGGATTTGATCTTCCTTTTTCATTTTTTCATCAAAGATAACTTCTGTGCTTATTTAGATTATTGTGATAAGAAAAATATGTACATATGGAAAAATAGGTGTATGAGTCAATAATTTTTAGTAATTTTCCATAACTACTTTTGGTAATATGCCATGATTATGCAAGAAGTCATTAAACTTCTCATACACTTTGACCCAGAGATCTCACTACTAAGTATATAAACCAAGAAGGTCAAAGGAAGAAAGAACAGCTCCTAAAATACAAAAATGTTCATAGCTGTCCTGTTTTGGCAACAAAAAATAGAAATAAATTTGGTGGATAAATCCAGTATATCAATATAATCAGATATTGTTGTGATTTTTAAAAGATGATGAATATGGGAAAATCAGAGAAATATGAGAATACTTGAATGAGGCAGTACAAGTGTGGAGAGTAAGGAGAGCACAATAATGATACCAATGCATAGAACAGAAATGAGCAATCTTGATAGCAGAGAAAGAAGGAATCACTTTCCTCTTTTTGATATAAAGATGGACTTATAAAGTGATTATGGGTGTTAAATGTTTACATACTGTTAAATACAGTCACTATGAATATTTTTCTTTATCCAAGTGGGGAGTTATATTCTTATATAATGTTGTTATAAAACAAAAGGCATCAATAAGGTATTTTTATCAATGAATTGGGAGCTAGAAAGCAGCTAGAACACTAGACTTGGGATCAGGAGTACCTGAGAACAAATCCCACCTCAGAAACTTCCTATCTTTGTGACCCTGGACAGTTTATGTAATTTTCATCAGCCTCAGATTGATTCCTCATCTGTAAAATGGGTAAAATAATAGCATCCATCTCAAAGTGTTGTGAGGATGGAAGAGATAATATTTGTAAAACACTTTACAAATCTTAAAGAACTATGTAAATGGTAGTTATTATTAATGCTATGTTTACTATCAATAGAACCTAACTAAAAAAATAATGATGGTAGTGCATGCCTGTAATCACCAATACTGGGGAAGGCTGAGGCTGGTGGATCACTTGGGTTTTGAGCTGCCATAGGGCCAAAGCCAATGGGGCGTTGTCTCTGAGTTTGGCACTGGTATAATGAATGTAGTTCCATGCCCAGTCCTCTCATCTCTCAACCTGACCTCATCCTGAGCCATGCTCGCTGCCCAAAAAAGGGTGAATTAGACAAGGTTAGAAAGAAAGAACAGGTTGGAGCATACGTGCTGATTAGTATTAGAATCAGACCTGTGAGTGACCACTTCCAGCCTGGGCAAAAGAGGGAGACCAAATTTTGTTAGTAACAACAACAGTAATATTGACAAGCCCTGTGATTTTCCCCTAAGTGGTTAATACCCTCTATTTTTTTTTTTTTAGATATCTTGAGAATCAATCCCTCAGCACACTCAAAATTGTTTCTCAGTTTAAACATATACATTTTTTGCATATACTTAATCTAGTTCATTTTTCTTTGCATTCTTTTTCATGAATTTCTGTTTCTTCTAGCAGCAATAAGGGACTTTGATGTTAGAATCTAAATGTGGTGGCTCCACTGTTATTTTTTTTTTTAAAGAAAACAGTTTAATATGGAAATTTTGGCTTTTTATATTTCACCTGTTGTCTAATTTCTAGTTTAATCCTTCAGTCTTGATCTAGTATAATTGCCACCCTTGCCCAATTTGTTTTTTTTTTTTCTTCTATTGCTTCTTCCTTTTTATGAAGTAATAATGACCCAAATTTAAACTGATGTTTTGCTTGGCTATTTAATCGCACCACTTGGCAAGGAGATCAAAAACATGCTAGCTAAGGTAGTTTCTAGACTCTTGGTCTCCTTATTCTGGTGTTTGGTTTATATCAAATAAATTCTCTAAGGAAATGATGATCATTTCAATGGGTTCCTTTTTTCTATTTTTCATATTTCAGTGTCAACAGCTATTTAAATCACCTAGGTTAGAATTGCTTAAATTATACTTTAGTCGATTTAAAAAAATATGTATTTTTGCCTTTTCTTTAACAAAAGCAAATTTTATTTTCTGTTATGTAATTTAGTGATTACCAAATACAGTTACTTCCAAATCTTTTATCTAAAAAAATATAATTACGATATATAGGCTTGAGGGTTCTGAATGGTCTACAAACTTTTGACCACTCTTATTTTTTACTTTTGGTTAATATTATTAGGGGATTTTTGTTTTGGGTTTTTTGTTGTTGTTTGTTTTTTACTGTCTTCCCCTTATGCCTAACCTTTTACCATAATCACTAAATATTAAAGTTTAGCTTAATTTGATATGAAAAGCATTATTAAGTTTATGTTGACTCTCTTTACCTCCCCATCAAGTCTAACAATTATTAGCTATAGCTATTTTAGTGGTGGTATTTTTGCCAAAGTTTAGCAAAAGCACTGTCGTGTTAGGTGACCAAATGGCTCATGAAATGAAGTTCCATGTTGCCTTTGGTCACATAATAAACCCACTTATGCCAACTCCTTCAGTTATTTCTACAAAGGGAACTTGTGCAGTCAACCTTCTATTTCAGTGCAAATTCTGTTCCAGTTTCATTTTTAGAAGGAAGGTCAAGAATAATACAATAACTTCCTCTAAAGTATGTCTACTCATTGGTGATTACACAAAGATTTCACATCTAGACTATAAATATCCACTTATGTTTATAGGCTAGTGCCAGTCAGTTAGTCAATAAGCATTCACTTACAATAAGTAATCACTTACTAGTTGAAAGGCACCATTGTACTAAGTGTTGGTGACACAAAGCAAGGTAAAAATAGAGTCCATACCCTCAAGGAACTCACATTCTTGTGGAAGATACAACATGTGAATGACTATGGACGTTCAACTAGCTATACGCACACACATATATATATGCATGTACACATATATACACACACATTAATGTACATATAATGGTACATACATAATACGCTATACATATATAATGTACATATATAGACAATGTTCATTCAATATAATATATAACAACTATATGCATTAGATATTATATGTGTGTATATAATGTTGAATGGACATTGTTGTTTACCACATACACATACACATGCCCATACATATGCCCACACACATAGTAATTGAGAGGTAACCTTGAAGGGAAGGTAAATTTTAAAAACAACGTTTATTTAAATCATTATTTCATTTATCTCTATGGAGATGATTCTTAGTTCTAAAGTATAAAGCCAGCTCCCTTCTGTAGATTGTCTCCTGAACTCCAGTCCCACTTCATCAATGGCCTATCAGGTATTTCAGATGGGCTGTCACATGTCACAAACTCAATTTCTGCTGAATTTATTATTAATATATATTTCTGTACATGTGGGACATTTCTTTTTTCATTTCTTTCTTTTGCTTCCTTGGGGTTATAATGTCTAGTAGAAGAATTGCTGAGCCAAAGAGCACAGTGGTTTAGTCTGTATTCTAACACTATTCTAAATCAATTTCCAGAACAGTTGGACCAATTTGCAGTTCCAGCCATAGCATATTATTATGTCTGCTTTCTCACAGCCACTCCAACATTGACTTTTTCTATATTTTAGCACCTTTGTTAATTTTTGATAGTGAGATGAAACTTCAAAATTTGTTTAATTTGGGAGTTCATTCTTAACCATACTTGTATAGCCCTTCCCAGTTTGACTATTATCATCTTTGTTTCTAAGAAGATGAAGCAAAAAAGGAATGTTTAATACTTGTCAAAGAGCTTTTGACACTAAAATCCATTACCTGCTACAGTTTATATAATTACTTGAATCCTAATAGACTTTCGTTTTCTTTAGTATTTTATTTATTCTTAATATTTTAGTATCTTATTAATGTGGTTCACTTTGAGGCCAGCAATTTTGCAAAAAAAAAAAAAAATTGATGCAACTACAGCAACCATACTTGAAGGCATATGTGCACATACACATATGCACATATATGTCTTTATGTGAATATCCATATATAAGCATGATTTTTCAGGTACTCTGAAACTGAGATAGACTTCAAAATGGTATTATGTGAGACTGATGATTAGAAATATAATTTAAATTTAAAAGATATTATCATTCCATATTTTGAATATTATAGAGTTAAGGCTTCTTTACTTCTGATTCCATAGACTATTATATAATCACCCAAGACAAGGGATTGGTTGGCCACAAAACTCTCTGTGATTTTTTTCTTCCCAGTTTAAGAAGTAAGAAAATTAATTTGAGATCAAGAATCCAAAGAGTAGGGCAGAGTAGAGGTTTTCTCTCAGAGTGGGTCATGTGGGACTTGAGGAAGAAGGGTGAGAGAGGAGAGGTAGCTATTTTCCCAGGGCAGTGATGAGGCAGCACTAAACCCAGACAGCAGCTGGTGACTGCCACATCTGTATAAAACCAGGAAAAATGACATCCTTCTGAATGGACAAGTTGAGAGTTTCCTATGACTGTGTGTTTTATCTTTATCTTGGGTACTTGCTTGCCTAGGAGGTAAATAGAAGCAAACAGGGAGAGGAACATTGAATGTTGGAAACTGCCCTACCCAAACCCAACTTCATGGGTCTTTTTTTTTTTATTATTAATGCTCATGGACACTCTTCCATTGTTAGATGTCTCTTTGTGTGCAGCATTGTAATACAACATCATTTGTTTTAATCAATTTTTTATTCAAATTCTTTCACTTTTCAAAATCCTATTAAGTTACAGGGGCAGCTAGGTGACTCAGTGAATAGAATACTAGGAAGACCTGAGGTCAAATCCAGTCTCAGAAACATGCTAGCTATGTGACCCTATTTACCTCAGTTCCTCATTTGTAAAATGAGCTGGAGAAGAAAATGGCAAATCATTCCAGTATCTTTGCCAAGAAAACCTCAAATACGATCACATCTAGCCAAACATGACTGCAATTGAATGAAACAACTCAACAACTACATCAACAAATGAAAATACTATTTCATTTGGAAAGACCTAGTTGGACTACATCTAGACACTGTGTCCATTTCTGGAAAGAAAAATTGATAGAAAAATCATTAATTGGTTGGAAAGTATTCAAGGAAGAACAAATAGCAGAATGAGGGTCCTTGAGATTATGCCTCACGAAGTTTAACTGAAGAAATTGTAGATATGTAATCTGAAGAAGAGAAGCCTTGGTAGAGAAATGAGGGTGGTACAGAAGAAACAAGTAGCTGTGTTCAAATATTTTAAAGGCTACTCTTTTGAAGAGAAATTAGACTTGTTCTTTTTGGTCCAGAGGGAAGGAGGAGCAGTCAGTCAAGAAGCACCTATTTAATGTTTACTATATGCCGTACACTGGACTGAGAGTTGGGAATAAAAATAAAAGCAAAAAGACAGATGGTCCTGGTTCTCAGGAAACTTACATTCTAATGGAAAAGACAATACATAAAAGGAAGTTGGAAGAGAGTAGGAAATAGAAGAGGCTTAATGTAAAGGGGGGAAGGGGACCAATCTTTCTATTAATCAGAGCTATTCAAAGGTGTAATAGGCTGTTTTGGGAGGCGATTGGCTCCCCCTAACATGAGGTCTTTCTGGTAAAGTTTGGATTACCACTTGTGGGTATATAGGAGATTAGAAGTGATGTAGGAGGTGTGAGTGTTCCAGTGAGCACTACACCCGCTCTCTCAAGGACAGTAATAAAATGCCTTCCTCTGCTCACTCTGGTCCTGAGTTCTTCGGGTGAGAATGGGCAAATCACATGGATCTTCCTAAGGTCAAGTGAAGGGAAGCAATGGGCAGTGGAAGCTCATCCTGGGCTTACTCCTAGATCTTGCCTTGGGGTGTCCTGTGATCCCCACTGTGGTGTTAAGAGGGCTACCCCTCCGGATTCCCTTGGGGAACCCTGTGGTCTACACAGCCTTCTTAAGGGGACATCACTTGGGACTTCCGGCCCTGTCTCAGGAGCCTTGTGATCTTATCGCCATCCTAAGGGGCCATCGCTTTGGTCCTCCTTAGGGACTGACCCCTAGGAGGCCCTGTGATCCCCACAGATTAAGAGGAGCTACCACTTGATCTTCCTCTGGAAGTCTGGTGGTCTGTACAGCCTTCCCTAGGGATTATCACAGGGTTCTTCCTTAGGACTTTGGTCTAGGAAGTCCAGTGATCCCCATAGCTGCGTGTTCTCACAATTTGGGGAAGTCCAGTGATCCCCAAAACCACGTTTCTCAAATAGGCATGGCTAGATTTTGAAGATTCTGGATCCCTAATTTTGGTCCCATTGCTAAACCTCTTTATGACTCCAATCAAGGTACTAACTTGCTCCCTCTAGAGTGGGGCCTGGACCAGGCTAAAGCTTTTGAGATTTTGAAAACTAAAGTGACCACCACTCCAGCATTAGCTTTACCTAATTTAGAAAAAAACATTTCACTCAGTATGTTGATGAAGGGAGGGGACAGATAGGCTTTGGAAAACCTAATCCAATCCTTAGGACCTGACCCCAAGCCACTTGCCTGTTTTCCAAAACAATTAGATTCTCTGGCTGCTACAGCCATTTCAATTGAGGAAGCTTCTAAACCTCTAGCAGACCAGCCTCTAGAAGCTCTGACTCCCCAGAGCATCCTAGAAGCAGATGGCCACCAGTGGCTAGCTAACCACAGGCTCACCAAATATCAAACCTTGCTCTTAGATACCCCCGACCTAATTTGGATATGCTACACACTTCTGGACCCCGAAGCAGTATAGTACACAGAACAAATGGTTAGGGGAGCTAGGTATGAAATAGTCATCTTTAATTCTCTCTGGGGAAATTGTCTTTTACACCAGGGAAAGCATCTTTTCTCTATACTCTTATACTGCCTGTTTGCTGCTTGTTTGCTTAACCTCTTTGCCAAGTTTATCTCCTCCGGGCTCCAAGCCATCGCTCCAGATGACTGCTCAGACCCAGACCCATTGAGGCAGGGACAACTCTATGCCCCTTGGCAGCAGGAAGCAATTTCAGAAGCTGAGACCTTCATCCCTGATCCCAAAAGAAATTGGGTCCCATTTGTTTGAGGGGGGAATGATGAGGTTTAGACTGTGGGAATTTCCTTGGACCCCAAAAGAATTTGGGTCCTATTTGTTTGAGGGGGGAATGATGAGGGCACAGTCTCTGGGAACCCCTTGAACCCTTGAACTCTCCTTGAATCTTCCCACTTGATCTGGCCTGAGACTATAGCCATTAGGCCCAAATGCTTACCTTGCCTAGCCCTGTTGTCCAGCTGTTTCCCACCCTTAATCCTGATCAAAATATCTATACCCTAGCTCGGTTACCCCAGCCCTCTATTGTCTGTATGTCTCCATGTAGCCTTCAGCTATTTCCCACCCTGGAGCCTGACCTCATCTCAGTCCCATCAAGCTCCTCCTTAGACTTCTCCTCAAGTCCCTCCCTAAACCCCTCCTCTAGTCACCCCAGACCACTCCTCAATCCCTCCCACAATCTTTGTGTATATAATCTCCATCTTGCCTCCATGAAGGTGCTCAGATTCAATCTAATTCAGTAGGTTGAATCTGGCCCACTTGTGGAAACAGGCATCACAAAGGGTGGGATT
>CM053622.1:591211723-591244661 GCA_028646595.1 Phalanger gymnotis
TCCTGCTTCCCTCTGCCCCTTTGTGGGTTCTGTAGTTCTAGAATTGGTTCAGAGCCATTTTTTCATAGGTTTTTGGAGGGACTTGGAGGGGAGCTCACGCCGGTTACTGCTTTCCAGTCGCCATCTTGGCTCCGCCCCCTATGCTCCGAGCTAAAGACTTTTAACCTACCAGCTCATTAATTGTTTATCAGTCAGTTTTGATTTTCACTTGCCAGGGCCACCTCCTTTTCCAAAGGTTTTTAAACATTCAGAGATCTCCAAGATTTTGTGTGTTTACTGAGAGAGACCACTGACCACCAATTTATTGATTATGTAGTAGCCTTATTAGTAAATTGATTACTAATTAACCAAAAACTCTATTCCTTGGTCTTTTCATCTCACTAGTCCTAGGCTTGTTGCCCTTTTCACTATATTATTTAGTTTTATGTTTACTTTATCATCTCTCTTTTTTGGAGATCATTTATTCCAAGCAGAAGACCCATGAAGGATCATGATCATGGATTTGAATCTGGAAGGGACCTCAGAAACAAGTTCAAGTCTCCTATTTGAGAGTTGAGGAAATTAAGGCCCAGAGTAATTGTGACTTGACAGATTTTTAACCCAAATCTTTTGACTGTAAATATAGTGTTTTCTTGTTCTTTTTGTTCCAAACCTCGCTTAATAAAAAAGAATCCTTTTATTGTCCTAAGCATTTCTTGCAAACCTCAGCATATTCCATGCTTTAGTCTTCCTGACACTATTCTTCTTACCCATCTACTGTACTCATCCTTGGTTTTATGCCTTCTGCTTCTGCCTTTTTGTATAAGTCCTTTTAAATTCTGAGCTCATCAGATTCTTCTTGAATTACTAACAGCAGAGAAAATAATGAATTTGGAGGTTTGATTCATTTTCCTTCGTCAGTCAGTAATTTCCAGCATCTTTTTTTCATTTGACTGAGTCAGAGTTTATAAATTTCCTTGAAAGGAAGAGGTATTTAATGAGACACAGGTCTATCAAGTATATGGATTTTGGGAAAGTTTCTATGAAAACATACAATTCTACTAAAAATAACCTCTATAAATTGGGAATATAATTTTCAAGACACACATTTCTGCAGAGGATGAAGCTAAATTAGAAACCAATGCCTCTCCCAGACCTTGTTGAGTCTTACCTGTCAAAAGGGCCTGCAGTCTAACAGCTACAAACCATAAATGGAGATAAACACATAACACCTGTAATCCTAATAGAGGGTGATGGGGTAGAAGAAGGAAGAGAGAGAAGAAATAAAGATGAGAAAGTGATGAGAAAAGGAGTGAGGAGTAGAGGACTAAAGAGAAGGGGAAGGCAGGGAAGTAGAGGGAAGGGGAGGGGAAAATAGGGAAAGAAGAGAAAAAGGAGAAGAGAGGAGAGGAGGAGGAAGGAAGGGAGAGAAGGGAGGGGAGGAGAGAGGAAGGAAGATAGAGTGCAACAAGGAAAGAGATTCTAAAACAAGAGTTCAAATATCTATGTGGTAAAGGAGAAAATTAAAATTCCCTGTCTCCAAACATCTGAGGCACTAAGGGATAATTTGGGCTCTTCTAGTCCAAGCAAAGAAGCCCCTATGTAAGTCTTTCCTAGCTTCTTCCTACTCCTTTCAGTCAGGTCATGTGTAAAAATGTTGAACAAAAGTGATCATCTCTCTTTCAAGTAGCATCTCTATACAAACTATTGTCTAATTCCTTCTCAAGATTAGAAGAAAAAAATGAATCACACTTCTGCTTCCTGAGCTCAGCCAGATAATAAACCTATTATCATGGGCTCACATTTATAGCATTCTAAAAGTCTATAGACAGAGGCTATCTAATCTAATGTTTTACAAATGAGAAAACCAAGACCTTAAATGGTTAAATGACTTGCCCAGGGACACATAGGGAACATGTGACTGAAGTAGGACTTGAACCCAGACCTGTTAACCCAAAGCCATGAAACCTTAGGAGTGCCTGCCCATGAAATGCTCAGCCACTTTGTAATTGAAAGGGTCAAGTTATTAGCCAAAAATCAACACTCTGACCTAGTAGTATGTAGGCTTGTAATACTGCTGGACACATTACTTTCTTTAGATGCTTACTCCTTTACAAAATTAATCAAATTACATATTTGCCACAGCACCTGATGAATAACTATTTGAAATAGTCAAGGTGAATAAAATCTATCAGTAGTCCCTAGTCCTGCTGAGTCTCACTGAGACTTTTAGAAGCTCACATCACTTAGAGACTGAGGCAATTTAAAAGTGAAAAATCCTGGGTCTCCAGGAACTAGAGTTATTTCAGGATTTAATTCTCATGAGTCCACTAAACTCTAACTCCAGTGTTAACATTTCTTCTTATTTATTCATTCATTCATTCAATTTATTTATTTATGTATCTATCTACCTATTTATTTTAACATTCTTTTCTTTCTAAATTTTGAGTTCTAGATTTTTTCCCTTCTCCCACTCCTCCTCATCCACTGAGAAGGCAAACAATATGATATTTATCATATATGTGAAATCATGAAAAACACATTTCCATATTAGTCATATCACCAAAAAAGCAAAATAAAAAGTAAGAAAATTATACTTCATGTTACATTCCGAGTTCATCTTTTCATCAATTCTCTTTCTAGAGATGGATAAGTGTTTTTTTCATCATGAGTCCCTTGGAATTGTTTTGGATCAATGTATTGATCAGAGTAGATAAGTTTGTTTTTTTTTTTACAGTTGATCATCATTATAATATTGCTATTACTGTGTACTATGATCTCCTTATCTTTCTCACTTAACTTTGCAGTAGTTCATATAGGTGTTTCCATGTTTTTTTTTGTCTTGTTTTGTTTTGTGGTTGTTATTTTTTGTTTTGTTTTGTTTTGTTTTATTCCTGAAACCACCCTCCTCATTTTTTTGGGGGGGGGGGGAACGGGGAAGGCAGGGCAATTGGGGTTAAGTGACTTGCCCAAGGTCACAGAGCTAGTACATGTGTCAAATGTCTGAGACCGGATTTGAACTCAGGGCCTCCTGACTCCAGGGCAGGTGCTCTACTCATTGTGCCACATAGTTGCCCCCTGCTCATTTTTTTTAATACCACAATAGGACTCCCTCACAATCATATGCCACAACTTGCTCAGCCATTCCCCAACTAATGAGCATCACCTCAATTTCCAACTTTGCACCACAAAAAAGAAAAAAAAAACTGCTATAAATATTTTTTTCATATAGTTTGTCTTTCTTTGATCACTTTGGGGTAAAATCTCAGTAGTGGTATTGTTGGATCAAAGGGTATGCACAGTTTTATAGCTTTGGGAGCATAAGTACGGATTGTTCTCCGTAATGGTTGGAACAGTTCACTACTGCACCAATAATTCATTAATATATCTATTTTTCCTCTTCCCCTCAAGGATCTGTCATTTCTTATAGGTATGAGGTGGTACCCCAGAGTTGTTTTACTTTGCCTTCCTTTGATCAGTATAAATATAAAGTATTTTTTAATATGGCTACAAATAGCTTTGATTTCTTCTTCAGAAAACTATTCCTATCCTTTTATCATTTATCAATGGGGAATGGCTCCTATTTTTTTATATTTCACTCATTTCCCTATATAATTGAGAAATGGGGTCTTAATTCAAGAAACTTACTATATATGTACATATATATATATTTATATATATGAGATTTCGTTTTCTATAGTATCTTTTAACAAAATGTAATTTCCTGGATTATCACTTTCAATTAGGTCTAACTTTGCTTTTGCCTTGTGTGATATGACTTCCACCCCTGCCCTCTTCTCTTTAGCTGAATCATAATATGCTTGTTCCAGCCATTCGTGTGTATCTTTCTATGTATCTTTCTGTCCCAAGTATGTTTCTTGTACAAAATATATTGTTGGATTCTGGTTTCCAATCCATTCCGTTATCTTCCTCCATTCTATTTGTTAGTTCATCCCATTCACATTCACATTTGTAATCACTAAATGTTCATTTCCCTCTATCCCATTTACCTCTGTTTATTCTTCTCTTTCTCACTTTATCCCATCTCTCCTCAAAAGCCTGGCTTGCTTTGATCCACTACCTGCCCCAATCATATAATATCCCATATATCACTTATCTCCTTTCCAACCTGTCTCCATGTTGGGCAAGATAGATTTCTCTCTCGACCTGAGTGTGTATACATATTCTTTCCTATTTGATCCAAACCTGTTGCCTACTACTCCCTCTCCATTTTCCCTTCCACTATAAAGTTCTTCCTTGCATACCTCTTTTATGTGAGAAAAATTTCCCCAACTTGCCTCTTCCTTCCCAGTTCTCCCAGCATTTTCCTCTCTCATCCTTACATTGTGTTTTTGTACATCATGCCAACATAAGTAACTTATACTCCTGCCCTCTGTTTATGTAGACTTTTTCTAAATGCTCTAATAATGATAAAGTTCTTAGGAGTTACACATCTTATATTCCTACATAGGAATGTAAAAAGTTTCAGTCCATTGAGTACCTTATGATTACTCTTTCATAGTTACCATTTGAGGCATCTCTTAAATCTTCTTTCTGAATGCTGAATTTTCCATTCAGTTTTGGCATTTTCATCATGAATACTTAAAAGTCACCTATTTCATTAAATGTCCATTTTTCCCCTGAAGCATCATACTGAGTTTTGCTGAGTAGGTTATTGATGGTTGTGATTCTAGCTTCTTTGCCCTCTAGAATATCATCTTCCAATCCCTCTGCTCCTTTAATGTGGATGCTGCGAATATTTTGTGTGACCTGAGTATGGCTTTATGATATTTGAGTAGTTTCTTTCTAGCAGTTTGCAATATTATTTCAACCCGGAAGCTCTGGAATTTGGCTATACTACTCTTGGGTGTTTTCATTTGGGGATTACTTTCAGATAGTGAGCAGTCAATTCTTTCCATTTCTAGTTTGCCTTTGAGATCTAAAATACTAGGGCAGTTTTCCTTTATAATTCCTTAAAATGTGTGTAGGCTCTTTCTTATTATCATGGCCTTCTGACAGTCCAATAATTTTAAAATTATCTCCCCTTAATTGATTTTCCAGGTCAGTTTTCTTTTTTGTTTTTTCCCTCATGAGATATTTCACATTTTTGTCTATTTTTTTCATTCTTTGGACTTTGTTTTATTGTTTCTTGAATTCTCATGAAGTCATTGGCTTCTACTTGCCCAACTCTAATTTTTCAAGGAATTATTGTTTTTCAGTGAGCTTTTGTACCTCTTCCCCTTGCCTACCCCCAATTTGGCCTATTCTGCTTTTATAGGAGTTCTTTTCTTCAGTGAATTTTTGTGTTCTTTTACCATTAAGCCAACTCTGTCTTTTAAGGTGATTTTTTCTTAAGCATTTTTGTGTTTTTTTAACAAGTTGTTATTTTTTTCCATAATTTTCTTGCATTACTCTCATTTCTTTCCCCCAATTGTTCCACTACCACTCTTATCTCTTTAACTTTTACAGGAATTTTTGCTGACTTCGGGTCCAATTAGCAATTTTGAGGCTTTGTAGCTGTTTTCACATTGTTGTCTTTTTCTAAGTTTACATTGTGGTGCTCTCAGCTACCATAGTTGCTTTATATGATTATGTTTTTTTATTCAAATTACCAAACAATTATGCTCATTTCACTTGCCAGCAAGGTTATACTTAAGATTCTACAACTTAGACTTTGGCAATATGTGAACTGAGAATTTCCAGAAGAGCAACCTGGTTTTTGAAAAGGCAGAGGAATTAGAGAGGAAATTGACAATACTCACTGGATTATGAAGAAATCAAAAATTTTCTAGAAAAAAATTTATTTCTGCTTCATTGACTACATTAACACCTTTGACTGTGTGTATCACAGCAAAATGTGGCAAGTCACCACAGAGGTGGAAGCACCAGATCATCTTACTTTTCTCCTGAGGAATCTGTATGTGAGCCAAGAAGCAACAGTACAAAGTGAACACAGAACAACTTATTGGTTTAAGACTGGAAAAAGAATATGACAAGGCTGTATGTTTAACTTATATACAGGGTACATCATGTGAAATTCCAAGCTAGATGAATCAAAAGCTTGAATTAAGGTTGCTGGGAGAAATATCAATAATCTCAGATATGCAGATGACACTACTCTGATGGCAGAAAGTTAAGAGTAATTAAGAAGTCTCTTGATGAGGGTGAGAGAGGAGACAGTAAAAGCTGGCTTAAAGCATAACAATGACAAAGATCTTGGCAACTGATCCTATCACTTCCAAAGAAATAAATGGAAATAAATGGAAACATTTTCAGATTTTATATCCTAAGGATCAAAGATCATTTCAGATGGTGACTATAACCATGAAATTATGAAATTAAAATTATTTCCATTCTTCAGTATTGGGACATAAACTCATCTTTCTAATCCAGTGGCCACTGTTAGATTTTCCAAATAAATTCACTAACATATTGAGTTTAATACTTTAACAGCATCATCTTTTCTAGGATTTTAAATAGTTCAGCTGGAATTCCATCACTTCCATTAGCTTTATTGTTAGCAATGCCTTCTAAGGTCCATTTGACTTCATTTGCCAGGAGATCTGGCTCTAGATCAGTAACTACACCTGTCTGTCTTGGGTAACCCTGCATGGCATAGCTCACAGTTTCATTGAGTTCCACCATGACAAGGGAATGCTTAAGGAGTTGGAAGTGGTACAACTAAATGCATTATACATAAAACCTTGTCATAACTAAAGTGATAATCAAGCTGTCTTCATGTTGATGAATTATTTGGATCTGGTAACAGAAACAAAGAAAAAATTAAAATAAGAAAACATTCCTTGTCTAGTATAACATTCTTACTCTTCCACAGTGATAAAATATTAGAAATGAGAAGAGAAGGTTTTGTGAGTCACAAAAACTTTAGATTGCCTATAAATTTAATTTTTAGGTTGATACTCTAAATATGAGACTGTCATCCAGTGACCAATGTGTGGGCAATGTTTATGGAGGAAGGCATCATAGCAATATTGACATTTTAGGCATAAATGAAAGCAGACGATATAAGGAAGGTGCAGCTAAATGAAAAGATGGCCCATATGTTCTCCTTGGGGGGCAAGTAAAAGAGTTTTAGATGTTGGGACCAAAGGAAATGAGATCATTTTATGAAACATCTGGTTATCTCATATTGCACTGTTCTTTATGATATTAATCAAAAGAGCCACCAGATAGAAGGTTAATAATACCATAAATCTAGAGCCTGAAGGAACCTCATAAGTCATCTAGTCCAACCCCCATATTTTATATATGATAAAACTAAATCCCAAGGAGGATAAATGATTTGCCCCAGTTTGCATTAGTTGTTAAGTACCAGATACAAAATTTGAGTCTAGTACATTACTGTAACCTATATTACAATATTTGTTGAAGATAACTAAGAAGTAGAGAAATTATATTACTATAGAATTAGTATGAATTGGAATTCCATGAATACAGAATCTCAACAAAAACCTATAAACTGAAAAAAGAAAGATGCGCTAATACTTGGTGACTTGAAAGTGAAATTGGATATAAAGGAAAATGAAAAAAAAATGGAAAATGTGGTTCAGGTGACAAAAACAAAAGAAGTCAAAAGTATGGAGAATATGCAGAAACTTCATGTCCATTTATTTTGAAGATTTTATTCTAGAAGTAGCTGAGAAAACATTGGACATGGAAAATACTAGATAAAATCCTACCAAAATAAGCTTAATTCTGTTTTAGGCAGGAATTGAGTCTCTCAAGTGGAAATTGTATCAGACTAAACTGTCTAGGGGTTATTAGTATTGCTGTTCATTGGTTTTTCAGTCATGTATGACTCTTTGTGATCTCATTTGGGTTTTCTCAGCAAAGATACTAGAATCATTTGCCATTTTCTTTTTCCAGCTCATTTTACAGATGAGGAAACTAATGGAAACAGGGTTAAGTGACTTGCCCAGGGTCACACAACTAGGGTCTGAGGTCATATTTGAACTCAAGAAGAGTCTTCCTCATCCCAGGCCTGGTACTCTATCCATTGTACAACCTATCTGCTCCCAGATAGATTGCCCCTGGTAAGACTGTCTGGGTACAGTCTGACTATTGACTGCTTAAAACAAAGGTCAAAATAAACATCGAATTAAAATTATTAATAATTATTAAAATTAAAAGGCTTATTACATAAAGAACTGAAAACAGTCATAATAGTTTAAACCTGACTTGTTCAGATTAATTATTGATGCTAAAAAAAAGAAATGGGGGAAAAAGCAAGTATGTTGACCTTGATTATCATCATTTCCTGAAAAAGTTTAACTGATGTAAAAAGATTACCGTAACGAGGAGGCCAAAATAACCCTTCAAACTGCATTAGTTAGCAAAAATTTTATCTCCTTGTGAGTCGGAGAGAAATTGCAACCAAGGACAAAATGGGTTTAGACAGCAAACTCATCTATAAAACGCTACAAATGAAAATGACTAGGAAAAGTAGCCCCTAATAATATCATACAGAAGTTAAAATGAAAACAAGTCTACAGATAGCTTAGCATGATACCCAATTGATCTATGTCATTCCAAAACTATGAATAGATTAAACTGTCCACAAATCAACAAATAAAAAAATGCAACAGGTTTGTCTGAGACGATAGCCTCTGAGGCCTTTTCTAAGTTGTTATATGATACTGTGTCAATAAGGACAAAAGGCTACTGCAAAAGACGTAGAAAGAAAGTGCCATATGGATTTAATTTTATTTTACTCCCTTTTTTTGAAAATAGAATTTCAGTTCAAGGAAAGCCATGGGTTGAAAATTTTTTATTGACCCTCCCTATCTTCCTCTCATGGGAAATATATATCTTTATTAAGGCAAATGGAATTTGGAGTTTGGAGACAAACACAAATAAAACATGAAAATTATATCAATAAGTACATTCTCTCTTTTATGGAGAATCTGACTAGCTCTAAAACTTGCATGAGCTTTGTCACTTTGGGTATGGTTCTCACCTGTATACCAGAAAAGAGAGCTAAATAATCTCTAAGCATTTCTGGCTTAAGTCATCTAAGATGCTACTCATCTCAAAAAGTCTTATTTCTCTCTCTTTATAAAGATAGGTAGATAGACAGACAGACAGACAGACAGATAGACAGATAGATATGAAAAGATGGAGTGTGGAAATAGCCACCTCCACCAGGGTTCAGTAAATAAAAGGAGTTGTCCGTGTGAAGGATCTTTAGTATCAGTTTCTCAATGGTTATACGACTAACTGTGTGAACCACAGCAGAATGTGGGAAATTTTTGCAAATGCTATGAACACCTACACTTAATTCAAATTGCTCACTTGTTATTTCAAACTGTGTATGGAAGTGTGTGTCACTTAACAAGGGGGTGTAAGAATGGTGTAGCAACATGCCATTCTACCTAATACTTTGCATTAAAGAGGCAAATATTCCACAAGCATGTAATAATACACAATATTGCCCACAAAAGCTCTCATTTCTTATTTCCTCTTCAACCTCTTGTATTCCTGTTAAGTGAAAAGGGGAGGACCATAAGTCTTAGAGACAGCATGAAATGACTTGGTGGCCTCAATTGTACTTCTCATTATGAACTCCAAAATGTTTAGGGGAAAAGTCACTATTATTAAATCCCCTTTTTTTTTGACAATAAACTCCCCTAGAAAAGCAGAGTAATTCACAAGTGTGGTAGAAAATGAGTTGCAATGGGTTGGGCAAATAGCATGAATGATTATTATAGGTAAAATAAGTAGTTTAAACTACTATATGAGTTTGCCTTTGGTGATTTGGGCAGTCTTTGTTAGGTCAATATTTTAGATGTCTGCTAGGGAGTTAAAGCATCTTAAGACAGAAGCTGAAAGCAGAGACATTTTCATTGTTTGTCTCTGGATCCTTAGCACTTAATGTAGTGCCTGCCATGTAGCAAGCACTTTATAAATGCTTGTTGATTGATTGATTTATGTAGTGAATAGAAAGATCCCTGGTTTAAATTCAGAAAAACCTTGTTCAAATCTTATTGCTGAAGCTTGCTAGCTACGTGACCATAGACAAGTCTGTAAGCCTATAACCATTTATTAAGTGCCTACTTTGTGACAAACACTGTTCTAACCATCCAGGATATAAAGACAAAAGATAGTCACTGCTTTCAGAGTTTAAAATCTAAAGAGAGAGACAAAATGAACACAAGAATATACAAACAAGACATATACAGTATAAATTAGAGATAATCAATAAAGCAAAGGCACTAGGAATAAAGGGGATTAGAAATGGAATTCTGTAGAAGGTGGGATTTCAGATAAAATTTGAAGGAAGCCAGGGAATCAAGAAGGCAGAAATGAGGAGAGATGGTATTCTAAGCATGAGAACAGACAGTGAAAACGCCTGGAGTTTGGAGATGGAACGTTTTGTGAGAGGAACTATGAGGCTAGTTTTGTTAGATCACAAATTATGTGGTCAAGGGAGGTGTGAAGAAAAGTATAAGAAGACTAGAAAGATAGGAAGGAACCAGGTTGTAAAGGCATTTGAATGATAGAATATTTCGTATGTGATCCTGGAGGTGAAAGGGAGCCATGGGAGTTTTTTGTTAGTTTGTTTGCTTGTTTTAATAGGAGGGAGTGATATAGTCATATTAATTCAACAACTAAGTGGAGGATGGATTGGAGAAGAAAGAGACTTGAGGAAAAGAAACCAACCAGAAAGCTATTGCAATAGTTCAGGAATTCGGTCACGAGAGCCTGCACTAGGCTGATGGCAGCGTCAGAGAAAAGAAGGTAAAATTTATGGGAGATGTTACAAAAGTAAAAATCGATAGTTCTTGGTAAGAGATTTGATATGGGGAATAGGAGAGTGAGGAGTTGAAAATGACAACTACTCTACAAGTATAAGTAACTAGGAGGATAGTAGAGCCCTTGGCATCAATAAGGAAGTTTAGAATTTAGATGGAAGATAGTCTGAGTAAAAAGATAATGTTGAGTTTGAGATGTCTGTGGGACTTGCACTTTGAGATTTCTAATAGGCAACTGGAGATGAGAGAACAGAGGTAAAAGAAAATTTAAAGATGATAAGAAGATCGTCAGCATAGAAATGATATCTGAATACATGGGAGTTGATGAGTTGACCAAGTCAAATAATATAGAGAACAAAAGAGCGGCGAGCCAAGGACAGAAGACTGGGAGACAGCCATCCTTAGTGTATGTGACCTTGACAAAAATCCAGCAAAGGAGACTGAGAAGATGATGCCATAAATGTTGGAAGAGAACAGAATTGAAGAGTGTCACAGAAACCGAGAAAGAAAGGGTGTTGAGAAGAGCGTGATCCACAGCAACAAGAACTTTAGAGGATTCAAAACGTCTAAAGCCAGAAAAAGCCCATTAGATTTGACAGTTAAGAGATCAGTGGTAATTTGAGGAGTGCAGTTTCAGGTGAATTCCAGAAACCAGAATGTAGAAAATTAAAAAGAGAGTAAAATGAAAGAAAGTAGAGGTATAAATTACAAATACCATTCTCAAGAAATTTATCCACAGAAAAGAAAATAGATATGGGATGATAACTAGTGTGGATAGACAGTTACATGAAGGAAGATGAGTGAAACATGGGCATTTTTGTAGATAGTAGGAAAGTAGCTGGTTGTCAGAGAGATTGAAGATAACTGGGAGTGTGGGAATGGTGGAAGGGCAATCTACTAGAGAAGGAACACATATTTATGAGAGATAGGGATGAAGGAGAGAGTAGCATAAGGCATCTAGATGATGTAAGATGAGAAGAAGGTGAGAAGAGAGAGCTCTTCAAGACCAGTTTCATTTTTTTTTTCAGTTAAACATGAGGCAAGAGTCTCAGCTGAGTGGGGAAAGAGAAAGGAGTCATGGGGGTTTGAGGAGAAATAAAAATATTTGGAAAAGTATCTGTAGTGAGTGAACATCAACAATAATATATTTAAATTATATTAATATGTAATAATTATGTGTGTTATATACTACACATATTTTATATAACTATATCTCAGATTTAAATAGAATAATCAATTGGTAATATATAATCTCTTTATAACTAATATTTTAATAACTGTTATTGACCATTAGTTATTTGACCTCTCTGAATGTATTTCACCATCTGTAAAATGGGAATATCTCTTTTAATTGCCTCACAGAATTGTAATTAGACTTAAATGAACTTTTTATGTAAGTGCTTTATTAAACTAGAAATACTATATAAATATCGATTGTGTAATTAATTGTTCTGTAACAAATCAATGTTTATTTTGGAAGAAATAAATATAATGAAAAATAATAACAATAAAAAATTACCTCATCACCTTAAGTAAATCCAGTTTTAACTCATTATAATAATATCCAAGGGATTAAAATATATGAGGGATCCATGTGCCTTCCTTCAGTCAACAGCAAGAAAATAGCATGAGGTCAAAAGAGTTAGTTCTACCTTCAACATGTACTTGCTGTGTTGTTATCATGAAATCAATTAACCTTTCTGAGCTTCAGTATAGAAATTCACAGTTTGTTAATCAATCAGTCAGTTAACATTTATTAAATGCTTGCTATAAGCCAGGCACAGTGCTAGAGACACAATAAAAGGCAAAAGAAGGGCACATACACACACACACACACACACACACACTGATTTCATGGATTTCACAATGTAATGAGGGAGATGGCATGCAAACAAATACATACTAAGCAAGCTATATACAGGACAAATAGGAAATAATCAGCAGAGGGAAGGCACTAGAATAAAGAAGGGTTAGTGATGCCTTCCTGTAAAGATGAGACTTTAGTTGGGACTTAAATGTATCCAGGGAGGTCGATAGGTAGAATGGAAGAGGAAGAGTGTTCCAGACTTGAGAGAGGGCCAGGGAAATTCCCAGAGCAGTGAGATGGAGTAACTGATTCCTAAAACATCCAGTAGGCCAGTATCACTGGATCAAAGAGTATGTGGCAGGAGTAAGACGTAAGAAAACCAGGAAGGGAGGAGAGGGCTAGGTTATGAAGGGCTTTGAATGCCAAAGAATTTTGTATTTGATCATGAAGGCAATAGGAAGCCATGGAAGTTATTGATTGGGGATTGGGGGTGGGGGGTGGGAGGCGGAGGAGGTGTCACATGATCAGACCTGTGCTTTAGGGAAATCACTTTAGTGGCTTATTAGAGGATGGATTGCAGTAGGGAGATTTGAAGCAGGCAGACTCAATAACAGGTAATTATAGCTCAGATTGCTACCAGCATGGTGGCAGAGTCAGAGGAGAGAAAGGGGCACATTTGAGAGATGTTGCAAAAATAGAATGGATAGACCTTGGCAACAGATTGGATATGGGTCAGGGATCTACAAGCCTGAGGATTTGGGAGTATGGAGTTACCATTTATGGTAATAGAGAAGGTAGAAGAGTGGAGAATGTTTAGGGGGAAACATGATGAAATTCTGTTTTGGACATCCAAATTGAAATGTCTGAAAAGCAGTTGAAGATGATTTTGGAGGTCAGCTAAATGTCTGCAGCAGGATAAGCAAATTTGAGAATCATAAGCATGGAAATGATAATTAAATCCATAGAAGCTGATCAGATTGCTAAGGAAAGTAGTATATATGGAGGAGAAAAGTGGGCCCAGGACAGAACCTCAAGGTTGGAGGATCCAGTAAAGAAAACAGAGAAGTTATCAGATGCAGGAGAACCAAAAGAGAGTGGTATCCTAAAAACCTAGAGATAAGAGAGTATAAAGGAGGAGAGAGTGATCAACAGTGTCAAAGGCTCCAGAGAGGTCAAGGAGAATGAGAATTGAGAAAAGGCCATTGGATTTGGCAAATAAGAGATCATTAGCAACTTTGGAGAGGGCAGGTTGGGTAGAATAATAAAATCAGAAGTGGGGTTGTAAGGCATTAAGAAGAAAGTGAGAGGAAAGAAATTGGTGGCACAGCTGTAGATGACTATTTCAAGGACTTTAGCTATAAGAGGAAGAAGAGATATAAGATGATGTTTAGTGGAGATAGAAGAATCAAGAAACTTTTTTTTCCCAGGATGGGAAACATGGGCATTTTTATAGGCATTAGGGAATGAGCCTGCAGATAGAGAGAAACTGAAAATAATTGAAATAGTGGGGACAGGGACTTGCAGGAAGCAAGATGGCAGAGTAAGCAGGAAATTGCCATGATTCTCCCATATTCACCTCCAAGCAACCATAAAATAGCACCCCGAAATGAACCCTGGGGTAGCAGAACCAACAAAAAGACAGGGGGAAACAATCTTCTAGCCTAAGAAACTAGGAAGGCCAGGAAGAAAGTTCCATCTCTCTAGAGTAAAAGGAGGAACACACTCTAGGACAGGAATCATCTTAGCAAGCTAGCTGCAAGACCTGCCTCAGCAAACCACTGGGATGTTCTGAACCCCAGTACAGGAGAGCAGGGAAAAGACAACACCAGGAACTATCACATGCCTAAGCATGCCAAGGGAATAGGCAGACACTAGCTCTAGGACTCACCATGTGCTTCAGAGTAGCGCCAGGCAAACATATAGATGCTAACACCTTGACTTCAAAGATGCTTAAGCAAACTGGCATACACCAGTGCCGGGCCCATACAGATAATACAATATAGACAAGAAAATGGGCAGAAGCCAGGACCAGAACATGCCACATGCTTCAGTGTAGCCCCCAGGCAAATAAATGGATACCAAAGCAGGGACCTCACAAAGTCCTCAACTCATGACAGAGAACAGCACTGAGACTTCAGCTCAGCACCAGGTAAGCTGCTAGACCCCTATAACCTCTACCAACACCACCTGCCTCCACAACAACCCTTCAGCACAGCATCAGAAACAAAGTCCCTGTGGTCCTCAGGAAACGGCAGTGCAGTACCAGATAAATAGCCAGGGCCTCAGCCCCTGGCACAAGAAGTTTGAGATAGTGCCCCTTCTACTCCAGAGTACAGTTAAAATTAGGGAAAAGGCTGGAAGAGCAAGAAACAAACTCAGAAGAGAACAACAAAGTCAAGACACCTATGGGCAAAGGCCCAAAGAAAAAGTGGAATTTTTCTCAAGTCCAGAAAGAACTCATGGAAAAACTCAAAAAGGGTTCAAAATCAAATAAGAGAAGTAAAAGAAAAAAAATGGGAAAAGAAACAAGAGTGATGCAAGCAGATTATGAAAAAAGAGTCAACAGCTTAGAAAAAAAAAACTCCTTAAAAAGTCAAATTGGTCAAATGGAAAAGATGGTACAAAAGCAAACTGAGGAAAATTATTTCTTAAAAATTAGAATTGGGCAAGTAAAAGCTAATGACTATGAGACATCAAGAATTAATCAAAGAGAAACATCCATCTGATTCCGGTTCCTTTTTCTGGGACTGAAAGGTGAAAGAGATTGGGGAATGCAGGCCTGGAAGAGGGGACATTGTTGAGAAAGAAGTTGGTTGGGGGGCAGAGCGCCAAGTAAATCCTTTCCTGAGAGGCAGAAATTTCAGAGAGAGACACCTACCTACCTGGTCTAGGGAGGCAATGAGGTAAATTCCAGTTTTATCAAGTCTTTCAATAGTTAGACTATTTCTTTGCATCAGAAAATCACCATACTGACTCCTTGAGGGAACTGAATTTGGAAATGGGAATTCTTCCTGTGACATCAGAGAGAAGAGGAACTTTGAGGTCACTCCTTTTGGATAGTTAGAGTCTCATAGTTCGAAGAGATCGTTTAAGCCAACTCGTTTCTGGACAAGAATTCTTTCTCCAACATTTCCAACAAGTCAGGGTCTGGGATCAGCTGTCTGGGCTTTGATACTCAAGGCAGATCACCTACCTCCTGCATGTCTACTCCAACAATCCATGAAGTCCTCTCTAAGTTGAGATCTAGTGAAAAACAAAAAGTGATTTCTTCTACCTGAGAACTGAAAAAAAAAAAAGAAGAAGAAACTGCAGACAATAGAAAACAAGGACCTGGAAACAAAACTAGAGTCTACATCTCCCAGTCTAACCTAGGGGTTCACATAGACTGTAACCTGCAGAAGTACTTTTTCCTTTGCAAAATCCCTAGGGTGGAGAGTTTGGAAGTGCTAGGCTGCTGAAGTTTCAGCTCTAAACCTCAAAAATACAAAGAGGCCTAATCCCAGGATGTTTAAGTCAGTGCAAGAACTCAGGGAATTGAGGATAAGAGGGGGCCTTGTTAGTTAAGCCACCAGGGGTCATAGCCTGGGCCTAGTACAAAGCTTCAATTCAGAACCTAAACCTGGATAGGTAAATACATTAAAGATGAAAACATCAACTAGTATCAAATCTAAAGATCTTCCAAAAGAAGAAAGCAATTCCATAACAACTCTAAAGACAGATTCAAAGGAAAAATGGATTTTCCACAAGGACTATGTGAATTCCTAGAGAAATGAAGGAAGAGATAAAAAATGAAATAAAAGACCTGGAGGAAAGAACTGGAAGTAGAATAGATAACTTAGAAGAGAAAATGGTAGGACTTATGCCAGAAGTAGAGTCCTTGAAAACAAGAATAGATCAAATAGAAATCAATGACTCCATAAGACAGCAAGAAATATTAGAACAAAGTGAAAAGATTGAAACACTCGAAGAAGAAAATGTAAGATATCTGGTAACAAAAAGAACTGATTTGGAAAACTGGTCAAGTAGAGATAATATAAAAGTTATTGGGCTCTCTGAAAACATTGATATAGTAAAAAGCTATTTCAAGAAATCATAAAAGAGAATTACCCATGTTTATTAGAACCAGGAGGCAGAATAAATATAGAAAGAATCCATAGGTCACCTCTTCTAATAAATCCCCAAATAAAAACTCCCAGATATGTCATAGTCAAAATTCAGAACTCCCATGTCAAAGAGAAAATATTACAAGGATCCAGAATGAAGCCATTCAAGTACCAAGGAATTACAGTCAGGATCATACAAGACCTGGCAGCTTCCACCATAAATGAGAAGAAATCTTGGAATTCAATATTTAGAAGGCAAAAGAGATGGGCTTACAACCAAGAATAAGCTACCCTGCAAAACTTGGTATAATCCTATATGGGAAAAAATTGACATTTAACACAATAGAAGATTTTGAAGAATTTTTGATGAAAAGACCTGATCTGAGTAGAAAGTTTGGAATAAAAACACATGAGTTCAGAGAAATTTAGAAAGGAATTGAGAGGTGATTTCATGGAATCCTGGGGACTATGCCTGATGCAAACCGAAATTAGCAGAATCAGAAGAATTTAAAGTGGTACAACAACAATGCAAAGAGAAGCAACTTTTGAAACAAGCAACTCTCCAGAAAGACATGAAAATACTCCTTCAGGCAGAGGACGACACAAGATGGAAAAAGCATACATTTTAAGACATGGTCGCTTTGTGGATTTAATTGTTATGACTCTCTACCCTGTTCCACCCCACATCACCCCTCCTTTTTGTGTTCTTTTTTTAATTAAGATTTTTTATTTTTAGTTTACAACACTCATTTCTGCACGATTTTGAGTTCCAGATTTTCTCCCCTCCTCTCTCCTCCCCAAGATGACATGAAATCAGATATATTGTCTACATATAACTTTGCATTAAACTTATTTACACAATAGTCAAGTTGTAAAGAATTATGACCAATACAATGAATCATGAGAAAGAAAAAAACAAAACCAAAAAAAAAGAGAAAAAGAGAAAATAAAAAGGAGAGCAAATAGTTTGTCTCAATCTGCATTCAGACTCCATAGTTCTTTCTCTAGATGTAGATAGCCCTCTCCATCATGAATCCTTTGAAGTTGTAAGTTCGAAGGAACCTTGTATTGCTGAGAAGAGCCAAGTCTATCAATGTTAGTCATCACAGAATCAATATATCTGTGGTTATGTACAAAGTTCTCCTCGTTCTGCTCCTCTCAGCCTTACGACATGTAGGTTTTCCAGGTTATTATAAAGTCCGTATCTTCCCCATTTCTTATAGCACGGTAGTATTCCATTACATTCATATACCACAACTTGTTCAGCCATTCCCCAATTGATGGGCATCCTCTTGATTTCCAATTCTTTGCTACTACAAAAAGAGTCACTATAAATATTTTTGTACATATGGCTCCCTTTCCCTCTTGTGTGATCTCTTTGGGATACAGCCCTAGAAGTGGTTTTGCTGGGTCAAAGGGTATGCAAATTTTTATAGCCCTTTAGGCAAAGTTCCAAATTGCTCTCCAGAATGGTTGGGTCAGTTCATAACTCCACCAACAATGTAACAGTGCCTTTTTGCTTTTTTAATTGGGAGGAAGAAAAGGAGGTTAATGAAAGGTGGTAGGAGTTAGTAATGTGATAATAGTAAAAATGATGTCTTAAAGGGCCATTGTAATATTTTGTGTAAATTCATACAAGGGAAATTCAGCCACTAAGATGACAAGCAGAACTGTTTTGAAATGAAAGTATAGAATTATATTTAAAGCAAATAGTATGAGGTAGAATTTGTAGTTTCATATACAGTTCTATTTTTGCATGTTTTATGTACGGAAATTTCTCTTTCTGGTGTTGAAACTTAGTAATAAATAAAAAGTTCTAATTCAAAAAAAATAATCAAAGAAACTCAAAAGAATGAAAAAAGAAGAAAATGTAAAATATCTCATTGGAAAAATGATTGATCTGGAAAATAAAATCAGGAGAGATAAAGTAAAAATAATTGGACTACTTGAAAGTTATAATCAAAAGGAGGACCTGAAAATTATCAAGAAGTGCCCTGATATCCTGGAACCAGACGGGAAAATAGACATTGAAAGAATCCACCAATCACCTCTGGAAAACATCCCAAAATGAAAATGCCTAGGAACATAATAGCCAAATTTCAGAACTATCATGTCAAGGAAAATGTTGCAAGTTTCTAGAAAGAAACAATTCAAGTATCAGGGAACCACAATCAGGATTACACGGGACTTAGGAGCTGCAACATCAAAGCATTAGAGGTCATGAAACGTGATATTCTAGAAGGCAAAGGAGCTAGGATTGCAACTAAGAATCACCTACCCAGCAAAATTCAGCATAACAATACCTCAATGGAAAAAGTGATCACTCGATCAAATAAAAGGATTTCAAGATTTCCTAAGGAGAAGACCAGGGCTGAACAAAAAGTTTGATCTCCAATATCAAGACTCAAGAGAAGCATGAAAAGGTAAAAAGATAAAGGAAAACAGAGGGGATTCAATAGAGCTAAACTATTTATATTGCTACATGGGAAAATGATAGTTGTGATTCTTTAGAATGACGCCACTAATAGTGTAGCTAGAAGGAATGTACATAGACAGAGGGTACAGGTATAAACTGAATTTGAAATAATGACATAAAAATTAATTAAAGGAGGAGAAATACGTGTACACTGGGTGCAGAAGGAAGGGAGAGGTAGAACTGGGTGAATTATTTCACATGAAGAAGCCTATTACAAGACCCATTATAGTGGAGGGTAATATGGGACGGTGGGTAATAGGCATCACTTAAAGCTTACCTGCATCAAAATTGGCTCAAAGAGGGAATAATATACACTATTAGTTGAATATAGAAATCTATCTTACCTAACAAGGAAAAAGAGGAGGAGATTAAGTAGGTGGTGGTATTAGGGGGACTTACAGAAGGGAGGGCAGATCAGGGGAGGAGACAGACAGAAGCAAAACACTAGTGAAAAGGGAAGGGATGAAAGGAGAGAGAGGACACACAGGAGGAAAAAAAAGGTTGGAGGGAAATACACACTTAAAAATCATACCTGTAAATGTGAATGGGATGAACTCTTCCATAAAACAGAAGCAGATGGCAGAGTCGATCAAAAACCTAAAATCTACAATATGTTGTTTACCAGAAATACAATTGAAGCAGAGAGACATACACAGAGTAAAGGAAAGGGACTGGAGTACAACCTACCATGCTTCAGCTGAAATGAAAAATAACAGGGGTAGCAATTCTGATCTCAGGCAAAGCAAAAGCAAAAATAAACCTAATTAAAAGAGATAAGGAAAGAAACTATATTTTACTAAACAATACCATAGACAATTAAGTAACAGCAAAACTAAACATATATACACCAAGTATTAGAGCATCCAAATTCTTAATGGAGAAATTGTGTAAGTTATAGGAAGAAATGACCAGCACAACTACACTAATGGGGTACCTCAACTGCTTCCTCTTAGAACTCAATAAATTCAATCAAAAATTAATAAGAAAGAATGTAAAGAGGTGAATAAAGTCTTAGAAAAGTTAGATATAACAGACTATTGGAGAAAATTGAATGGTAATTGAAAAGAATAAACATTTTTTTTTCTCAGCAGTACGTGTCACCTGCACAAAAAATGGCCATGAACTAGGGCATGAAAACCTCAAATTCAAATGTAGATAGGCAGAAATATTATATGTATCCTTTTGAGATCATAAGAAATAAAAATCATGTTCAACAAAGAGCAATGATTAAATAGCTTTAAAATTAATTGGAAACTAATCTAATCCTAAAGAATAAGAGGGTCAAAGAAGAAATCATAGCAAAAATCAATAATTTCATTAAGGAGAATGTCAACAATGAGACAACATGCCAAATTTTGTGGGATGCATCAGAAATAGTACTTGGGGAAAATGTATTTCTTTAAATTCTTATATCAACAAAATAGAGAAAAAGCAGACTAATGAATTGCACATGCAACTAAAAAGGTTAAGAAAATAACAAATTAAAAATACCCAATTGAGCACAAAATTGGAAATCCTGAAAAATGAAGTTGAGATTAATAAAGTTGAAAGTAATAAAACCATTGATCTGTTAAATAAATCTAGCAACAGTTTTTATAAGGAAAAAACAAGAAGACAGATAAGCCATTTGATTTGATTAAAAAAAAAAAAGAAAAAAAACAAATATCCAGTATCAAAAATGGCCACCGATAAAGAAAAAAAAAAAATTAAGCAATCATCAGGAAACGTTTTGCCCAGTTATATGCTGATAAATCTAACAATCTAAGTGAAATGGATGAATGTTTGCAAAAGTATAAATTGCCCAGATTAACAAATGAGGAAATGGAATGTCTAAATAACCTCATCTTAGGAAAATAAATTGATGGAGCCCTTAATGAATTCCCTAAGGAAAAATCCCCAGGGACAGATGGGTTTACAAGTGACAAACACTTAAAGAAAATTTAATTCCAATACTATATAAACTATTTTGGAAAACAGGCAAAGAAGAAGCACTACCAAATCCCTTTCAAGATACAAATATGGTGTTGATACCTAAACCAAGAAAAGTAAAAATGGAGAAAGTATAGATAAAATTCTGTATTGAACATTGATGTGAAAATTTAAGTAAACTACTAGCAAGGAGATTGTAGTAATATATCACAAGGATCATACACCAGGAGCAGACTGGATTTATACCAGGAAGACAGGGTTGGTCCAATAGTAGGAAAACTATCAACATAATTGACCTTATCAATAACACAACCAAAAGAAATCATATGATTACCTCAATAGATGCTGAAAAAGCTTTTGACAAAATACAGCACCCCTTCCTACTAAAATCACTTAAATAAAGGAAGATTCTTTAAAATGATACAGTATCTATCTAAAACCATCAGCAAGCACTATCTGCAATGGGGATAAGCTAGAAGCCTTCCTAATAAGATCAGAAGTGAAGCAAGGATGCCTATTATAACCATAATTATTCAATATTGCACTAGAAATGTTAATTATAGCAATAAGAAGAAAAAGAAATAAAAGGAACTAGAACAGGCAAAAAGAAAACAAAACTGTCATTCTTTTCAGATGATATGATGGTATACTTAGAGAATCCTAGAGAATCAACTAAAAAAACACTTGAAATAATTAACAACTTTATCAAAGTTGTGAGATATAAGCTAAACCCACATAAATCATCAGCATTTCTATATATGAACAATAAAGTTCAGCAGCAAGAGATAGAAAGAGAAATTCCATTTAAAATACCTGTAGACAGTATAAAACACTTGGGAGTCTAATTGCCAAGATAGACCCAGAAACTATATGAACACAATTACAAAACACTTTTCACACAGGTAAAGTCAGATCTAAAGAATTGGAAAAATATTAATTACTATCAGGTGGGCTGTTCCAAAACAATAAAAATGACAATTCTACCTAAACTAACTTACTTATTTAGTGCCATAACAAACTAACAAAAAATATTTGATAGAGCTAGAAAAAATAAAAACAAAATTCCTCTAGGAGAACAAAAGGCTGAGAATAGCAAAGGAATTAATGAAAAAAATACAAAGGAAGGTGGCCTAGCTATACCAGATCTCAAACTATATTATAAAGTAGTAACCATCCAAATGATCTCGTACTGGCTAAGAAATAGAGGGATGTATCAGTGGAATAGAGTACGTACAGAAGACACAGTAGTAAATGACTATAGTAACCCAGTGTTTGATAAGCCCAGAAACCCCAGCTTTTGGGATAAGAACTCACTATTTGATGAAAACTGCTGGTAAAACTGGAAAACAATATGGAACGAATGAGGTATAGACCAACATCATACACTGTATACCAAGATAAGTTCAAAATAGTTACATAATGTAGACAAAAAGGTTGATAGCAAAAGAAAGTTAGGAAAGCAAGGAATAATTTACCTGTCAGATCTATGCAGAAGGGAAGAATTCATGACCAAATAAGATAGAGAGCATTATGAAATTTTTGTTATATTAAGTTTAAAAAGTACTTGCACAAACAAAACCAATGTACCCAGGATCAGAATCAAAGCAGAAAGCAGTAAATGTCTCTGATGAAGGCCTTGTTTCTCAAATATATAGAGACCTGAGTCAAATTTATGAGTACAAGCCATTCCCCAATTGAAAACTAGTCAAAGGATATGAACAGAAAATTTTCAGATGAAAAAATCAAAGTTGTCTATGAAGAAATGCTTTAAATCAATTTTGATTAGAGAAATTCAAATTAAAACAATTCATACCTATCAGATTGGCAAATATGACAAAAAAGGAAAATTGCAAATTTTGGAGAGAATGTGGGAAAAGTGGGACACTAATGCATTCTTGGTAGAGTTGGAACTGAACCAACAATTCTGGAGAAAAATTTGGAACTATGTCCGAAGGGCAACTAAACTGTGCATACCCTTTGATCCAGCAATACCACTAGTAGGCTTATATCTGAAAGTGATCATAAAAAGGGAGAAGGCCCCACAGATACAAAAATATGTTTAATAGCTCTTTTGTGGTGACAAATAATTGGAAACTGAGTCAATGCCCATCAATTGGGGAATGGCAGAAGAAGCTATGGTATAGTAATATATGGAATATTATTGTACAACAAGAAATAAGAAGGCAAATTTCAGAAAAAAAACTTGGAAAGACTGGTATGAACTGATGCAGTAATAGGAATATTGTGTGAGGATCAACTATGAATGATTTAGATCTTCTCAGCAACACAATGATCAAAGACAATTTCAAAGGCCTTATGATGGGAAATGCTAGTTATATCCAGATAAAGAACTGATGGTCTCTGAATACATATTGAAGCACACTTTTTCTACTTACTTTATTTTTTCATGTTTTTTTTTTGGTCTGTTTCCCCTTTCACAACTGTGATTAATATGTAAATGTTTTACATGATCACATACATGCATGTATAGACACATATACATACATATAAATATATGTACATGAATATATATATACAGATGTATAGATATGTGTGTATATGTACATAGACACACACACAACTATATGAAATTGCTTACCATTCTAGGAAGAGGTAAGGGGAGGGGGGAAGGAAAAAAAATGGAATCTAAAATCTTGTAAAATGAATGCTATAAAATGTCTTTACATATTATTGGAAAAAATACTATTAAAAAAAGAAATCATGGGGAAAATAAAGAATAGGACTTGGAGTTGCAAGGCAGCAGGAGATAGAATGACAGTAGATTATGATCCAATAAAAGTATTTCAGTATTCATGAAATACAAAGGAAATAGCGTGGATGACAGAGAAGGTAATCTTTTGAAGGACATAGAATTGGATGGGATCATTATAATAAGTAGAGGGGTTTGCCTTGATAATGGGTATGGCCGCATCATCATTTGAGATAGAGGTGAAGGAGATAGTGTTAGAATGCATCTGAGTGATAGGAGATGAAGAGGGAAGAAGATGAAGCTCATAATGAATGGTCTCAGCTTTTTCTGTAAATATGAGGTGAAGTTCTCAGTGGAGAGGGGCAGGGAAAGCCATGGAAAGTTTGAGGAAAGAAAAAAAGATTTGGAAGAGCCTCTATGGAGTGGGATGATGAGTCAATAAGAGAGGTATGGTAAAATTGCCTAGCCCTAGTGAACGCCCAGTAGTGATTATATAACATAAATTTGTACTGGACCCAATTAGAATGGCTGCATGATTTTCTCATCTTCTTCTGGTATCATATATTGGAGCAAAGGTGGTAAATAATGAGAGCCCAGAAAGAAGAATAGCGCAAGGTTGTACTGATTCATGAAGGGGTCAAGATGGGAAGAAGAGGTGAGAGTGGTCTGTGCAGGAGAGCTGGCATGAAAGAAAATTGAGGGGTCAAGTATTTAGAGATCACAGCATGAAAAGAATAGGGAAAGGAAGGGAAGGCAGAGAGAGGTGAAAAGCCAATAGATTATTAACAAATGGGATTTCAGAATTCTTGAACATAGTGGTAGTACATTTATGGGTGATGGCAAGATGAAGGGTATGACCACCTTTGGGAGTAACTGAGGGAAGGTGGAAGAGAAGCTCATGGAAAACTGAGTAATCTGAACAACTGAGTGGTTAAGATATTTGAGGGAGAGTCATTACATATGCTGAAGTCCCCTAGCATAAGGGCAGGACTTGGAAAGGAAAATAAAACTGTGAGTCAGGTACTGAATTCTAAGGACAAAACAACAAATATAAAAAATATTAATTTGCTATCATTTTTATGGCAACCTATTCTCATAGTCTGTGACAATGAAATAGCCATATTTGTACTTTATTGCCTCTCTTTCCAATCTGCTATATGAGGATGTTAAAATGACAGTTAATCCTACAGGGAATATGTTTAAGAACTTATGTGTCACATACTGTGCTAGGCATTGAGGAAAATTAATCCCTACTCACAAGGAGCTTCTGTCCTAAGGGTATGAAGGAGCAGTTAGAAAAGACCAAGTACTTACAGAGCACATCTGTAATGCAAACTATACATTTTTTAAGGTACTAGGCAAACAATTTTAATATATCTCAAAAAGAAGAGGATGTTGAAACAATGGGGGAAAATAGGTTACTGGGAAGATAATGTTTAATCCCTAGTAAGGATACCTGGAAGGTATCCTTAATGAAAATTAAATAGAACAAAAAGGCTTTCTCAGGGAATTTTCTCCCACAGACCACAGCTACCATCCTAATGTGTTCTCCACAAATATGTTAAGATCCGTCAAGATTCTTTGATACATTAGCGTGTGCATTACTTGGAACAAGCAGTAATTTTTACATGGTTTCAGTTTGTGACAGCAATGGTCATGCATGTGCGCTTCTACTGATACTAAGGTGACTCAGAACATCTGATCTTAACCAGATAAAACCAGATTGAGCTAATTTTCCCAGTTGTAATTAGTTCTCCCTCAGTTCTTATTCAGTTGATGTGTTGTTAAGCAAAATTGTCTCCTTAGCATGGCTTTTGTTTCTTTTGAGTGGAAGTACTTTCAGCTGTTAAGTGCTAAGCCCCAGGCCCAGGGCCCTATCAGGTGTGAAACCTGTGTGGGTGCAGATTAATGACTTAAGAGGGACCAACTCCGGAACCAATGGTCTCTGGTGGTTGAGGCAGGGCTTGAGAATGCCAGAAGCTCGGCTTCGAGGAAAGGTGAGCCAAGAGACAACTTCAGCAGAAGCTGAAGCTGAAGCTGTGGAAGCAGGAAGCTGCGGAGGTAGGAAGCTGAGGAAGCAGGAAGCTGACCTGTGTGTAGACCCAGGAGTGCAAGCAGGAACTTGAGGCCAGTAAAAATGATTTGGCTAAATACTATCTTGTTTTTCTGTGGCCTCCTGGTTACTCTTGTGAGGCGGGCTTTCTGGGCCTGGAGTCTTTTTGTCAAGATACCGGAATGGGGAAGCTGGTTCACAGATCAGCTGCGGTGGGGCCTAAATAAACTTTTTGTTGCTTTTTACTTAGAGAATCTCTCATACCTTGCAATTTCGAACCATTCAAACATATACATGATTATATTTGAGATTATAAATTCGGCCTTCCTACTACAGTTGAGTAAAAAAAAAATATGCCATATATGTTTTTCATTGATTTCTTTGGTTTGCTTTTTAAATTCTGAGTTTTTTAAGAAGGGATGTTGCTCCAAGGAAATGTGCCAACATTATAGCTCTTAAAGAACATATTTCAATGACTCTGAGAGATATTGCCATGGTGGTTTGGGTGGAAAGCCATGTGTTTCAAGAAATTTTCAATCCCAATAATGAAACCTCAGTTGAAAGAGGAACCAAAAGTCAAGAACTAAGAAACTATTGCTACAAATCATCCTAATTAATCTTCAGAAGACAAAAAAGATTGTCTCAGGGAGCTGGCCACTGAAGAGGTTATTATTGATTCCTCACCAAACAGTGTAATCGTTTTGCAATTGCAAGAAGAGTGAGAATAGGGAGAGGATTTTGGGAAGATGGAGGAGTAGGTCAGAAAATTCCAAGCTCTCAAGATTTTCCTCCACAAAAGAGTTAAAATGGCACCTTAGGGGAAACAAAGTATGGGTGGAGACAAAGAAAAACAGGGTCACAGTCCGGATCTTCCGGACAGTTTGAGAAGATGTGAAGAAAAACCCCAGGACCAAGTTTGGTCCCTGCCAGGAGTAAAAAGCTCCATGCTAGGTTTTGTTTCAGCAAGTGGCAAGCTGCTTAAATAACTAGAAGCAAGCCCCTGGGGTTAGTTAATCTGAGAGGCTGCCTTGGCCCAAGCCACTGGAACTTTTCACCCTGGAACAGAGAGGGGAGTTGTGCATTTGAGTCCAGGAAGACTGTGGGAACCTCTCCTGAGGAGGAACGCCAGACCCAGCTGTACTCCAAAGAGCAGTGGGGGCTAGAAGGAACCAGCACACATGCGATGAGTGCATAAGCAATGGGGCAGAAAGCCCTTGGCTGTGGGCACTTACGGGAGGTTGGAGGTTTGGCTTTGCTTCCAGGCTAGAGGGGAGAACTGAATATTTGGGACAAAAGGCACCATTTCCCATATCCCAGGGCTAGAAGTATTACAAAAATCAAGTCATTACCCCCCCCCAACACACACACACACAAGAAATGTACAGGCAAAGGAGAAAGAATCCAACCACAGAGACCTATTACTGGAATAGAGATGACTGGGGTTCATCCTCATAGGAGGATATTGAAGCAAAGAAACCCTCAAAGAGCAATGTCAAATGGTCACTTGTCCAAAAAGAACTTATAGAAGATCTTTAAAAAGACTTTAAAAATTAAAAATCAAATGACAGAGATGGAGGAAAAACTAAAAAAAAAATAAATAAAAATAATCCAAGAAAAACGAGAAAGTTATGAAAGGAAGATCAACCAATTGGAAAAGGAGATCTAGAATCTCAAGGAGGAAAATGACACTTTGAAAATTAGAATTGGCCAAAGTGAAGCCACCGAAATTACAAGAGATCAAGAAATAATTAAACAAAACATAAATAGTGAAAAAAAATAGAAGAGAAAGTGAAACACCTTATAAGAAAAACAACAGATTTGGAGAATAGATTAAGAAGAGAAAATATAAAAATAATCGGAGTAAGTGAAAGTTATGACAAAAAAAAACAATCTTGATACAATAATGCAAGAAATAATTAAAGAAAATTGTCCTGAAGCATTAGAACAAGGCATGGAAGTAGAAATAGAGAAAATCCATCAAACACCACTTAAAAGAGATCCTATGAGGAAAACTCAGGAATATCATAGTCAAATTTCAAAACCACCAGCTCAAAGATAAAATATTAAAAGCATCAAGATTAAAACAATTTAAATATGATGGTGCCACAATTAGAATTACACAAGACCTAGCAGAAGAGTCATTAAAGGACCACTGGTCTTGGAACACAATATATTGAAGAACAAAAGACCTGGGGCTTCAGCTGAAAATATCACACCCTTCAAATTTCAGTATTATTTGGAATGAAAAAAAAATGGACGTTTGACAAACCTTCAGACTTTCAAGACTTTGTTAAAAAGAATCTCCAACTTAATAGAAGATTTGACATACAAGAACCAAGAGAAATATAAGGCACATACTAAAGATTGACTACAAGGATTCATAAGAACATACTGCTTACCTTTTATATAACATAAAACGTATGTCTAACATTGTTACTAATAATTGTCGATCTCATAAGAAAGAGGGGAATAAACTTGACTATGATATGAATTTAAAAAGTATAACCATTTAGAAACAGCTAAAAATAGTAACTATTTTATACAAAAGAGGTGCAAGAAGAAGAAAGGATACAGAGGATTTAGATGGAGGAGGAGGGCTGGTAGTTCTGGTAATCTACTTTCATCAAGAATGGGTTAGGAGGGAACAATACACATATATTTAGAAGAGTATAAAAGTCTTCTAAATTTAGAAGAAATAAAATGGTAGGGCTATAGTGAGGGGGGGAGAGGACAAGGGAGGGATTAGGGTGAGAGAGGGATTTTTAGAGGGGAGAATGAGGGAATAGGTAAAGGGAGTTCAGATCAATGGGTATGGGAGGATAGGGAAGGGATCCTTGGAGGGGGGAAGGCAAGTATTAGGAGGGCATGGTAGTTGCTGGAGGAGGGGGGCTAGGCAAGTAATAGGAAGGCAATGTAGCAGGTAGAAGTAAAGTAGAGGAGGCAGGAGGGATAGGAAAAAAAAGATAAATATAAATATTAAAAAAACGAAGAGCAGGAGTAGAGTATGTTTGGGAAAGTATATGTCTATATACTCACATATATATATGTATAAGTGTATGTATATATCTGTATGCATATGTACATATCAAGAAACATATCTAAATTATATTGTAGCCTTCTGGAGCCAGGGGGAGGGGAAAATAACAAAGTTAAAAAGTACACAGCAGAGAACAAAAGAAAACACAAGGAAACAAAGAAAAGATGGACAATGCTCAACACAAGGTGTATTATTTATCATACAGGCTTTCTTGAAATGAAAATTTATTGTTACATATTTTGAATCCTCTCCTATGTTCTGCTATGCACATGACATGCTTTTTTTCTTTCTTATTTTTATTTGTTTCAATATTTAAGTTTATGATATGTTCTTGTTTCTTTTTTTCTATTTTGTATTTGTGTTCTGGTAAACTAAAATTAAAAAATGAAGGAAAAAAAGAGTGAGAATACTAGTAAAAAATAAAATAAAATCAGTTTCTAGTGACTGCTACAAACTTGTCACTATCAAAAACAATTCAGAAATTGGAGAACTAAAGATTAAAAAAATTAATTTTTATTGATGAAATTCACATTTTCTTTCAAGATCATATACAAAACCTCTTTCAGAAGTGCAGATATATATGTCCCTATATCTGGACAACATCATTGGACTGTAAAATATCCATCCCAAAAATTGGGGGGGAATTTTTCTTACATTGGACTCTGAATTCTTGTCCTCATTAAAGGAATTCTGAAGTTTCATCAGTCTTCTAAGAATCAGCACTGTAAGTTACAGGATGTTACCACTGTGTTCAAGATGTAGTGTAATAAATATCATGATGAACATATAGACAGTTGGAAGCAAATAGGTATCATGAGAGGTGATAACAAAGGAACAATACTCATTCTGTGCTGATCCATAAGTAAAGTTAAAAGATGCATAGCATTTGGAAGGGGGAAAAACAGTGCCTATTCTTAGTAAACTGTTTATATTTATGGTAGACAGACTTTCTGCAGATATGATTCCTCTGATTTGTACTCTGGAAACAACATAAATTATTGATATTTATTCGTCAGACTCTACCTTCATCAAGTGACAGCCATCAGATCAGACTATAGCTTTGATGTGGAACACACAATTCAGGTAGAATTGTCATTTTTATTATATTGACTCAGCCTACCCATGAGCAATGGATACTTTTCCAATTGCTGAGGTCTTTCTTTGTGTGAAAAATGTTTTGAAATTGTGTTCACATAGTTCCACTGTTTGTTTTTAGCATTAGACTTCCAAGTATTTTATATCATCTACAATTATTTTTAATTGAATTTGTCTTTCCACCTCTTGCTGCTGGTCTTTGTTGATAATATGTAGAAAAGATGATGATTTATGTGGGTTTGTCTTATATCCTGCAATTTTGCTAAAGTGTTTGACTGATTATCTAGGATTCTCTAAGTTCACCATCATATCATCTGCAAAGAGTAAAAGTTTCATGTCTTGCTATAGCTAGCATTTGTTGTTGTTGTTTTTGTTTGTCCTTCATTCTTACAGAGGACCATGGCAGCAGGAAATTGATGCCATAACTTGCAAGTAAATTGGATTTAAGTGAAGGAAGGCTCTACAAAGTCACCAACCTCACTTTCTCCTCTGTAGCCATCTGGGTCCAGTGGCAAGATATAAATCAAGATGATTGGAGTTGGCCTTGGATTCAGTGGGTGACCTTGGCCTTTTTTAAGCTAAGGTTTTATCCAGGTCACAGTTTTCCTGAGGTAATGCCCATTCAGTGATTAAGGCTAGGTAAGGAATGAAACAAAGAATGCCTTATTTTACCTACTCAAAAAATAAAAACTTGAACCACATTATTACCTCAAAATTTAATAATAGTGGTGATAGTGGGGATCCTTGCCTCACCACTGTTTTTGTCAGAAAGGCTTCTAGCTTTTCTCCATTACAGATAACGTTTGCTGATGGTTTGCTTATCATTTTAAGGTAAGCACCATTTATTACTATGCTTTCTAGTGTTTTTAATAAAAAATTGATGTTATATTTTGTCAAAAGCTTTTCTTGCACCTCTTGAGATAATCATATGGTTTTTTGTTGGTTTTATTATTGATATGATCAATTATGTCAATATTTTCCTAATATTGAACGAGTCTTGCCTTGCCTTCCTACCTGATCATAGCATATGATCTTCATGATATGTTGCTGAAATCTCTTTCTTAGTATTTCATTTGAATTTTTGCACCAATATTCATTAGGGAAATTGGTCTATAGTTTTCTTTCTCTGTTTTACCTGTGTTTGTTTTAGGTAACAATACCATATTTATGTCCTGGCAGGAATTTAGTAGGACTCCTTTTTTGCCTATTTTTCCAAATAGTTTGTATATTAGTGAAATTAATTTTTCTTTAAATGCTTGGTAGAATTTGCTTGTGAATTCATCTTGCCCTAAGGACTTTTTCTTCGGGAGTTCATTTATGGCTTCTCCAACTTATTTTTTCTAAGATGAGGTTATTTAAGTATTCTGTTTCCTCCTCTGTTAATCTGGGCAATTTAAGTTTTTGTAAGTATTTATCCATTTCACTTAGATTATAAGACTTATGGACATGTAATGAGGCAAAATGCTTCCTACTTATTACTTTAATTTCATTTTCAGTAGTAGGGAATTCACACATTTTTGGGTTTGATACTAGCAATCTGGTTTTTTCTTTTCTTTTTTAATGTAATTAACCAATGGTTTATCTATTTTGTTGTTTTTTTTCCCATAAAACAAGCTTCCAGTTTTGTTTATTAGTTCAATGGCTTTCATGCTTTAAATTTATTAATATCTCCTTTGATTTTCAGGATTTCCAATTTGATATTTAATTTGGGGTTTTTAATTTGTTTTTGCTTCTAGTTTTTTTAGTTGCCTGACCAATTCAATGATCTGTTCTTTTTTTTTCATTTTGTTGCTGTCAGAATTTAGAGAAATAAATTTTCCTCATAAATTTTGATACGTTTTCTCATTGTTGTCATTCTCTTTATTGTTGATCATTTTTATAATTAAGCCACTTATTGTTTGGGATTAGATTATTTAGTTTCAAATTACTTTTTAATCAATATTTTCATGGTCTTTGTTGAATATTTTTATTGTACTATGATCTATAAAAAATACATTTACTATTTGTACATTTTTTGCATTTGAATTTGAGGTTTTTATGCCCTATTGCATGATCAGTTTTTGTGTAGGTGCTATATGCTGCTGAGAAAAAAGGCATATCCCATTCTGTTCCCCTTCAGTTTTCTCCAAAGATCTGTCATATCTAACTTTTCTAATATTCTATTTGCATCCTTAGTTTTTCTTTTTTTTTCTTTATTTTTCGGTTGGGTTAATCAAGTTCTGAAAGGGGAAAGTTAAGGTCTCCCACTAGTATAGTTTTATGGTCTATTTCTTGCTGGAATATGATATTCCGAAGGGCAAAGGAGCTGGGACTACAACCAAGGATCAACTACCCAGCAAAATTAACCATAATTTTTCAGGGAAGGAGATGGACATTCAATGAAATAAGGGATTTCCAGACCTTCCTGATGAAAAGGCCAGAACTTAATGGAAAATTTGATTTCCAAATACAAATCTCAAGAGAGACATAAAAAGGTAAACGGGGGGTGGGGAGGGGAACCCCCACAAACCTTATTAATCAATAAGATCAAATTATTTGCATCTTTGTATAGAATTAAATCATCTCATGTATGTTCTATATGTATACATATATAGACCAATTTCCCTAATGAATATTGATGCAAAAATTTTAAATAAAATATTAGCAAAAAGATTGCAGCAACTTATCACCAGAATAATACACTATGACCAAGCAGGATTTATTCCAGGAATGCAAGACTGGTTCAATATTAGGAAAACGATTAGCATAATTGACCATATCAACAACAAAACTAGCAGAAACCATATGATCATCTCAATAGATGCAGAAAAAGCCTTTGACAAAATACAACACCCATTCCTATTAAAAACTCTAGAAAGCATAGGAATAAATGGAGCCTTCCTTAAAATTATAAATACCATCTACCTAAAACCATCAACAAGCATTATTTGTAATGGAGATAAGCTAGATGCATTCCCAATAAGATCAGGGGTGAAAC
>CM053622.1:591250337-591265661 GCA_028646595.1 Phalanger gymnotis
ATATATATATATATATATATATATATATATATATATATATATATATATATATATATATATATATATATATATAAGAATATAACCAGAAAAAAAAACCTTCTTAGGAATTATTAGAAATTCTATTTACCACAAACTATATTTCTTTTCAGAATATGTGTGTATACATATACATAAACATGAGAAAGTTATCATCATCATTCCATCAAATTTTCATATTCTGAGTCTGAAGATTGCATTGGTCCACCATCCTCAGAACTTTTCCATGCTAGCCAGCCTCCTTTGCAATACCCGTTTTGGAGATTTGAGTTATTATTTCTCAGACTGATCCAGTTTTATAATTCCATGCATTTATAATTTCAATTATGTATGTACTTCCTCCACCTTTAGAAATTCCAACACAATTATCATTTCTCAGTTGCATAATTCTTATCAGTGACATTCCATAAATCATCCATAGAAGAACTATCAAATAGACTAGATCATAGATTCAGATATTTAGAACAGGAAGGAACCTTAGAGGTTATCAGAAGTATAAGAAGATTGGAAGGGGGAGGTGGGTGGGTTATAAAGGGCTCTGAATGCCAAAAAAAAGACAATGTTCTATTTGATTTCAGGGGCAATAGGAAGCCACAGAAATTATTGAGTAGGGAGGGGGAGGGATCTGGATACTGCAGAGAGCAACTAAATAGAGGCAGTGGGAAAAAGTGATGAACTGAGTCAGGAAGACCTGAGTTCAAATCTAGCCTCAGACACTTATTAACTGTGTGATCTTGGGCAAGCCAGTTAAGTTCTCTTAGTTTTATTTTCCTCATCTGTAAAATATACATAATAGTTGCACCTATTTTCCAGGATGGTCAAATGAGATAATGTAAGTATAGCACTCTACAAATTTTAAAGCAATATATAAATGCTATCTCTAAAATTCTGTTACTTCTTGTATACAAGTAACCATTGGTAGCTTTTTGCTGCCTATACACACTATGTATCTTTCCACTACCTATGATATCCATTGCAATTTCAATTCTTATAAGAGCTTGATGTTTTGTGGTACCAAATCATTATAATAAAACTGATACTGTTTCAATGAATTAGAAAATGGGAGAATATACATCACTTGAAGGCAGGGTCTATTTCCTTTTCTCCCCTTGCTCTCTCTACCTCCTAGCTTTATGTCTTCATGCTTTTTACAACTAACAGTATAACCATGAACAAATCATTCAACATTTTAATTAAAATTAACTGATTTTTTTTGTGTGCAATGTGGGGAGAGTCAATGATGAATAAAGATCTCTGATTTTCTTACAATGTGAAAGACATATGAAAACAACCTCCATTAAGAACAATCAGGAAGAGAACGGCAGAGCCAAGATGGCAGCTGGAAAGCAGGAACTTGCCTAGGGCTCTATCCCAGGACCCTCCAAACACCAATAAAAAATGGCTCTGAACAAATTCTAGAACTGTAGAACCCATGAAATAGAAAAGGGAAGCTGGGCTTCAGCCCAGGAAAGCCTGGATGGTCACGGGGAAGGGTCTATTGCCCGGAGCTGGGAGCAGAGCAGAGGAGAGCCAAGCATGGGCTGCCCAGACCAACCAGACCTGGAGCTGGGTGGAATAGGCACTAGCACCCTGAATCAGTGAGCTGTGACAGTTACCAGACTTCTCAACCCACAAACACCAAAGACAACAGAGAAGGTTAGTGGGAATAGCTATGGAGACATAGCAACAGGAGTTCAAGGTTCGGCCACCGCCCCAGCAGCAGCGGGGGTGATGCAGCTACAGAACTACAGACCAAAACATACAGCCAGAAGAAGTCAACAACTCATGGGTCATGTATGTTGGCTGGGAGCATGGCAACTACAGCTGTAGTTCTGTAACTGTACCACCTCTGCCACCCCCAGGGTGGTGGCCAACCAAGAACTCCTTTTACTCTGTCCCAGAGGTTTTTTTCCCCACTAACTGCTCTGTTGTCTTTGGTGTTTGTGAGTTAGAAGTCTGGAAACTGCCACAGCTCACTGATTCAGGGTGCTAGGGCATGTTCTGCCTGGCTCCTGATCTGTTTGGTCTGGGTGCAGCCCACGCTGGGCTCTGCTCTGCTCCGCTCCCACTCCACGTGATAGAACTTACCCAGTGACCATCCAGGCTGTCCTGAGCTGGAGCCCTGCTTCCCTCTCCTATTTCATGGGTTCTACAGTTCTAGAATTTGTTCAGAGCCATTTTTATAGGTGTTTGGAGGGACCTGGGGGAGAGCTTTAAGCAAGTCCCTGCTTTCCAGCTGCCATCTTGGCTCTGCCCCGAAGAAGCAAATTTAATAGGATTCCCTTTTCTTTTTTTGATGTTCTTAAAAAGTTGTTATGGAAAACTCCTGAATGTATCTCTAGCAATGAAGCCTTTGTGTTGTCTTCACTGATCTGCAAACAAGGTTAGAGTGGTCTGCAGCACATATGTAGTCCCCAGTGCAGCCAGATATCAGCACCATGAAATGTTTACCAAAAAGCAGCATTGTCCATGTACTATGTGCTAGGGAAGGAGGAGAAGACATAGTGTATAAATGTGTGATTCATAAGATTATAGTATTTGATCTAGAAGTTTCCTTAGGTCCAGGAGTCCAACTACTTCATTTTACAGATGAGAAAACTGAGCTTGAAAGGTAAAGTGATTTTTCTCAGAATCATAGAATGAATAAGTGTCAGAGCTATCATTTGAACCTAGGTTTTCTCAACTTCACGTCTAGCACCACATCCATAATTCCAAGCTACCGCCTTTTATACATCTACCCACTCTAGGTCCCTCTATTAAACACCTAATATGACCAAGGCAGTGTGCTAAGTCCTGGAACAGATACAAAGATAATTAGCCTGCAATTCCTGCTCTCAGGTAGTCTACAATCCAACAAAGAACAAGGTCGCAATGAGATGATGCCAAATGGAATTTAGTGTTTGGCGCCAATCCTTTTCAAAAGAAATTCTGTCCTATAATTATTTTGAAAATACAGCCTCTCATTCCCATTAACATGCTAGTTTAAAATGAAAACAGTCTAGATTGCCATTCCTTTGAGTTACTCCCAAATTAGGCAAGGCATCTCTCCATGCCAAAATATGATCCTAGGGCCAACTTAAATTGCACAAGAAAAAGTGACTGTATATTTAAACAGGGCCAGCTATTTGGCAATATCTCTTCTATAGAGAGAGAGTATAGCTGATTAAGTCTCAAAAATGAAACAGAATAGGTGAGAGAGGTCTCAATACATTAGACAACAACTATAACCCTCTGGGACATGTTCTATCTAGATATCTCTTCCTTGTACATGATCTGAATGATTTTTGAAGATAAAAATAATTCAACTTATAGACTACATAACACAAAAACCTTCTTAGCTAAGGTGTTTATTCATTTAGATTTGCCTGGCAATAAAGCAAACTACCCACACAGTTTCCCATTAACAATTAAACATTCTGTAATTATCTTTCCACCCACCCTCCACCCAAGTTTGCACAATGAACAAATAGTCTTGCATTAATGTGCACATACTTTTCTATCGACTTGCAAATATATGCTACTAAATGTACCATTCATCTAAGAAACTACCTTTTCCAAGTATAGAAACTCTTCAGTACTTTCCCCAGATCCCTGCATTGCACATCCCAAGGGTTGAATTTTCTGTCCTTTCCTATTCTACCTACTTTTAAATGTTTTAACATTTATGTTTTTCAACCAGGATCACACCTACAAATCATGACCTTTTCTTTTATGTTCCACTTTTCCAATTGTTGTAACCTTTAGTTTGAAAATCACATTTTCTACCTATTTTCTCTTAACTTAACTTTAGTACCTGAGAATTAGAAAATAAGATGTCAAAGGAAATGTGCAGGGAACTGGAATTGTTTAGCCTAGGGAGGAGATGGCTGATTGACTAAACATCTTCCATTTTATAAAAGCAATAAGTGTAAGGTTTAACTTGACTTTTTACAATAGGATGGGGAATCTAAGCAGTCACCACCACCATCTTCGGTGCTACTGTTACATGCTAAGTCCCTTGGATACAAGGTGTTTTATCAATTTGTCAATAACATTAAAGGGATACAGACCAGTCAAAGAAAAAGGATAGATGTTTAAAAATATAGCAACAATGTAAGATGTCTATGAAGAGGGCTGCATACGAGTTATAGTAAATAAGGAGGCAAAAGAGATCACTAGAGTGTCATGAAAGGCTTCACAGAAAAGGTATGACTTGCTGGGTCTCAAAGGAAAGGTAGGTCAAAATTAAATACAAGTCGGGGAGGGCATTATTGGCAAATGAGCATAGCCATAAATAGATCTGGACATCAGTTTGGTTACTCCAGGTATTATCATCTAAGGGGTGAGGAGGGGTGAGTGCTGCTTCCACACTGTTGTAACTGCTTTCCCTGTCCTTCTAATTGCCCCCTTTCCCTTATGTTTCCTGATCTTCTGCCATCCTATGTTCCTTAAAGCGTGGAAGGGGAATGCAGCCCTAGGAGAAGGTGAGGGTGCTTGGTGGAAGGGTGGAAGTTGGGAAAAGAAGTGAAAAGCCTGCACAGAGAGAAATGATTGTGCAAGAATAGTTTATTGACCTAGCTCTGCCTGTAGAGCTCCCCCTTTTTTCCAGAAAAAAATTACTTTTACTTTCTTTTTCTCCCACTTTCCATGCTACTCTTTCTTGATCCTTTACTATCTCTCTTGCAGATTGCCTTTATTTCCTGGGTCCTTGCTTTCTTACCTTTGGCTTTTGCAACACCAATCTGAGTGTTGGAGACCCGTCACTTAGCTGGCTTAGGCAGACAAGTCTCTTCCATGGATCTCTCATGAGAATCTTCATCATCATCCTCACCATCGTCATCATCTTCTTCTTCCTCCTCAGCATCCTCCTCAGTGTCTTCTTCAGCTTCCTCTTCATTCCCCTCTTCTTCCTCCAAGGACAGATCTAAATTCATAGTAAGATCATGGCCACTGATGTAGACTGGCCCTGAGCCACACAGAAGGTGGAAAGTGATCGAGGGAGTGAGCCCCATTCCTGAAATATTGTCCAGGGGCAAGACCGAGAGCTTCAGAATGGCCATGGGAACTGGTCGTCTCTCCCTGCCATCCTCACCAGGGGGTGGTATGACCTCTCTCACCTATTCTGTTTCTTTTTTGAGACTTAATCAGCTATACTCTCTCTCTATAGCAGATCTACGTTCACATCATCATTGTTCTTCTCCTCTACATAGATCACATTTAGCATTAAGTTATGTCCAGTTTTCTCATCTTCCAAGGGGTCAAAGCTGTATGAACAGGCAACAAAAGTGGGCCTTAAATGGGTCAAAGAGAGCAAAGCTTCTTAGTGGAAGCCAAAAGGGAGAGGAAATTAGCGAAAGGGAAAATTCAAGAATAACTGTGGTTGTGACCTAGGTGACTAGAATAATGAGGATGCTCTTGATAGAAGTAAAAATAAATAGAAAAGTTGTAGGTTTCAGGGGAAATATAGTAATTTGACTTGCTTAAAGAGAGGTCTTGAGAATTCAGTGGAACAAAGAACAAAGCTGAAGGGGATTGAGGTGAGTCTTCTGCACAAGGCTATGTGAGTGGCTGCCTTGCTGCAAAACACATGGGAAACATAAACTCTTAACCTCATAATAGAAATGGAAATGGGAAGCACATGGCCAAGTGGTCCAGATTGGGGAGCTTCTCCTTTCAAAACATGGAAGCTGATAGCATAATAATATAGCATAGTTTCTGGAAAGACAGTTCTTGGTCTCATCCTAATCGAGGAAGTGACATATCCTCTGAGCACAAGGGATGGCAGTTATATAGAGGCAACCATGTAGTATAAGAGGAGAATTCTGGAACTTATTGTAAATGTGGCCTTTGAAGCTGAAAGATAGGTAAGGCACTAAAATCACGATATGGAAAATTGAGGGTTCTAGGTTTTGTACATCCTTTTGGCTATGAATTACTCTGCTGGTGTGGTTAGATGGGAAGCACCTACAACACAGGTTCTTAAAAATGCTTGGGAAGCCAAACTGTAACATGATATTCGGAGAGCTTTAAGGTTTTGTGAAAAATAGGACTAACTTGGGAAGAACCGTGCTGATTATTTATTCACTGTTCTTTCTGAGTGTGTGTGTGTGTGTGCCGCCCATCTGATATGCACATTGTTACTTTGAATGTTTATAAAGGATTTGAGGAATATTCTACCTACATTTGTAGAGACTTAGACATGAGCTATATCCTGAGACCTTTCACAGTAGGCTTTAGGTAGAAGAGTGTTTTTGGGGAGTAGCCCCTAAAATTAGATATGGTTTGTATAAGTTCAGAGTTTAGGGCACTGTGCATGGGACATACTTAGCTGTGTACATGTTGTAGGCAAAAGGTGTCAAACTCAAACAGAAATGGGGGTCACAATATCTACAGAAAGCATATTGACTTAGAAAAATTCATATTATCATTATCTGTATTCTATTGTATTTTATTTATTTTGTTAAATATTGCCCAATTACATGGTAAATTGTTTGGTCAGCATTTGAGAATGTTGGGTCTTAATGCAGAAACTGCATGATGGATACTTCTGTCACAGACCACAGTAGAATATAAGCTCCTTGTAGGCAGGAGTTGTTTCATTTTTTCGTCTTTGATTCTTCAACTCTTAGCATAGTGCTTTGCACAGCTTAAAAACAAAGTTTTTGCTGTAGACCTGTGATTTCACTGGCGTGAAGACTTCTTGTGAGGAAACTCCTTTTAGCACAGTAGATCATTATCTGCAATGCGATTTAGAGGTCTTTGAGTTTTTCCTGGGGACTTGGCCTGGGGACAAGCTGAGGGACTTGGCTAAGGTCATACAGCCAGTATGTATCAAAGACAATGCTTTTCTATCTTCTGCATTTAGGGTCTGGTTTTCTTTTCACCAAGCTACCTCTCACCTTGCACCTATTAAACATTTTTTGAGACTGGGTTTCTGAAGTTTTATAGCCACTCACAGGCCTAATCCAACTACTAAGCCTACAGTGAGCTTTGATCTACTTTTTTCAGCCCTCGGCCAATTGATTCCTTTTTAGGTATACAGGTGAGTGCAATGAGAATCAGGAGGAAGCACCAGAGAAATAATTGGTGAACTGAATTACACGATATACATAAAGTAGTGATAGTCTCTACCATAAAAACTCTGTCATGCTCTGAAGGAGTCTCAACACTTAAAATTGAAGCAAAAATATTTTTGTAGATGTGGTGACTGGTTACACTGGGAAACAAGTGAGTTTAAACTGAAATACAGCAAAGATTTAATATTGGAAGAGATGAAAGCATTTCCAGATAATGAGAATTGTTTGTTGTTGTTTCTTGTTGTCCTTAGTCCTTTGTTTTCAAAGGAGACCAAGATTATCAGCCCAGTGATGTCTTGACTTGCAAGTGAATTGGATTTAAGTGAGGCAGGGCTATGCAAAGTCATCAGCCTCACTCTCTTTTCCAGAGTCATTGGAGTCCAGTGGCAAGACATAGTTCAGGATGACTGGCAATGGCTGTAGACGCAGTAGGGACCTTGACCTTTTTAAGCCAAGGTCTTTCCCAAGCCTCAGTTTGTCAGAAGCAATGCTCATTCAGTAACTAAAAGCAAGGTAAGAATTGAGGCAAATGATGGCCTAGTTTGCCTTCATAAAAGAATCAGTCTGGGAGTGGAGGATCCTGGGAGTTTCTTACAAGAACAGAAAGGGTTCTAATAAGATTTAAACAATTCTAATGAGAATTAAATTCATTAAATGCTTAATTAATTACAAAAATTCCCTTTAACCAGAATCTTAACATACAAGATAGATTCTTATCTATCTGGGTGTTTTTAACTTTTTCCTAAAGCACAGGAACAGGGAGTATGAAGGAGAAGGACAAACCCAAGGCAGACTCATACCTTTTCAAGACCTTTTCACCCTGTGATTCCTTAATATTCTTCATCACATCAGGTTGAAAGAAAGGTTCTTACTTGAATCCCTCTCCACTAAATCAGGCTTCTAACAACATGAGACCAGTTTGCTTCATCTGCTTTTCTAGGTCTGTCTTCCTTCCCTCTCCCTCCCTCCCACCCACCATGGCTATGTTTAATTTATACTATGTGAATTTAGTTATTATAAACCAAACAAACATTAGCTTTTCACTTTATGACTCATAAATAATAAAATGTATAATGAGAATGTTCATTTTCAAGTCCCAGCCAAGTAGCCTGAAGAATTGCTGCTGGGGTTGCTGTCGATAGCCTACTTCTAATCAATGTTTCTGGACTACTATGCTTTTATTTCCAACTAATTTTTGACTGAAGCAAATTGTTCAAATTAGTTTGGCTAATATATAAAGAGGTTTTAAATTGTTTCAGCCTGTGCAGATCCATAACTAGCAATTTTTGTAACTTGAACAAGTTGACTAAAATGGCTCCTTCAATTCATTTGCAGATTTTTCAGAGGAAGGAGTGCACAGGGCATAGAGAGAGCATAGAAAGCTGAAAATGTGGAAGGGCATATCAGAAGGAGAACAGCAGAGACACCAGCCCCTGCTAAGGATTCCTAAGGGGTGGGTGAGCAGGTTAGGAGCTCATTGTCAGTATGGTTATTGGGTAGACAATGTAGTCCTCTGCATATCTTCTATTTAAATAAATGTTCTGGGTAACAAGGTGCATAATTGTACATCTCTTTTATTTATGTGGGATATATTTTTTTTCTTTGTTTTAAATTAAAAAAAAATGAAAGACCATGTCAACATACATGGTGGAACAGAAAGAGATTGTACGTGGAGCTGTGGCTATCAGAATAGTTTGGTTTTCTTTAAACTATATAATAAATTCTATGTATAATTTTCAAAGATGTCTCAACGACAGTTCTTTGTGGCCTCCTTTCTGTTCTGTGAAACACACACACACACACACACACAATCCTTTTTATAGCAACCGCACGATCAAAACCATATCTAAGCTGGTAAAACCGGGGCTTTTACCAGAATGCTAAATTTAAGGGGGTAATAAGAGTGTTTGTAGTCCTTCAACAGCACTGGAACACAATAATTATATCTATACAGACACATGCACACACATATATAATGTACATAATAAATTCAACGATGTAGCTTCCCAAGATGTCATATGTGCATATATGTGTGTGTGTGTATGTGTGTACATATGTGCATGTACACACATAATACATACATATTTCACAAAAAAAGGAAGACCACAAAGAATTACACATGAAGAAAGCTTTAAAAGTTACACAGGTTGAATTTATATATGCTTACTATATATGCAATATATACTCTATATAAATATATATGTATATACACACACTATACATAGATAGTATATATATATGCATATATATACTGTATGTACAATATGTGTGTATGTATGTATATACATGTGTGTATGTATGCATATATGTATGTGTACAGATATCCATATATATCCTGTTGAAGGACTCCTGGAGTAAGGAGGACCTGAGTTAAAATCAGGCCTCAGAAACTTACTAGCCGTGTGACCCTGAGCAAGTCATTTAATCCCAATGGCTTTTCCCCTTTACCCCCCTCCTCACCTCCCAAAAAAGAACAGCTAGGTGGCACAGTGGATAAATACTGGCCCTGGAGTCAGGAAGACCCCAGTTCAAATCTGGCCTCAGAGACTTACTAGCTATATGACCCTGGGAAGTCACTTAACTCTGTTTGCCTTAGTTTCTTCATCTGTAAAATGAGCTGGAGAAGGAAATGGCACTTCAGTATCTTTGCCAAGAAAACCCCAAATGGGGTCATGAAGAGTCAGACATGACTAAACAACATGATGATGAAAAATGCTATCTATCTCCAGAATAAGAATGAATGAATTCTGAGTGCAGATTAAAGCATATTTTAAAAGATAAAATAAAATTACCACCCTTAAATTTGGCACCCTGGAAAAAGCCCTGGTTGTGCCACCTTAGTTATGTCTCTGATCGTGCAGTTGCTGTAAAGAGGGTTTCCTTCCTTTTTATTTCATCAAAGAAATAAGTATGTTCCAAACACTTTTTGGAATGTTCATACTAGATTTTATACCACTATGTGTAAGATATTAAAGCTCTATGATCATAATAATTTTAAACATACAGAGCACTAATAGCAAAAGGATTTGTTGACATTCCTTGACAGTTACTACAATAGTAAACCTAAAATGAGCAGTTTAAAAAAACGAAGAAAGAAAAGGCCACAGAACTTAATTCTCAGCCTCTTCAATTTGGAGTTAAGACTGAAGGAGTTTGTATAGCCTTATCTGTCATTGTGATGGGAATGAATTGCAATGTATTTGACAACTGTTGACCACAAGCCTGCATTAGAATTAGAAAACTTTTTGCCATAGACATAGAAAAGAGGTTACTCCTTAACTTCTCTCATTGATTATGAACCTGTTGATGTGTTTTTTAAATTTTTCACATGGACTTGAAAATGAAGGCTGTTTGCCAAATTGGCACAAGGTATTTTCTCTGTCAATATTCTGAGAGTAGAAAGAGAACACTCTCCTTCCTTTTGAATTTTCTTCTACAAAATAAAACAAAACAAATATCTTCCTCCAGCACACAAGCACACACACACACACACACACACACACGCACGCACGCACGCACGCATGCAAGCACACACACACACACCCCACAAAAGTACAGATCCAGAAAGTTTATAGGAGTTTGAGGTAGTGTGATGTCTCAGCAGCTAGGACTTCTAAAGGTAGTCAATAGGATATTCTTTTTTGTGTAAGACATAAGGAAATTGGATATTATCTTGCTTTTCAGATAACTGACAAAGCTACAGAAGACACTGAAATATTAACAATGCCAAAACCTCAAATGAGAACCAGTAAGCAAAAATAAAGACCACACTCAAATTATATGGACTCTAGAATGAGTAGACTTAAAAATAGGATATTTAAGAAATTAAGGAATTTATATTTCATTTTAGGCTAAGTACAGTACAACATGTAATTTATGTATGGCATTAATTAATTTCAATCTTGCTCAAAACAGATGTCATTAATCACACATTTTAAATTCAATTAAACTTGTGTGTCTAAATCAATCTTTTCTTATAAATTTCACTATCTTGAATGTCACATAAAGGTCAAGTGACAGATTGCTCCATTTCATTCAGAAGAGTCAACCTCTGAAGCAGCCTTTGCTGATTTCAGGATTATGTCATCCAATGATATACATATAATGTCTTGTTTACAGGCACCCTCTTTATCATAGAAGTTTCATGTGCCAAACAAAGCAGCAAATAGAAACTAATTTACTGGATTTTATGAAGCTATGATATGGAACTATGTAACTATGGAAACAAGGTACCATCTCTTAACAACCTCAGTGGCAAATATTTACAGAATCTACTATATGCCCACCTAGCCTTCACTCATTCTGGAAGATAGTTAACATTTTGGCCAGTTGTGTCACTGCTATTACATTAATTTCTCATATCTCTGCCTTGGCCCTTACCATCACAAGGCTGTGAAACATTGACGTATGTTTGTATTTCTGAATAAAACTGAAAAATGTGAAATCAACAACACATAATCATGAGCTGCTATTACTTTGTTGCTGAGGATAACCCAGTGCATTTATTACCATAGAAATCGATCAATCAACAAACATTTATTAAGGAACTGTTAAATGTGTGCTAACCACTGACGATAAAAGACAAAACTTTAATAGTTCCTGAGCTCTAGGCACAAACACACACACACACACACACACACACACACACACACACACATATGTCTCTCTGTGTATACATGTACAGATAGATAAGTATTTGAAAATTGAATTTCAATAGAGTTTATTTCCTTTTAATACCATTTGTTTTATTTTATGCATTTAAAAATGTTATTTTGAGAAGTGGTACATGCACCAAAAAAGGTTCAGAACTTCTGGTGTTGAAGGTGGTGCTTCAGATTAATTTTGAAAGAAGCCAAGGTTAAACTGAAGTGGCAGGGAGGAGGGAAGGCATTTCGCTGGAGAGAGCCAGTGAATGATGGCTGACATATGAGCATCGTGTGAGGATCAGCAAATAGGCCAATATAGCTGGAGTATAGAGCATTTGGAGGGAAGTTGTGCATCAAGAAAATTGAAAAGTTGGGGAGGGATCAGGTTATAAAGAGCTTTAAATGTCAAGCACAGTAGTTTATATTTTATTCTAAATGTAATAGGGAGCTGCTAGAGTTTATTGATTGGGAGGAGGATGGTGCTGATATGATCGCTTTGGCTTCTGTTTGAAGAACTGATTGTCATGGAGAGAAACTCGAGGTAAGGAAGCCAAAAACGATATCGCTAAACCAGGTTTGAGGCAATGAGAACCTCAATTAGGGTGGGGGCTGTGTGAGTGGACAGAAGCGGATATACATGAAGGCTAATATGAGTTTAGAAACAAAAAGATTTGGGAACATAATGGTTATGTTAAATGAATGAGAATGAGGATTTGAAGATGACATGGAGTTGGCAAACTTAGTTGTGAATGGAAAGTTAATGGTACCCTAAGTGGAAATATTAAATTCAGAAAAGGGATAGGTTTTGGGGAAAAGCAAATGAGTTGTGTTTCAGACATTTTGCTTTGGAGATGTATGACTATGGGATATCTAGTCTGAAGTGCTTAGTAATTGGTGATGTGGATTCTCTCAGGAGACAAAATAAAGTTGGATTTATATAGCCAGGATTTGTCCATATAGAGATAGTGGAATCTTTCAGGACTGATCATTGCAGCAAGTGACAGAATGTAGAGAGAGTAAGAAGAAAACAAGCCCACAATAAGGTCTTTGAATACACCCACAGTTTATTGATCTGATGACCCAGAAAAGGAAACTCAGAAAGAAGAGGTGAGAGGGAGGAGAGGAAAGAGGAGGTGGACAAGTGGGGCAGGGAAGTCACAAAGGTTGAGGATTAAGAAGGGAACAATAGATATGGCAATCAGGAGATCAACGGTAACTTTAAAGAAAGCAGTTTCAGTTTAGTGATAAAGTCAGAAGCCAGACTACAAAAGGTTTAGAACAAAAATATAAGGGGAAAGGAAATAGAACACTAAATGTAAATGGAGTTGAACAGAGAAAGGGAAGTGATATATGGGAGGTTAGTAAAGAAGGATGGTGAGATCTACTGAATTTTAAAAGTATTGGAGGAGAGATTTGGGGAGTTTTGTAGGAAGCTTGGAAGAAATCAAAAAGATAGGGAAAAAGTGAAGATTATAAGTAGAATATTAATGACAGTGCAGGAAATTTGCTGAATGGAATACACTGTGACATGACCAAGGGTAGCCACAGACAAAATGAGGAGAGTAGTTTGGCCTAGCCAGGGGTGGGGAACCTGCACCCTTGAGGCCACATGTAGCTTTTTAGGTCCCTGGGTGCAGCCTTTTGACCCAGTCCAAGTTTTACAGAACAAATACTTCTATTAAGGGGGTTTGTTCTGTGAAGTTTGGATTCAGTCAAAGGGCTGCACTTAAGGACCTAGAGTGTGGCCTCAGTGCTGCAGGTTCTCCACTCCTGAACCTTACAGTAGCAATGGTATTGTTGATTTGATTACAGTTCTAGAACTTGAGAGCAGGGAAAGTAAAAAGGTTGGCAAAGAGAGTGTGAATATGGTATAGGGAATCTACAAGTGAGGAAACGCCCTTGTGAGGTCATCACCTCACCTGCTACTTATAATCTTAGAGAGGCTCCTAGAGAGTTGAAAGGTTAAGGACTTGGTGAAGAAGGTGGCTAAAGAATATAATAAAGCACAGCTCAAACCACCCTATTCTGATGGTGTGGGTTATATGTGGAGGCAGTCACCACAACTCAGGGGAGCTCCAGTAAAGGACTGCTGGAGATGAAAAGGGTAAATCTTCAGTACAACACTCAATGAACATTAATTGAGCAGCTATAGTGTGCCAGGCACTATGTACTGGGGATACAAATAAGAAAAATAAGGACAGTCCCTGACCATAAGGAGCTTACAATAGAGTGAGGGGACTTTACTCAAAAAGAAGTTAACGGCCCTGGAGTCAGGAGGACCTGAGTTCAAATCCAGCATCAGACACGTGATACACTTACTAGCTGTGTGACCTTGAGCAAGTCACTTAATCCCAATTGTCCTGTCCTCCCCCACAAAAAAAAAGCTAAAAAGGGAGTTGGGGGGAGGGATGGAGCCAAGATGGACACATGAAAACAGCATCTTACCAGAGCTGTCTCACAAGTTCTGTCAGATTCCTATAAAAAAGTGAATTTGAGCAGATTTGAGAGAGTTAGAAACCATGAGAAGTCTGAATTGGGCAAATTTCCCAGGCAGGAGAGTCTTGAAAGACTGAAGGAACGAATCTGTAGGCTAGGAGAACGCTCAGCGGCATGCAGAGCTGCTCCAGACAGGACCAAAGTGGAAGCAGCTGCCGGGAAACCCACATGGGACACAGGCTAGGAGAAAGCCAGGCACCCGAAACCAGCGGAGATCCCCAGGCCTCCCAACACAGGACGGCACTCTCTGGAAGCGACGAAAGGCAGCGCAATGCCACCGACTGTGAGATACCAACTCCTGAGGCTTGCAGCCCAAAGGTGTGAAATACTTCTTGAACTTCTGGGAGACATAATGGCCAGGTAAACAGCTCTAATCCCTTCCCTCCCCACCCAGACAATTCCTCAGGGAAAAAAAAAGAATGCTGCAACAGAGGAGATAGAAGTGGGGCTTCAGTTGCGAAGTAGTGGGAGTACCTGAGTCCCAGAGGGGCAGAGCCAGAAGGGGTCAACACTAAGAGCCCAGACATACTCTTGCTCCCCTTGGGGAAGTGCCAGACACCCAGCTTGAACAACAAAGAGCTGAGACCATTGCTAAAGAGCAACAGTACTGGAGAACAAACCTAGTGGAAGAGGAGATTTCCACAGCCAGATCCCCTACCCCATACCTCAGGAAACTGAAGGCTATAATTCACAAAGCCAACGATGAGATTCACAATCCCCAGAATAAGAAAGCTGGGACAGAAAACCTTGAGCCCCAAAAGCAGAAATTTATTGTAAAGCCAGGAAAAGGCTAACCAACATGAAGAACACACACACACACACGCACACAAAAAAACGAGAATCATGGATTCTTTTTATGGAGACAGGCAGGATCAAAATACCAATTTGGAAGAGGATAACAATGACACTATATCCACATCTGACATCTCAAAAGGTAATGTGAACTAGTCTCCAGCCCAAAAAGCATTACTGGAAGAGCTAAAGGAGGATTTTAAGTACCAAATTAGGGAGGTAAAAGAAAAAATGGAAAAAATGGAAAAAAAAATCCACTGACAAAATCAAGTCCCTAAAGAATAAGATTGACAAAATGG
>CM053622.1:591266161-591296495 GCA_028646595.1 Phalanger gymnotis
TTTTTGGTTCTGTTTCTTCTTTCTCATGATTCATTCCATTGGTCATAATTCTTCTCCACAACTTGACTAGTGTGTAAATTAATTCAATGCCAAGTTATACATGAAAGTTATATGGGATTCCATGCCTTCTTGGAGAGGGGGGGCGGGGAGAGAGGGAAAAAAAATCTGGAACTCAAAATTATGTAGAACTGCGTGTGGCAAACTAAAAATTAAAATTAAAAAAAAAGTGAGTGGGGCATGATATACATGGAGTTGAAATCAAGCAGAGGAGCTGGTGGAAAGTGAATGGTTGGCTGGAAAATTCTCAACTGTCTATTGAGGGAGGTTTTGAAATGAGTATTTTACTATGCTCTCCAGTCCTCCAGTCAGAAGGGGGAGGCCATTGAGGGTGCTGAGGAGGTATACCAAAGATAAAGCCATTAGGGTGATAAGCTTCTGGAGATGAGCTTATCTTGGGTGAAGCATCATGTTACATGATCTAAGGACCTGATTGCAACCAGGGAAATCATCAAGCTGTAGAGAAGTGTCTCCTGTGGACCTCTGTGATAGACTTTAAGGTAACAATATAATCACACTGGGCAAGGTAGGTTGAACTGACTTAATTTTAAAATATAGACATAGAATACAATCACTAAATTCTTCCCGTTCTCTAAAAAAAACATTTCTTTAATAACAGACACTCAGCTCCTTTACTCATGTGTAAGGTACCTCCTGATCTTCAGTTCTGGGACTAATATTCTGGTTTTTATCCAGGCTTTACCATTCAGTGGCTTTTAGTGCACTCTTTTCAGAAAGACGGGTTCCCCAACCAATTGCATCATTGCCCATATAATGTAATTTAAAGAGTCGTAGAATTAGACTCAGGAGACCTGGGTTTGAATCTCATGGCACACTATAAGTGTAGCAACCACATGAGTGAACTCCTCCCTCCTACCTGAGACACCATTCAGTTTCCTAGTTTGACTATGGGTGAGTCAATACCACCTTTCTGAGCTTCTGATTCTATAAAATGAGAGCAAAACTCCCACTACTTCCCTCACAGGGCTGTCATAAGGAAAACATTTTTTTTCTAATCTTAAAGCTCTATAGGAAGGAATATGATATCATACTGAATGACATGTCATTCTCTTATGTTATAAATATTTTACTGTAGGCCTGATTCTATCATTTCAGTATGTAACATGCTTAGATATAGAAGGCTGGGAATGGTATATTTTTTAACTTTGCATTGGAGCTTTGTATGTATTTAATATCTAGTAAGTAGTATATCTTCTAGGCAAGCAGATACCACCCTATTATTCTTTCTGCTTTTTAGACATCAGCGTAGGTGAAAGCTCTCAGTGAAAAGATAGGTTTCCCCATTGTTGGCAAGTAATTGTCTGAAATCAGGAATAAGTTATTATTCTGTCAAGTCATTGATATGTCATCGGATGAAAAATTTTCTATTCAATCTTCCATTCCATTCGTATCTGATGTCAGTGAAGACAGATATCGAGCCCTTACCACAATGATTTAAGCCAATAACAGATGAAAAATAAAAACCTTTCTCTTCTCAAATAATGTCACACCATTCTCTCAGCTGAAGTGAAGCACATCCTATAACTTTTATGTAAATTATTTTAAAATTCTCCTCAACCCTTTTGGAAGTAGTACATTTTAATAAAGCTCACACAGTATATTTAGTCACACAGTATACTGTGTATTCATCAAGAAGGAAGAGAGATATGTTGGACTAGGAATCATAAGAACTGGGGTCTTGTCCCATCTATGCTACTAAATAGCTGTAAGGCCTCAGGAAAGTCATAACCTGTCGGTGCCTCGTTTGCCTCATTTGTAAAATGGGATTAAAACAATCTGGCTAGCAGCTCTTGTGGGGGTGATAGACCAACACAAGCCCAACAACAAGAATGCTACCAAAGCCCAGGTTCTTTTGATCTGCTTTACTAAGGAAAAAAATATTAAGGAGTTAACAAGCTTACTTTAATCTGGCATACAAATACCATTCACTTAGTTCAAGGGAAAAAGCCAGCACCCTGGACTTCAGAGCAAAATACAAACAAATTACAAACATCAACAGACAGACCAAATACAATTCATAGTTACCAACATCTAAGTTCAGCCCAGGAGCTCATAACAAGGGCTAGCCCAGAGTCACGTGTGCCACCATGGCTGTGGGTAAGAGCTCCAAAAAAGAGAAAGCCAACCCCTGGTTTTATATCTTTTTCAGGGTCAAGGATGAGTCACACATGCGACTCACCCAAGTGACCTAAAATCTTCACAAAGAGGCGACTTAAATGTGGTCTAAAAGCCTCTGATGTCCCAAACATGTCACTCAAACCCATGTAAACTAGGCCCTCCCCTGAGGCAAGGAGATCACCAAGGACTCCCAATCTAATCAAGGAAACAAAGGCCAAACTCTTCAAGGGCACTTGGTTGAACTGAGTGCTAAGAGCCCATTTTGATTGCCAACACATATCCTCTGCCTTAGCTATATCATGTGTTTGTTGTAAACATCTTAAAATAATGTAAAATAGAGCACATTGAAAAATTATGATGTGTAGGCCATAGACTGAAACTCAAATGGTGGATGGACTTGTAATTACTCCACATGAGCTCAGGAAGTTTTGTTTTTAAATAACAGAAGTTCACTCAAGAATTTTAAACAAAATTTCCTCAAGAAGTAAATTTTCAAAGGAAACCAATCTTACAGCAAACTCCATATCCTTGCTATCTAACTGAAGCACATTCAAAATCAAGAAGCTTCCCTTTTTTCCTTACTCATACCCCCCCACCTGAAGGTGTATGTCCAAAGATTTTCTGTTTTCTTCTAATGAATGTGATAAATCTAAAAAGGTAGATTAGAGAAAGACCATGGATCATCTTTAATGCTAATCTATGGCATTTAAAGCTTCAAATACATTTTAAACCTTAGTCTCCACTCCAGAATAACACTGAAGAAATTTCTTCCCCCATGAATTAACTTCACTTCTCTCAATTTACACCTGAAAACTTATATTTAGACAATAATAGTTAGTGGTCATGCAATTTATTGGCAATGTCAAGAAACATAAAAATGAAAGTAAACATTCAAACAATGTATATAAGACCAAAGATCAAGTCAAATCAAGTCAACAAACCGAATTCTCTTGAGTTCTTCAAAAAGTCTGTTACAGGAATTCTATATCATTTGAGAAATGTCCCCTAAAATCTGTGACCCTGGAATTATGCTCAAAAATCTCTTTGATCCTGGGTCTCAGCAACCTGGGGCTACATGCACATAAAAACAGATAAAGTTAACTATCATCTTAGAAAACTGACTCTTCTTTTGGGAACAGTTTCAGAATAGGAGAGGCATATGTTTGTGGGGTGTCAAAGAAATATAAGAAGAAGGTACTCCTAAATATTAGAAGCAAGCCGGAAATGGTAGTAAGTTAAAGAGAAATTATATAGCAGTTTTTGAAATCCTTGAAAACTTCAATAATGAAAAGCCTAGATAGTATCGTTCAAGAAATCATGAAAGAAAATTGCTCAGATCTTTTATAAGTAAATGGCAAAGTGAAAATAGAATCCATTGGTCACCTCTGAAAGAAATTGAAAAATGAAAACTCTTAGGAATGTCATAGTCAATATCCATAGCTTCCAAGGCAAATTATGGCACATAACCAGAAAGAATGCAAACAAAAAAAATTCAAAACCCATGAGCTAACACTAAATGAGAGGAGAGTTTGAAATCCAATATTCTAGAAGTCAAAAGAGAAAGAATTACAATCAATAACAAACTTTCCTGCAAAGCTAAACATAATCTTACAGTACTAAAAAAAAAAGGCAAGTGTTGTTGATGAAGAGATGAGAGATGAGTAGATACTTTGAAATTCAAATACTGGTATCAAGAGAAACACAGAAAGATAAATGTATTTCAGGAATAGGGACTTCATGAGGATGGCATGTTTATTTTCCAATAGGGATAGAAGCAACAAAAGTTCTCTCACAACTCTAATGTCCTCGAGAGTCTTAGAGGTAGTTAGTAAGACAATAAAGGTTGGGAACGATTTTATTATATTTTGATGATCTTAAGAGAAAAAATGAATAACAAAAGGATAGGGAAAAGAAATATCTTAGGGAAAATAGTAAAGCTTATGTCATACGATCTACATGTGTGAAACAAAAACTACATAGATATGGAAGTAGGTGTGAAAGAGAGGGCAACACATGAACATCATTTTCATCTGAACCAAAGGAGGGTTGAATACACATACACAGAGAGATTGTTTAGTGTAGAAATATACTAAATTCAACCGAGAATAGGTAGGGATAGGGAAAGGGGGATTAAAAAAGAAGATAAACTCAGTGAGGAATTAATAAGAAGCAAACAACCTCCATCTTCAGAGGGTAGAGCATGACAGAAAAAATAAAAGGAGAGAAATAAAGCATAAGAACCTGGGACTGGGGATTGTGAGGGAAAGGGAAGAGTAGTGATATGAAAGCAGATGGATCAAATATAAATATGAATGTTGAGCACTATTTTTCTCTCATTTCCCTCTTCTTTTTAAAGAGGGTAATGGTGGCTAAAAAGGAGGGAAAGACCAGAGTCTCAGTAAGAATCAAAAAGTTAGGGAAGAACAGCCACAGTGATGAAGGTTTGCCAAAGAACTGTGGGGAAAGGATAAAACATTCTGGGAGGAAAAAGATTTTCTAAAAGCTTGACAACTTTACATATGCATTGTTGTTGTCATTCTTCCTTCATTCTAGAAATGGACCAATGATATCAAGAGGATGATGTCTTAATTGGCAAGTGAATTGGATTTTAGTGAAGCACAGCTGTGCAAAGTCATCAGCGTTACTCTCTCCTCCAGAGTCATCTGATGTAGCAAGATATAGGTCAGGATGACTAGCGATGGCCCCCAGTGCTGTGGGAGACCTTGACCTTCTTAAGCTAAGGTCTTTCCCATTTCTCAGTTTGTCTGAGGCAACCCCTATTCAGTAATTAAAGGCTAGGTAAGAATCGAGGTAAAAGATGGCCAGTTTTGCCTTTACAAAAGAATCAATCAGGGAGGGGAAGATCCTTGGAGTTTTGGGCCAGAACAGAAACAATTGCTATTTACACTTACTCTGAGGCATCAAAACCAAAACAATGAACAAGTCGGCCTAGGACTAGGGACTATCATTCACCAATAAGTGAGTACCAGGGTGATTCGGGTTTAAAGGCATAGTAGCTCCATTTGAATCCCAATAGGCTTGGTTAAAGTCTGGTTTTCTAGAGCTCTATTTCAAGAAATTACAAATGAAAACTACATGAGACAAAAGAGTTAATTGTCTCAGTTTTTTTTTTTTAAATAACAAAGATATAACGAATAAGTCAGGAAGAAAAAAAATCCAGCCCCCAAGCCCCAAGATACTTTTTGAAATACAAGAGATCAAAATTTGTATTCCTTTGGACAGAGCAACCACATATAAGCCTATGACTCCCCACATGGCTACATATGTATACAAAATTGTCATAGGACTAATAACTTGTGTTCTCTTTCTTAACTGGTTGATAAATATGAGGAAGTTGGTTTAAATGGAAACAATTGTTTAGTGCCAGGAACTGTGAGGTTCATGGCCAGACTCTGACACATAATACCCAGGCAACTATCTAAGGCTATCATTTTCATAGATGGTGCTGAGCATCATTGTAGAGTGAGTTTCCCCATCTGAGAGCTCCTTATGTCAATGAAATCACAAGTACTATATGGGGCAAAACCCTAATAGTATATGAATAGCATTCAACATATGACTTGGTACCTGAAAGAGGTTGCAGAATATAATTTTTAGTGGTATTTAAGCAAGTACCTACATGGTTAAGTTTGGAAGTTTCATTTGTATCCCATCCTCTTGAAATATTTCTATTCTATGATTTTACAAAGTAACCAATGTTATATTCAATACTTTATTCTTTTTAAAGAAATCCCATGAAGCAGGTAGATGGTGCCATAGGGCACCTGCCACTGGATTCAGGAGGATGTGAGTTCAATTCCAGCTTCAGCATTTGACACTTACTAGCTGTGTGATGACTTGGAAAGTTATTTAATCCCAATTGCCCTGCCTTCCCCTCTCCAAAAAAAAGCCCCACTCTGTAATTGAACATTGCTTAAAATAACATAGATGATACTCTTTTGGAAAAGTACTAGGAAAAAGGAAATGCATAAGGGAAGGAAGGAGGGGGTAAAAAGGAAACAACTGAAAGGGAAAACAGGAGTGGGGAGAAAAGAGCAGGACCAAATTTGCTGAACCTTCTAAATGTGTGGATATTTGGAGCCAAGATGGACCCTAAGGAAAAAATCCATGAGAAACTTGTGCTCACCTGCCAAACAGGTATACCATAAACCCAGCACTGGTTTGTAACAGACTTTTTCATGAAAATAATGTCTGACATAAATTTGAAAAGGAAGGGAAGGGGTGAGATGGAAAACGAAGGAGAGTGAAGGGCCTCTTTGGTAGGATATTAAAAAATAATGACAAAAAATCTCCAGCATTCCTATAGCTAAATAAGTTAGATGATTTTTTTTCTACCAACAACAAATAAAATACTCAATATGAAGAGTCTGAATAAGTCAAGTGCCTTTTCTTCAGCAGTACTAAGAGTGCTATTATGACCACTGCCCTAAGGTGGTTGTTAGAACAAATAAGCAGTATGGCAATGGTGAAGGGCAGAGATTAGAAATATGTATTAGTGTGTTATCCTTAAATAATGACACTCTTTAAAAAGAGGAGCCATTTCTAGCCAAGGGTAATATGTGTATCCCAAAAAGCATGAGCATGAGATGAAACTACAGAAATGGTATGACTGAAACTAAAATATACATGATGGACGGTAACAAGAGAAATATGGAGGAGAAATAAAGAGTTCTTTAGAATCTGGAAAGTACCACAGGAACCTAGAAGTGGTCAAGCAATACTCTCTGATCCATAGAATAAAATTCTGTCAATAAACTAAGTGCAGGCCCATACAAGTCACTCAGCTTTCAAACTGCATTCATAAGTCACAGCAATGTCCACAAAAGCCATTTACTCAGTTAGCTGAGCAAGCAATAATTAGAGAAATAAGCCTTTCTTTTACTCAAAAGATCAATAAAATCATTAACTATTTTTGTCAAAGGTCATTTTTGGCTTATTTTGATTTAGATGAAAATGTGCTAACACATCCTGCCATAACCCCAAATTGCACTTGGAAGAAATAAATAGGTGACAGAGAGGCCTTCATCACAATTGTGTTGAATGGACATCTAGGAAATTGCTGTATATTATGGTTTCTATGCTACAACATCTCTTTTATGCTTATGCAGCCACCACCCTAATTCTGACCTTCAGTATGTCTTCTGTTTGATTATTGTCATGGGCTATAAATCTTTATCTCTCTGTCTCTATTTCTGTCTCTTTCTCTCTCTATCTTTCTCATCTCATCTCTCATCTCTCCCTGTTCTGATTCATCTTTGACACAGCTTTCAAAAGGATTTTCTTAATGTGCACATCCAATAGTGTGTTGGTAAGCATTTAACATCTGGCCCTCACCCTTCCCCCACATGTACAGATGCCACACTTTTAAGCTTAATCTCCATGATTAACACTTTCTCCATCCCTTTCTTAAGTCTAGACAATCAACAAAACAATAAATCTAGTCCTGATTTGTTGCATTTGCTGATTTCTGAGGGGTAAATGCTCACACTGAAATATTTAACAATCAGATTGTCTGAGCTGATAAGAGCAAGCTGTAGTTTACTGTTGTACAAAATGATTTTGACACTCCCCAATTTAATAAATTTCTGTTTCTCCTTATTCCCTCTATTCCTGTGTTTGGCATTTAAAGCCCCTTAAAACCTTGACCCTTCCTACCTTTCTTGTCTTCTTATATATTACTCACCTCTACATATACTACAATTTGGCCCAAACTTCCCTACTTCTTGTTCAGTCATTTCAGTCATGTATGACTCTTCATATCCTCATTTGGGGTTTTCTTGGGAAAGATACTTGAGTGGTCTGCCATTTTTTTTTCTCTAGCTCATTTTACAGAAGAGGAAACTAAGACAAATAGGGTTAAGTAACTTGACCAAGGTCACATAGCTAGTAACTGTCTGAGGCCAGATCCGAATTCAGGTCTTCCTGACTGGTCAACTTGCTGTTCCCTAAATAAAATCCATACCTTTGCAATGGGTTGTCTCCTATTCCCAAAAGTATACACAGAGGAATTATTTTCTTCTTCACTTCTAGCTCTTAGCATCCCAGGTTTCCTTCAAGGCTCACTTTAAGCACTTTCTGCAAAAGTCCCCTCCAGCCCCCCTACAGTTGTTTATGTTTCCTTCTAAAAGGTGCATATGTGTGTATATGTGTGTGTGTGTGTGTGTGTGTGTGTGTGTGTGTGTGTGTGTATTCTGTATGGTATATAAACATGTACCTATACATGTACACATTGTGTCTTCCCAGACAAGTGAAATACATGATGGGTGAAAGCATGCAGCAGCCAATGACAACAACAGCAACAAAATGACAGCAGAGAGATCAGTAAAACACTTTTTTCTTAATGTACACAAGGAAACAGGGAATCAAGTAGAAGTATTGGTGGAGAGGCAGGCCTAGGGACATTATGGACAGAATCTTGTAACACCCAAATTACAGGTGAATTATATTTTGGGGGGACTGCATTACAACAAGGGGAGTCTACATGAAAAGTGGGGGGAAGAGGAAGAGGAGCACAGAGGAGACTTTCTAATGTACCTGGGTCAAACAGAGGGCTAGCAACGAAAGGAAGGTGATCCCTGTTGTCTCTCAGCAAGAAAAGAACCCACAGGGGAATGAATGAGGAAGAAAAGGGATTGAAAAATGGGGGGTGAGAGATGCCTTGGTTTGTTGTTGGGAGTTGGTTTCACTAAGAATCCTTCTGTGGGTAAAGAGAGATGGTCTATGAAAGGAGATGAGAACCTTGTGGTGGGCTTTGTCTATGGGGAACTGGTGCTTGAAAAGACCACTCTTCCTGCCTCTGAAGGGGAGATAGTTGAAACTCCTGAGGGCAACTGGAGACTGGGGGGAATGCAAGAAACCCAGAGAAGAGACCTTGAGGCAAATGATGAAGAAAGCTGTCTAGGAGGAAGGAATAGGTCCATGCAGAATTGCATTATCAGGGACATAGTGATGAGGAAGATCCTGCAATGGTGCAGTGCTCTCTGTTACCTGAAAGAATTAATATTTTGGGGTGAGTAAGGCAGAATGGAAAAACGGAATATATAGGGTAAGCTTTACAAGGCAGTGGCAGAAACTGCATAGAGGGGGAGCCCAGAATTGACACCTCAGATTGCATGACTCCATGAAGAATGCAGAGAATAGAGATTCTAGATAATTATAGAGGCCATGAACAAGAAGTGAAAGTTTAGAATAGAAAGAAAGAGGTGATGAATAATGAAGAGAATGAGTGAGAGAAATGTTCTCTGGGGGGAAAAATCCTAATGAACAGGACTAATTTAAAGGGAGGAGAGAAAGGGAAACCTGCTTGTTCAAGAAGAAAAAAGAAGGTAAGAATTAAATAACCAGATAAAAGCAGGAAAGAAAAATGAACTAATAAACAAAACTGCAAATGTAACAAACAGGAGAGGGGATAATGGGACAGGGGAAGATAGATAGTAGAAATAGTGATAATATGGTCACTTAAAAAAAATGAAGCTAAAATAACTGAAGAGACATTGTATTATCTTTATGGAGGAAGAAAAGGGAAATTTTGGGGGAAAAAAGTAGTAGAGACAGAGAAAAATATATACCTAACTCTCATAACTTTAAATGTGAATGGATTAAACAATTCAACAAAAATGAAAAAAGACATATTAGGAAAGAAAATAACACTCTATAATCTATCGCCCACAAGAAACTGATTTAAAAGAAAAACAAAGACCTATACAAAATAAACCTTAGGGAATAGAAAAAAAAACTTATAATCAGTCAAGCAAATTTAAAAAAGCAGGAAATGAAATTATGTTTCTAATAAAAAGTTTCAAAAATAAAAAGGGATAAAACTATTGCTTTGACTGAATCCCATAGATTTTGGCATGTTGTCTCATTATTGTCATCTTTATTAAATTGATTGTCCCTATGATTTTTTCTTTGACCCATTCATTTTTTAGCATTAGGAAATTTAGTTTCCAACTAATTTTAACCTATGTTTCAAAGGCCCTTTATTAAATCAATTTTATTGCCTTGTGGTCAGAAAAAGATAAATTTAATATTTCTCCCTTTCTGTATTTGTTTATGAGGTATTTGTGACCTAATACATGGTTAATTTGTGTAAGAGTGCCATGAACAACTAAGAATTAAACATACTCCTTTCTTTTCCCGTTCAATATTTTCCAATGGTCTATCAAATCCTAATTTTTCTTAAATTATATTCCTTTCCTTAACTTTATTGGGTTTTTTGTCAGATTTATCTAGGTCTTAGAGGGAAAAATTGAGATCCCCTACAGTTGTGGTTTACTGTCTGATTCTTCCTGCAACTCATTTACACTTCATATTTTGAATAACATGCAATTTGGTGGATATAATTATTATACTTAATGCATTGACTCCAGTACTTTTTTTTTTTTAGCAAAATGTAGTTTCTCTGTCTAATTTAGTCTAATTTTGCTTTTCCATTGTCTGAAATCATGATTGTTATCCCTGCCTTTTTACTTCAGCTGAAGCAAAATAGATTGTATTCCACCCCCTTATTTTTACTTTCTCTATATCTTTCTGTTTCAAGTGTATTTCTTGTAAACAATGCATTGTTGGATTCTGGTATCTAATCCATTCTACTAACCTCTTCGATTTTGTGGGTAAGTTCATCCCATTTACATCCATGGGTATAACAGCTAAAAGTGTATCTTCCTCTATCATATTCTCTTGTGTTTATCTTTTTTTTTTACCTTGTCCTCTCTTCAAGAATCTTTTCCTATTGACTGCTGTCTACTTTCCCCTCTCTCTCTCCCTTCTCTTAATCTCTTTCCCTCCTACTTGCCACTTGGGTAAGATGAATTTCTGTACTCCAGTATGCGTGAGGAAAAAATTTGTTCTTGATATTTGAAGTTTCTACATAATCCTGATCTTTCCATGAGGAATGATGGAAAGTCTTCTGCTTCATTAAAGATCATTTTTTTTTCCTTTGCAGAATTTTATTCAGCTTTGCTGGGTTATTCTTAATAGTAAGCTTGTATCCTTTGCCTTCTAGAATATTTTATTGCAAGTTCTTCACTTTTTTTTTAATAAAAGCATCCGTTAAATATTGTGTGAACCTTAGGCTTCTTGGTACTTGAATTCTTTTTTTCTGGTTACATGCAGCTTTTTTTTTCTTTGACCTGGAACCTCTAAATTTTGGCTATCATGTTCCTTTTAGTTTTCATTTTAGGGTTTCTTTAAGGAGGTGGTTAGCAGTATTTTCACTTTGCCTTCTGATTCTTAGATATATGGACAGTTTTCTTTAGTGATTTCTTAAAATATGATATCTAGGATCTTTTTTGGTTATAGTTTTCGGGTAGTCCAATTATTATTAAATTATTTTTCCTTTATCTGTTTTCCAGGTCAGTTGTTTTCTATATACAGTATCTTATATGTTCTTCTATTTTTCAAAGTGTTTTGACTTAGTTTTATAATTTCTTATTGTCTCATGGAGTCATTAGTTAATTTTTACTCTGTTCTTATTTTTAGATAGTGTGTTGCTTGGGCTACTAATGCCATGCTGTTAATTTCCTTTACAATTCTACCTTCCACTACCCTAGGTTTGTGTCTTGAGCCTCCCTGTAACCAAAAAAAAATGTTGTTTTTTTTATACTATTATTTTGGGATTATTTTTTGTTTGTTCATTCTTCCAGACTTCTTCCTGAATTTGTAATTTATGTTAGATGTAATCTGTGTGCACTTTAGGAAAAAATGTCTGGGCTGGTCCTGCATCTTATTTCTTGGATACTGGTTGTTATTTATTACAAGATCTCAGAGATTGTGGACCCCCAAACATTTATTAACTTTCAAAGTGGTATGATCCAGTGCAAAATATAACTGCTACTCTTCCGCTCTGAGTTCTTTAAGTATCTTAACTGTTTGGGGAGTCTGGGTAATAGTGTTGTGTGATTTCCCCTGTTTGAAGTTTCATTAGATTGATGCTAAACTCAGTCACTACCAGCCAGCTGGAAAGCTCTGCTATTTCAGAGTGAAAAATTGTTTGTTTCCCTTTGGTCTAAGATCATTGCTCTTATTTCTCTGTAGGCTCCAGAAGTTCGAACTGGGACCCTGCTGGGGATCTAAACCCCACAGCTGCTGCTCCCTTTTGAACTTGTTCCTTGCTCAGTTCACAACCTGGGACCATGGTCACTCTTCACCCTGGAATGCTACCCCTAGGCACAGGGCCCTTCCTTAGCCCACCAAGGATTTAAGACATGGAACTTAGTGATGAAAACACAGCTACTCATTTTTGTTTTTATTTTGTTTTACTTATTCCTGGGCCCTGCACAATTTAGGCCCCTCTATGCTGGATTCCAGATCTCTTCTTGCCCTGAAACACCACCTCTCCCTACACTAGAATGTAGACTTTCCTGCCTAGACCCATTTCTATTGTCTACATACTTCTCTATTTCTCCATGCTGACCTGGTCTAATATAATATTTCACTGTTATTTTTTTTATTTTTTGGATTTTCTAATTTCTATTTGGTTTGGTGCATTTTCTTTATCTGTTTGGAAGATTTGGGCTCATGGGGTCTCACTGTTCTTGCTGCTCTATTGTCTTGGTAACTTTCATTGTTACAGAGCATTTTTCAGACAGAATCTGTGCCCTCAAATTTCCTGCCCCACCCCAGTTATTGTCTCTTTTTTTTTCCTTTCCTCCACTGCCAAGCTTGGAGAAAAAGAAGTCCATCCCTATCACTTCAACTTTCTAACCTCCCACTTATTTCCATAGCTCTTGCAATCTGGCTTCCATTCTTACTACTCTAGTACAACTATTCTTTCTAAAGTGACTAATTACTTCTGTAATCAACTACAGCCTTTTTTTTCTTTTCCTTTTCTCTTTTTTAGGATCCATTTATATTTGACACTGTTGACAATCTCATCCTTTTTGATATCCTTTCTTCCATTATTACTCTTTTGTATATTTTCCTGAATTCTCTTTTCTCTCCAATTTGTCATGTGTAGATGTCCACCAATTTTCAGTCCTTTATTTTATCTTTGTCCTCTACTTTGATGATTCTTGCTCATTCCTATAGTACAGTTTCAACTTTAATTTTCTATGTCTCACTAGCCAATGTTTATCTTAGGCCCCCTTCTCTTCCCTGAGCACCCTTCTGCATTTTCAATTTGTAAATCATTTTGCATATACTATGCTATTTGGTCCTCACAGCAACCTTTAAAAATAAATGCTATTATTTCTTCATTTTACAGAAGAGGAAACTGAAGCTAAAATGTTTAGCTACTTGGCCAGAGCAACAAAGCTAATACATGTTTGAAGTAGGATTCTAACTCAGCTCTTCCTATACATTATCTACTCCTTCTTCCTTCCATATGCATTTTTCAACCACCTGTTGGATGTGACATCACCTAGATACTACAAAAACAACTCAAAATAACCATATCCTCAAACAAACTCATCTTTGATCCCCAACTTACAATTCTTCTTATTACTTTTTTTTGCAAATGGTGCCACATTTCCCAAGCCAAGATTTAATGCAAAATTATGTGGTATTCCTTCCTCTCCTTACTTCATTCAGACAATTATAAACACACACTGTTGATTCTTTCGCCTTAGTGTCTCTGGGACCCATTCCTTCATTTCCATTTCCAATGACATCTCCCTAGTTAAGGTCTGTATTACCTCTTCTGTGAACTACTTATAATAATTTGACAGTTAATCTCTCTGACTTGAGTCTCTCTCTGGTTCCATCCATGCTATTCCAGAGTAATTTCCCTAATGCACAGTTCTGATTTCTTACTCTGCTGCCCAATAGCTTTCAATGGCTCCATATTGTCTACTGAAAGAAAAATCTAGACTCTTTAAACAGACATTAAAGTCTCTCTATACTCTGATTCCATTTTATAGTATCCATTGTAGTCTTTACACATTTCTGCCCTTTAACACTCTGTGATCCACTCAGGAAATATATGTCTTCAAAATCTGTCCATTTGCATTAAATTCCTTCTCTTTACAATAATCCCCAATCTCCTTCATCCTTAAAGCCCTCACTAGACACTAATTATCATTCTATGTCTCTTCTCCCTAGCCCAAACAAAATCCTCAGGGGAAAAATGATCACATTTATTTTCTCTCCTCTCCCTTACTTTTATTTTACTATTTAGGTTTTGACCTAATCACTCAACTGAAACTCCTCTCTCCAAAGTTAACGATGATGGTTTAATTGCCATATTTGATGGCCTTTTATCAACATTCATCTTTTTTCATTATCTCTGTTCAGTTTTGAATTACTGACTCCCATCTTCTCCTGGATACCCTCTCTACTTCTAGGTCTTCTAATCTTCCTTGATTCTCCTCCTTCTTGACCAGGCCTCTTGATGGCCCATCATCTATATCACACTACCTAACTTTGAATAGACCCCATTGTTCTATCCTGGATCCTCTTCTCTTTTCTCTATAAACTCAGTCATATAGTAATCCTATCAGGTTTGAATTAAGGCTCTGCTGTTCATTGCCATGTAGACGGACCTAAATTTCCATATGAAGCCCTAGTCTGTCTTCTAAAATCTACTCCCAAATCATCAACTTCCTATTCAATGTCCCATAGTCACCTCAAAATCAACATGCCCCACAATGAATTTATATTTCACACCTCCCCCAAACCATGCCTCTCCAGAACTTTATGATTTCTATCAAGGCCAGGCCATTACCCTTTCATTCACCCTAGCAATCTTGGCATTATACTTGATTCTGCATTCTACCTCACCTTATATGTCAATCATTTGCCAAATTAGCAGTCACTTCTACCACCAGTATATCTCTTGCATCTATCTGCTTGTCTTTCAAGGTCATCATCCTTCTTTAGGCCCTTATTACCATTCACTTGGACTATTATAAGAGCCTCCCAGATGATCTCTCTGCTTCTTATCTCTTCATTCCACAATAACTTTCATAGATCTACTAAAGAAATTTTCCTGCAATCCATGTCATTCTCCCATTCAATAAACTTCCTATCATTCCCGATTACTTTTAAGATTAAAAATAAAATCATTTTTTGATAATTAAAGCACTTCGCAACCTAGCACCCACTTGACTTTCCTCCTTGCACTTTGTGATCTAACCAGACTAGCCTTCATATTATTCCTTACACCCTCCATCTCCCATGTCCATGACTTTATATTGCCTGTCCCTAGTACAAGAAAGCACTTTTTCTTCACCTCTAATCCTTTAGAAACCCTTGTTTCCTTCACTTCTAAACTCAAGTTCTACTTACTTCATGAAGCCTTTCCTGAACCATTTCCCCCCAATTATCTTCTATGTATATTTAACATAAAGTTATAAATGTAGGCATTTCTTTCCTGATAGAAATATGTTCTCCTTGACAAAAGAGACCGTCTATCATTTTTTGCTTTGTATTCCCAGAATCTAGTACAATGTATTTAAGTAATAAACATTTATTGATTGGTTGCTTAAGTGATTGACTGCTGAATTTTTCTCACCCTGTTCCAACTCTGATCTTTTGCTCACACTCTCCCCAAAGCTTGAATGTACTCTTTCTCCATATTCCCTATCTATTAATATGAAAATCCTCCCTATTATTTATGACTAGTTCCTTATGTTTCGTTCATAACAATCTTCCCTGATTCTTCCATTTAGGCCAGTAGTGGAGAACCTGAGGCCTTGAGGCCACATGTGGTCTTCTAGGTCCTTGGGTGTGTCCTTTTGAATGAGTCTAGGTTTTACAAAACAAATTCTTTTATTAAGGAAATTTGTTCCGTGAAGTTTGGATTCAGTCAAAGGGCCACATTTGAGGACCTGCAGGGCCACATGTAGCCTTGAGGCCCCAGGTTTCCCACCCCTGATCTAGACCATAGTCACTTCATTCACAGATTTTTACTGGCATTTTCTTTATCCTGCTATGGTATGTAATATAGTTTAGTTACCATTAATATTATATGAATGCTTATCTTTTCCCCAGTACTAGATGATACATCTGTCACGTCCATTCTCTTTTTTCACCTCTGTCACAGTACCACCAATCTAATTCAAGCACTTTCATTCTCTCTCCTAGAATATCATATTAGTTTCTTCATTTGTTTTTTCTGCCTTCAGTCTATCCTCCATGCATCTTCCAAATATTCCTATAGCACAGGTCTGATCACATCCATTGCTCAATAAATTCCAGTGGTTCTCTATTATTTCTTGGATTAAATATAAACTCCTGAATTAAACATTTAAAATCCTTCAAAATTTGGTTCCAACCTACTTTCCCGGGCTTATTATATGTTGCTTCTCTTCATATCCTTTATATATTTATTTTGTTCAGTCTTCAAACATGACCCTGGTTATCCCATCACCATGCATTTCACAATCTATTGTCAATTATTGGAATTCCCCTCTTCCTCATCTCTATCTTTCAGAATTCCTTGTTCGGTTCAAAGCTTACCTGCAATGCAACCTTCTACATGAGCCTTTTTTGAACCCCCAGTTGCTACCAGTAGTTTCTCTAAAACTAATTTGTATGTGTTTATATACATACACACATAAGCACACAGTAATTATATACATATACATGCCTACATATATATATGGTGAATATGTGAGTGTGTGCATACATATTGTCTCTCCTCAAAAAATAGAAGTATCAGCTTCAATTATATCTTTTTATCCCCATTATCTAAGAGAGTTTTAACATACATTAAGACTTAATAAAAGTTGTTCCATTGATTAACTGGAACCACATCACTTATCATTGAATCACTGGCATTTTGCCTTTCTATTGAATAAGAAGTAAGGCAAGCCTGAGATAGTTCAGCAAGTATATCCATAACCTAAATATTGGACTGAAAATTACCTAGCTATTTAAACAATCTGTGGCTTAACCTTCCTATGTATTATCTCAAGGACTCCAGAACTACTAGAAAGTTTTAGTTGACTTTTTGCAGTCATAAAGAATTTGTTTTAGTGGGTTCATTTGGTTTTTGGGGGATTGGAGGTGAGAAGAAGTGCCCTAGTCCAGTCAAATAGGTCACTAAGAAAGCCCTCCTTGATTGCTCTAATCTTCTAAGTATTTATGGAGTCAGACTATCACTGGAACAGATGTCTTGAGCACAGTTTTAGATTAGACCCATAAGTTTCCATACTGAGAAACAAGAATTATCTCAATGGAAGCTTTCAGTTGAGGTCTGAACTCAAATGAGATAGGAACAATTAAATTTACAAATGGGCCAATCTTTCTTGAGTACATGAATACCTTTTTTTTTTTTTTAAAGATTGGAGCAAGATATCTTGCAATTGAAATCAAGTGAATCAATGAACACACATTTATCAGGTGCCTAGTAAGTATCAGGTACTGTGCTGAGTTGAGTTTTATGATTTCACTGTCATAGAGAAATTTCCTAGAGCAAATTCCTTCATCAAATTGCATCAGTGCCTTTCCTGCAACTTCAGAGCTGCCTAGGAGAAAAGAACTTTTCCAGTTTCAAATAATCATAGCACGTGACATCGGACACCAGATCAAAACCAGGACTTTGTGAATTGAAATCAAATTCTTTATCCATTAGGACAAAATAACTATTATATAAAATCCATATGTACCAAGTAAATAGAAGGCAATTTACAGGTGAGAGGGAAGTAATAGATCAGGGAATCAGAAAATAATTCTGCATCTCATGTCTTGAGCTAAAGGGAGACTAGGCTTCTAAATAAGCTGAGGCAAGAGAGAAGTACATTCTAGGTATGGGATCAGCCTATGCAAAGTTACAGAAGTGAGAGATGAAATTTCATTTCTACAAATAAACAAGTAGGAAATTGAAGAGTACATGAGGGGAGCAATGTGTAAAAAAGGTAAGATGAAGTAAGAATACGAAAGGCTTCGAATTCCACATAGGAGAGTCTACATCTTATCTCACATAGTTGACCATCTTCCAGGTACTGATGGTGAGTGGAACCATCTTTGCAGAAGTTTTTGTACATTTTTTTGTGTGTTTCAACACAGTAATTAGGCCAGGGTTGGGTAAGGAGACAATTTTTATGTCACCTTTTATAGCCTTCTCCTCATACCAGAAGGTGAGCAGTGTGATCCTTAAAAGGCTTCTCAGACACCCAGGGGGCTGCCCAGTCCCACAATGCCACTTCCTGTGAGCAAGGTTATGACTACAGCTCCCACTGTATCTGCACCTACTGTTTCATCACTTGCCTGTTGCCACAGGACTTTGAGATAGGTAAAAATGGAAAAAAATGGTATGGATGATGCCTTTGATTCATGTAGAAGTTGGATTTAAGTGAGGCAGAGTTCCACAAAGTCATCAGCCTCACTTTCCCTTCCAGAGTCATCACAGTCCAGTGGCAAGACAGTCAAGATGACTGATGATGGCTCAAGATGCAGTTGATAATGTTGGCATCTTTGATGTCTAACCAGGCTCTAAGTGCTCCACAGTACCTTCTTCAGCAGCCTTCATGGCTGTTGAAACAAATTGTTCTCATCTGCCCATTTCACCAGGGAAAGTCTTCACATGCTTGGGGTAGACACTCCCCTAACTCACTGATGGGTTTGAGACCCCTTGGTTACCCTCAACCTGGTTTAGCCAGTCTGCCAAAACATTTTACTGGGGTGTGGCCACTTTGCATACTGCAGCTTCTTGGAGCCACAAGTGAGAGTTAGGTGCATCAAGTGGACACCAAAGTTGGAAAGAAGCCCTGAAAAGGGCTTGGCAGCCCTTACATCAGAGGTACAAGTCTTCCCTGAACACGCCCTATACCCCATTTGATCCTACAACTATAGGGAGAAGGAGTAGAGCTACTTGAACAGGGTGATGACATGGTCAGAGGTATGCTTTAGAAATATCGTTTTGAAAAGAGAAAGAATACTCTATTTGGAGCCAGAGAAAATGAGTTCAAATCTTGACTTTTCTTCTACTACTTGGGTCTCCATTTTTCTCCTAAATAATGAGGAGATGAGATTGGATCAGGGTTCTTAACCTTGGATGAGGAGCTTGAAAAATATATATTGATAAATGTTTCAACACAATTGGCTCCTTAAATATTTTACTTTGTGTATTTACAGTATTAATCCTCGAGAATGTCTATAGGCTTCCCCAGACTGCCTAAAGGATCCATCACACACACACACACACACACACACACACACACACACACACACGCCCTGGACTATATCACTTTTAGAGAATGTTCCTTATATATAAAATTTTAGATATACCAAAGAGACCTATTTTTTCATTTTATCCAAAGATATTTTTTTAAAATGTAAGATCATAATATTAGGTAAAACTTATAAATCACTTTTAGGTTTACAACATATTCTTCTCTCATACCATTTACAGGTAGGCAGAAGTATTATCATCCTCAATTTATAGATGAGGAACTGAGGTTCAATTAAATTAAATGATTTGCCAAGGATCAAACAATTGGTGTCAGAGGCAAATAGGAATGTACCAATTGTCTGTGGCATTAGTCATCACAGTTTTCAGTTTATCACAAATGAGTATCCAGTTTATTTCACTTAGATTCATGGCCAGAGCCTATGTTCCTCACTGTTGCCAGCCATTTCACATACACGTTCCACAGAACATAAAGGGGATAAGGTGAGTCAATCCCTTACTCTTCAATAGAAACCAATTCAATATTCATGTGCTTTTTGAAGGTAGATCAGGAATCTTCATATATGAAAGATAGCACATCAATCCGTTTTATGGTGCTATTACATCGTAACATGGTTAGCCAAGTCAAACTGTTTGAGATTCATTCATGGCCATCTTCTGATTAATTGATTCAGACCTCTGAGGCCATTACTCTATTCTCCTGCAGACCTTGTTGTCTCTCTGTTGGTTGTACACAGAACATCAATCTAAGCACAGAGTTCTATTTATCATCTCCAAAGACAGAGTTTAGTAATTACCTTAAAGCAAAGAATCATGTCTTCTGGATGCACAGACAGATTTGATTATGTGACTTCAAAATTCCAACATGCAAATGCTTAAAATCAAAACTCTGCTGCCAAAATTCACAAATGAAAAGAGAAACCTATAATTTAAGCTCTGATAGGCTTTGTCAATACGGCAAATTTACACAATTTTAGCGGTTTCAATCCAAATGAGTTTATTTCATAGAAAAATGCTTATCAGCTGGCAAATGTCAATTAATAAATCTGTATATTTTGAAGATGTTAGCACCAAAGATTTAGTTATCTAACTGATAGTGCCCATTCTTATGAAGTAGCTACCCTACATGAAGGCAAACATTTCTTTAAACCTGTATGTCGGTTTTTTAACAAGTTAAATTAAAATTATTCAAAACAGATTAGATATAAACTAATAGAAGCACCTTGAGGTCACAGATTCTTTCATTTTTATCTTTGTATCCCTTGAGTCCTAACCCAGTACATAGTTATGATTACATAATGGTTGATTGATTGAAAAACCAAACAAATAAATAGTAAGTTTTAAAGGGATCTAGCATGGCTAATAAAATGGCCAGCCTAAGATAGAAAAGATATTAAATTCTATGTCCCATTGATCAAAGGAAAGGGATAGGGAACAATGTTCTGATCACCGTGGTAACTAGAAATGGATACCAACTTTTATTTTAATAATGGAAGAGTCAACTGTTAAGCGAGCTTGGCAGACAACTACCTCAATTCCTCTTGAGTTTCAAGGCCTCCATTTTGTGCCTCTTGGGAATGAGATATTGAGGCAAAACAGAGAAAAGGGCCCTTATATCAACACCGATATGAAGAAAAAGTTTCACTTGTAGAGATGAGAAATTAAGTGGACATTTAATAAAATGAAGCCAGCTTCAACCAAAAGCTTTGAGACTGAACATCTTAGTGGAAGCAGGGGCCAAACATGGGAAGAGAGTATGTTCATGGAAAGTCTCTATGGAGCATGGAAGATTTCAGAATAAGCAGTCTCATAATTGAGAGGATAGTAGAACATTTGTTCAGCTAAAGTGGTTAGCTAGCTAAATGGCTCCTAAGTGAGTTTGATGATTATGCTTGTTTTGATTCTTCCTCCAAAAGGCATCTTATGTCTTCTAAGATCTAGTTATGCAAATGATGGAGCTACATTTTTGTAATAAAGAATATTTTTACATTTAAAAAGATCCCAAAGCAGCTGTACATATATCTTCAGGGGGAAAAATCACCATCTAGCACCCAAACCACTGAATGTAAGAAAAGCTTATTGGTGATCTGGGAAAACCTAGAAAGGACTGAGTCCAGATAGTTCAATCTGTCTACTTTTCAATGACAGCATAATTCGCAGTATACTAAAAGGACTTTGCGAGATGTTAAATTTATTCTGGCATGTACCAGACTAAAATTTTAGGGATACAAAAATGAAACCATCCTTGCCCTTGAAAAACTTACATTCTATCATTGATTTATTTATTGCTAAGTTGTTTTGAACTATTTGAATTTAACTCATTCACATAAAAGTATAGCATGTAGTTTCAAAAAAAGTACATTTACATTGAGATAGGCTAACAACACTTCAAAAAGATATATGCCATCAGTGAAATATGTCTTTGGTTGTTAATATATTCAAAATCTATAAATTTTTTCATTTTAGGGGCACTTTCAAGGTTTTTATAAAAATGTCATGTCTAACTACTGCATCCCTGGATTTAAAAATTCCAAAATGTTTACCTTCTTTCACCTAACCTCCCAAATCTTCCCCTCCGAACTTTGTTAACCTCATTTTCTTTCTTAGTATGCTGGGGAAGCCACGTTTTTTTTTTTTACCAATTTCATAAGTCCTCTGGATTTATTACATGATTTTTCTAAAGAATATGGAACTGAATATAGGAAAGGAAAGAGGGTTTGTTCCCAGTGGGGTAATTTTTAAGAAATGCTGAATAAAATCAATCAATCAATAAACATTTGTTAAGTACAAAAGTGATTTGAATTAACAGCTCCTGCTAAGACATTGTCTGGCCACCAAAATCCCAAAATTGGTATTTACAGTTCTTCCCAGTTTGAGAAGACAAGAAATTAACATGAGTTAATCAGAGAAATTAGAGGTGGAGATTTTTTCACGGAAAGTAAGGTAGGAATTTTGGGACGCTCAAGTAGAACTAAAGAAAAGATGTGTTACTCATCCTGTGGGTGACTGGGGAAATAGTGCTTGTCACAGCTGAAATCTCATTCTTTAGACCATGAGAGATGATGCCTAAAGGACAAGATGTGAACTATGTGACTGTGTGCTTTTACTCACTGGTGCTCACTCTGGTAGAGAGAAAACTGAGAAACAAGCTAAGAGAACAGGCCCTACTCCACCCTGACCTTACTTCTGCTTGTGTTTTTATTATTATTATTATTATAAATAAGTTAAACTACTAGGGGCATAAGCATAAGCCATTTTGTAAAAGTCCTTCTAAGTACAAAATTACCACATATGTCTCTATGTTTTATAAATTTACTTCATGGACTCTGATCAATATTAAATGTAAATAAAGAAATGAATGGATTGTATGACCAGTGTAACATTGTTTTCATCTAGAGGCAAAGCTTCATTAAACCAATCTCTAATTCAATTATTCCCAAAGGTCCTCAACTTAAATGTAGTATATTACAATATTTCTTTTTTCTTGTTTTCTCTGGTTAGTGCTTTATTTTCCCCCAGTTATATGTAAAAACAATTTTTAACATTTGTTTTTAAAACTTTGAGTTCCAAATTTTCTCTCTTCCTTCTCCAGTTCTTCTCATTGAAAAGGTAAGCAATTCGATATAGGTCATACATGTACAGTCATGCAAAACATTTCGATATTAGTCACATTGTGAAAGAAAATATAAACCAAAAAAACCTCAAGAAAAATAAAGCAAGCAAAAATTTAAAAAAATATATGCTTCAGTCTGTATTCAGACACCATAACTTCTTTTTTTTGGGATGGATAATATTTTTTATCCTAATTCCTTCACATTTGTCTTGGATCATTGTATTGCTGAGAATAGCTAAGTCATTCAGAGCTGATCATCTTACAATATTGCTACACAGTATATTTCACTTTTCATCAGCTCCTGTAAATCTTTCCAAGTTTTTCTGAGAGCATTCTGTTCATCATGTCTGATACTACAGTAGTATTCCATCATAATCACATACCACAATTTCTTCAGCCATTCCCCAATTGATGGGCATCCCCTCAATTTCCAATTCTTTGCCACCAGAAAAGAGCTATTATAAATATTTTTGTACATGTATGTCTTTTTCTTTTTATGTCTTTGGGAATACAAATCTAGAAGTGGTACTGCTAGGTCAGAGGGTATGCATGGTTTTATAGCCCTTTGGGCATAGTTCCAAATTGCCCTAAAGAATGGTTAAATCAGTTCACAACAACCAACAGTGGATTAATGTGCCATTTTTCCAAAAATCCCCTCCAATATTTTCCATTGTCCTTTTCTGTCCTTTTAGCCAATTTAATAGGTATGAGGTAGTACCTCAGAATTGGTTGAATTTGCATTTCTCTAATAAATAATGAGTTAGAGCATTTTTTCATATGGCTCTAGACAGCTTTGGTTATTTCATCTGAAAACTGTTTATATTTTTTGATCATTTATCAGTTGGAGAATGGCTCTTATTTTTTATAAATTTGACTCAATTCTCCTTATGTTTGAGAAATGAGGCCTTTATCAGAGAAACTTGCTTTAAAAATTTTCCCCCAGTTACTAGCACAAACTATATTTCCCCTCCATCCTATTGCCTCCATTTCTTCTGTTCTCTATTTCCTTTCATCCTGTCCCTCCTCAAAAGTGTTTTGCTCCTGACTATCCCATCCCCCAATATGCCTTCCCTCCTATGACTCCCCCCCTTCTCTTATCCCTTTCCCCTCGTACTTTCCTGTAGATTAAGATAGACGTCCATACCCAACTGGGCATGTATCTTATTCTCTCTTTGAACCATTTCTGATGAGAGTAAGGTTCACTCACTCCCACTTCTCTCACCACTTTTCCCACCTACTGTAAAAGATTTTTCTTGACTCTTTTTTTTCCCAGTCATAACAGAGTTTTATTTTTTCACAACAGAGAAATACAAGAGCATAGGGTTTTTAATTTTTCCATTAGTTTTTTCCCCACATTTTGCTTTTTTAAAAAATTTTCTTTTTTAACATAATGCAAACATTCCCTTCTGAGGTCCCACCTCTTTGGCCCTGCAATGCCAGGTCTCGAGAGTGGAAAAAAGAATTAAACATCTGGAACCATTTTTTCTTTCTTAGTAAGGGAACTAGATCTAAATTCGGTGGCCTGGAGGTTCCATAGACAAAAGAAAAGGGGGTGTTAACAGGAGTGTCAGAGCATATTTACAGCATATTAACATGCTGACAAAAAGGCTACAATACTGAGTATCATACAACATTAAAGAGTCAGAAACTAGGGAAAAGAACCCAGTGAAAAATACGTGGAACCAAAGGGTATCAAACAGCTGGTCAAACAATGACATTGTTAAGGCTTAAAAAGTGTATAAAAATAACAGAGTTAATATTCAGAACAGAACTTAAGATACAGAAGATATAGATGAGTTTTTCTCTAGGTTTTTTTTTTCCTTTCTGTTGAGGGGCTTGTTGGGGCTTCTCTGGGCTTTGTACATGGATCCTATATACATGGGAAGACATGAATGGCTTTCAGACCAGGGTGGGGGTGCTGGGGCTGGCCGCTAGTCTTCTGATTAGCTGCTTTCCTCAGTGTCCTTCCACTCCTGAGGGACCCTGCAGGGATGGAGGTTTGGGGATGTGGTGAAGGGGTTCTCTGGCCTGGGCCTTAGCACAGGGTGGTAAGTGCCATCATTATCGGGTTGGGTAAGAGGAGGCAATTTAGAATTCTTCTCTCACTTGCCTTGCACTGAGGCAGGTACTGAGTGTCCGAGGCCCCAGAGCCACCCCACTCCAAACCCCCAGGCAGGCCCAGTCCTTTTCCCCTGCCAGTCCGCAACAGTCTGAGGCCCCTCACAGCTGTCCTATCAAAGCCTCCTTGGTACTGGGGACTCGAGGGGTCCCCAGGCCTGAATTTCACCAGTGCCTGTGGGGAACCCAGAACCTATGCGGGGGAAGTCCATTCCACACTTTGCAATACGGTCATGGTGATTGGTGAGTGGATTGGTGAGTTTTCAGGGACTTGACTTGGCCTGGCTGCCTATGCCTATCCTGACCTCCCCCACCCCCCACCATGGAAGACACACAAACATCCTCTCCATGGTTAGGGTTCTGTTCCCCAGCCTGGGGAGGTCCAGCTCTTTCCTGGTGTGGGGTATGGGCACAGCTCCGGGGAAGGTGGACTCAGCGGGTCCCCACCATCGAAAGAGAGACTACATGATTGGGATTATTTCTAGAAGGCTAGGCAGGAGGTCAGGGAGGGTCTCATGTCCTCATTCCAGGGATCGACCATCCTCACTCCTTCCTGCCTTTGGCCCAGCTGTTCTCAGACATCTAGAGTCCACTCTGCCTATCCTGTCCCCCACCCTGCAGCCAGGACCTGGTCCCAGCTCTAGCCCAGAGCAGACAGGAATGTCAGGAGAGATAGAGGAGTATTCTTATCCTAGCCAGCACTGGAGGTAGACTGGGGCACTCTCTACTGTAGTTACAGGGCCCAGTGGGGACAGAAACCCAGGGAGCACCATTGTCAGACTAAGGAGAGGCAGGGAGGGCCAGGCGGGTGGGTGGGATAACTTTCACTGACAGCCCTCACAAAACCCCACACTATCGGGAGGCATTGGCAAAGGACTTAGAGCAGTGTGGGCACTTGTGCGGCTTGGCCTCTGTGTGCAACTTGGAGTGGATCTGCATCTCAGACTTGGTGAAGAAGGTCAAGGGGCAGACCTTACACCTGTATATCTTCCTCTCTTTGGTGGTCTCTCCTGAGGCCAGGATGGGGTAAGGCACCACGAGGACAGGGGGTCCCAAGGGGTTTTCTGCTTTGATCCTCTTGTGGCCCCGTTCTGTTTTGGGGCCTCCCAGTAGGCTGTGGCCCTGTTTCTTGCCTCTTTTATATGAGATAATTTACCCCATTCTACCTCTCCCTTTCCCTTTACCCAATGCATTCCTCTCTCACCCTTTAATTTTATTTTTTAGATATCATTCCTTCATATTCAACTCACACCTGTGCCCTCTGTCTATATATACTCCTTCTAACTACTCTAATTATGAGGAAGTTCATTAAAGTATCTTTCCATGTAGGAATATAAACAGTTTAGTCTTATTAAGCCCTTTATGATTTGCCTTCCCTGTTTACCTTTTTATACTTCTCTTGAGTCTTGTATTTGAAAGCCAAATTTTCTATTCAACACTGGTCTTTTCATCAAGAGTTTTTGAAAGTCTTCTATGTCATTGAATATCCATTTTTTCACCAGAAGGATTATACTCAGTTTTCCTGAGTAGGTGATTCTTGCTTGTAATCCTATGTTCTTTGCCCCAGGATATCATATTGCAAGCACTCCAACACTTTAATGTAGTAGTTGCTAAATCTTGTGTTGTCCTGACCTGTCCTGAAAGTATCCACAATACTTTAATCATTTTGTTCTGTCTGCCTCCAGTATTTTCTCCTTGCCCTGATAATTCTGGAATTTGGCTATAATATTCCTGGGAATTTTCAGTTCGGGATCTTTTTCAGGAGGAGATTGATGGAGTCTTTCAAATTCTATTTTACCCTCATGTTCTAGAATATTAGGGCAGTTTTCCTTGATCATTTTTTAAAGTGATGTTTAGGCTCGTTTTTTCATCATGACATTCAGGTAGTCCAATATTTTTAAAAATTCTCTCCCCTGGGTGTATTTACCAAGTTAGTTGTTTATCAAATGAGTTATTTCACAGTCTTCTATTTTTTCATTCTTTTGGTTTTGTTTGATTGTTTCTTGATGCTTCATAAAGTCATTAGCCTCCATTTGCTCCATTCTAATATTTAAGGAATTATTTTCTTCAATGAGTTTTTGTACCTCCTTTTCCTTTTGACCAATTCTACTTTTTAAGGAGTTCTTTTTTTTTCAGTGAATTTTTGTTCCTCTTTTTCTATTTATCCAATTCTGCTGTTCAAGGCATTCCTCTCCTCATTGGCTTTTTGGACCTTTTTACCATTTGGTCTAGTCTGTTTTTTAAGGTATTATTTTCTTCAGTATTTTTGTGCCTTCTTTACCAAGCTGTTGACTCATTTTTTCATGATTTTCTTCCATCATTCTCATTTCTTTTCCAAACTTTTCCTCTAGTTCTCTTACTTGATTTTCAAAATCCTTTTTGAGCTCTTCCACGTCCTGAGACCAACTCATATTTTTCTTGTAGGCTTTGGATATAGGAGCTTTGATTTTGTTATCTTTTTTTTCTAGGTGTGTATTTTGATCTTCCTTTTTACCATTGTAACTTTCTATGGTCATATGTTTTTCTGTTGCTTGCTCCTTTTTACAGCCTATTGGTTGACTTTTAATTCTTTGTTAAAATAGGGCTGTGCTTCCAGGGTGGAGGGGCACTGTCCCAAGCTTCAGGGGTTTTGTGCATCTGTTTTGAGAGATATTTCTAGGCATCTGTAAGTTTTCAGTTCTTCCCAGGTGGTTTGATCTAAAGAGAGGTGTTTACTACTCTACCAGCTTGTGCTCTGCTCTATGAGTGATCACAAACATTCTTTTCTCCCCTGCAAGTATGAGGAGGTTCTCCACTCCACTGTATACACAAGTTCTGCTATGCTAGTACTCCTCCTCACCCTCAACTGCAACCCAGACCTGAGTATAGGCAAATAAACAGAATCCTGGCTTAATGCTAGCAAAGAGACCCCTATAATCTCCTTCTGAACAGTTATTTGAGCCCTTTAGCACTTGTCGGCTGAAAGCTCTGGAAGGAGTAGCCACTGCTGCTGATTCAGTGGCTGCCAAGGGCCTGTTATTGGTTTGCTGTGGCCAGGGCTGTGCTGGTGCCACACTCTTTGCCCACACTCAGATTGAGGACATAGTTCTGGGTCTCCTTGTTGATTGGTTGATGATTGCCCAAGGTCCTAAGTCAGAGGACTCAGTTACTATGAATGGTGAGTGGGCTCAATTATCCATCCTTTAAAGTCTAGGAGTTCCTAAATACTTGAAGATCCATGTGATTTAGTCAAATTTAATCTCTAGGTCGGAGTCTTTGTTCCTGTTTGGACTTCCTTGAAGCCTTCATAATTCACTTGCCTACCTTAATTAGTGATTGCTGACCATCCGGAGTTCAATCTATAAATTTTGTTCTTATTTATCAAGACTGATATTTTCTGTCACTGGTTAAATCTACAAGGAACATGCAGGATGGAAAGAAGACAGGAAGCATCCCTAAGATTTCTGAAAATGCGAACCTTGAAGGGCAAAGTGAATCATGTTATCTTTGGCAAATTCTTCCATTGGTAAGAAAAAGAGTCATCCCAGCTGTCAGCACATGGTGTAATAACATAGATGTTCTTTGGTATTTTGATTTGCATACCTTACAAGTGATAAAAAAACAAAATATATTCATAATAAGAATTACTACTTGTACTACTCCTACTCCTACTTCTACTCCTACTCCTGCTACTACTAATTTCCTTTTCATAAAGATCTTGATTTATCATAAAAGTATAAGACTGAGGCTTAGACTGTAGTTCACATAGTCCCTGAGAGAGCAAGGTCTGCTTCTGGTATTCCTTGAAAATGGGCATTGGTATGCTTGAAGCATCGTAGGGTGGGGGAAAGCTGCAACAGCTTGAAGCACTGGAGAAAGTCATAGCTTTAAGGTTAATCTGTTTTTAACTCTGACACAACCCTTACTGTCATGTTGAACAGCTTGGGCAAATGTCCTACAAGCTTGTGTGCACTAAAACCTCTCAATCAATAGGGGATATGTCCACGAGGTGGACAGAATCAACATATCTGAAGTATTCAAATAAATCCCTAGAGAGATAGCATAAAAACTCAATAATTATCACTTCAAAAATATATCTGGGACTATATCAGAAAGCCTTCATCAACACAATTGATCTTCTAGTCAAAAATTGAATAACCACCCCCAGAGGTACCAAGTGGAACCATTGTATTCATGACATTATTCCTCCACATGCCTTTCTATAGGTTAGTTCATTAGGAGGAAATACACAAATATGTGGATAACTGAGGCTATCATTATTCTAATAACTGACTGGCAGGAGATGACATTTTTTCTGCTCCTTAAATATCTTAGCCACACTTGTAATTATAGAATAATGGAGGTAGCCCGGGTTGTAGACAAGATATGACACAGGCCAACCTTGTAGGTCCAGTTTGATGTTGGAATGAAATGAGATGCTCTTAGAACACCTGGCAGTAAACAAACGTTTTGCTTAGCCATAGTACAGGAAGGATATTCAGAACAAGGAAAGGATTTACCGGCCAAGATGGCAGCTGGAAAGCAGGGACTAGCATGAACTCCCCACTGAGTCCCTCCAAAAACCTATAAAAATGGCTCTGAACCAATTCTAGAACTGCAGAACCCACAAATTAGCAGAGGGAAGCAGGGCTTTAGCCCAGGACAGCCTGGATGGTCTCTGGGTAAGGTCTATCCTGCACAGAGCTGGGAGCAGAGCAGAGCAGTGTGGAGCAGAGCCCAACGTGGGCAGCACAGACCAACCAGACCAGGAGCTGGGCAGAGCGTGCCCTAGAGCCCTGAATCAGTGAGCTGCAGCAGTTACCAGACTTCTCAACCCACAAACACCAAAGACAACAGAGAAGGTTAATGGAAAAAGCTGCGGGAGTGGAAGGAGTTGGCAGGTTCAGCCACCCCTGGGGCAGTGGAGGTGGCGCAGCTACAGAACTACAGCTGCAGTTGCTTCCTGCCTCAGGCCCACCTGGTGGGAGAAATTAAGTGGCAGATCATAGCAGGAGTACAGAGCCTGCTGAAGACCTAAGTCCAGTCTGGGTTGGGGGTTCTTGGGGAAGGAGGAGTGCTGGTGTGGCAAAGCTGGCGTATCCCCCAAGCTTGGAACATAATTCTCTTAACTCTACAAGCAATCATACCCCACTGAAAGACTCAAGGGTCAAGTTAGTTGGATGGGAATATGGCCAGGCAGTGAAAACGCACCCAGATTCAGTCTCAGACTTTGGAATCTTTCTTTGGTGACAAAGAAGACCAAAACATACAGACAGAAGAAGTCAACAAAGTCAAAGAGCCTACAACAAAAGCCTCCAAGAAAAACATTAACTGTT
>CM053622.1:591296595-591309763 GCA_028646595.1 Phalanger gymnotis
AAAATATACTGAAGAAAATAACACCTTAAAAAATAGACTAACTCAAATGGCAAAAGAGCTCCAAAAAGCCAATGAGGAGAAGACTGCCTTGAAAGGCAGAATTAGCCAAATGGAAAAGGAGGTCCAAAAGACCACTGAAGAAAATGCTACCTTAAAAATTAGATTGGAGCAAGTAAAAGCTGGTGACTTGATGAGAAATCAAGATATTATAAAACAGAACTAAAAGAATGAAAAAATGGAAGTCAATGTGAAATATCTCATTGGAAAAACCACTGACCTGGAAAATAAATCCAAGAGAGATAATTTAAAAATTATTGGACTACCTGAAAGGAAAGGATTTATCTAAGTATAGCTTCTCTGTGCCAGCGTTGGGCATGCTACTAGTTCCATGGTCGAAAGGTTAAAGGAGAGGATGGAGCTCCTTGTACCATGGCTCTTTATACTCTGACAACCAAGAAGTCACGTCATTGGCCTTAGCTATTAGTCTTTTGTGTTAATCAACTGTCAATGGTAGTTTCATTACCCTTTAAAAAAATAATGAGCCTAGACTGTATGGCAGGGGATGATGATAGATATTCCTATTACAACAGCCTGATACTAATTTTTTTTAGTTGTCCTGGAAATTATGCTAAATGACATGAAGAATTATTTGGTTACTAGGGTGTCTGTTGTTTCTGGGCCTTGATTTCCTCATCCATAAAATGAGAAGGCTTGAGCTAGATAGTTTCAGAAGTCTCTGCTGGCTCTAGATCTATAAGCCTAAATTTCAGACCATCAAGGTAATGTTGACTCACATCAGTGATCAGGCAGACCCCTGGGGGCATGAAAAGAAGGGCATTCCTCACTTAAGACAGAGGAGGCAGCATCCGGCTGGAAGGGGAGCAAGCTTAAACTAAGGAGGTAAGATAAGTGGGGATCTGGGATTGTTTGTAGAAAGATGGGATGTAAGGGACTAATATGAGTGGGCAGACTGGTTGCCACAGCAGAGCTTATGGGCTAGGATATCCACATTATGTGAGGAACACAAAACATAGACTATAAAAGAGTTTCTCTGATTCAGTCTGCTTCCCTCAAATATTCAATCTTTTTTTCAAATTGAATTTGTTTGTGTTCCCTTGCCCTTCCTCACTCCAGTGGCGTGGTCATGAGAAAATCTGCCAAAAGTACTTTATAATTCTGCTGCTGTTTTATAGGTTCATACAACCAAAGAGTTGGGACTGTTTTCAGCTCTAAAAGTTGTTCAAAAAGAAAACATTGAATCTACAGACATAAAAGTAGGAGAAGATTTATCCAGCAACAAAAACATACCTATTTGATAATAAAATCAATACAGGCATGGTGGGTACAGAAGATTTTTCCTGGGCAAGTCACTTAACTTGTCTGCCTTCCTTTCCTTAAATATAAAATGGGGATTATCAATAGAATTTACATCCTAGGATTTATATGGGGATATAATGGGAAATATTTGAAAAGTGCTTTGTAAACCTCAAAATAATGTGTAAATGCTAGCTAAATTACAGTGATTGTTGTCATTATTATTTAGAGTTGGGAGATGCCTTAAGGGCAATCTAGTCTGATTACTCCTCCTCTCCAGTTTAACCAGAGAAGAAATAGAGGGAACAGTAAGTTGAAGGAATTTGTTTAAAGTGATATAGATAAATAAAAGAGGCAATGTTTGAATGGAGGTCCTCTGACCTGGTCCTATAGAATCAGTACTTAATCTAATGTATCAGGCTAATTTCCCTTAAACAATAACTATAGGTGGAAGATAAACTGGGAACAGAATTGAATTAGAGAAGATAAAGCCAGATTGCATTTGGGAAACTGCAAAGCATCTCATGCCTATAAAATCATCCCATTGTTTTAACATCAATATCATTATATAGTCATTCTACATAACTTGAATCAATACAACCACAACTGTCAGAAAAAAAAATTAATTGGAGATGGCTCAAAGGCGAATTGAAAGATATTCAGTAATCATAAATAGGCAGCATCATACTAGTAATAATTTCTTGTCAGAAATGCTCTTGTCAGAAATACAAAAGATAATAAGAATATATATGATCAGAAAAGGGGGTAACCAAGTCAAGTAGTAAGAGTTTCCTCTTTATTTCCATTGTCATCACCCTTATATGTATCCTCATGTTCATTAAACTAAATTTTCATAACAGTTTCATAATAGGTCTCTTGTCATCCCCTTTCTTTCATCTCTAATTTTTTCTTTCATATCACTGCTAGATAGATCTGGATAACTGATGGCAACTCAAATTCTGCTTGTTCCCACAAAATAAAGGAAGGTATACCACAGTGTGTGTAGAACCTCCTTGGTGGATTTCTGGAAAGAAGGGAATAAGAATCCCTTAGGATGTGAAAGGATGAAAAGTTAGGCTGATCAGTGGGATCAAAAATCTGTTAAAGAATCAGGACCTTTTCCCTCACGTTCACTGATGTATCATGAATTATTTTTCAGCTTTGAGTTGTTAATTCTGAATTGACGACATATTTCTTATAGTCTCCTATCTCTTCTTTCTATTGCCATAATCCCTGTTCTGACCCTCTTTACCACAAGGATAAACTAGAAAAATAATTCATAATAGAGCTCTCAATCCTTCCTTCAAGCAACTGTTATTTTAATCCTCTTCATCCATTGATTTGGTTATGGTACTCCTTAACTCAATACTCTTCTATATCTCTCTGTTAACTCAACATTAAAATTGAAGCACTTTCACTAGACATTCAAAGCTCCCCTTCCCCAACCATCCTTTCTAACCAAATATTATTTTATACCTCTTCACACACTCAATACCTTAAACAGGATTGTATGCTGTTCCTCCCTCCCCAAATATGCTCTAGGTATAGGATTTGGCTCCTCCATGCTTTTGTTTCTGGTATTGTACAAATTTTGCATGAACTGTCCTTACTTTTCATATTAAAATTTCAATCCATTCTTTTGAGTCTAATTCAAGGGCCTGCTTCTTTGAGGAAAACCTTCTCTCACAATGCACTGTAAGTGGTAAGTATTTTTACCCGAGACCTTAATAATCCTTAAAAATATCTAATGAATATCTTGTAACATTGTATTAGAATCTTGTTGTTGTAGGCATTATCTTTTCCTCATCTTTATTTCTTCCTAACTTGGTTTCTCTTTTGGCCTTTCCTTTTATCCACTTGATGATCTATTTACAAATAACTGATTCTAAAATGACTCCTGTGTTGGTAACCATTCATTTTCTAACAAAGACCTAATTTATTTTACTTTCTGTCATCATGAGAACATAGATTTAGAAATAGAAGGGGCTGAAAGGTCACATATTTCAACAACTTCATTTTACATATATGGAAACTTAGGTCTAGTGAGATGAAGTAGTTTGCCCAAGATCACACTAGAAGTGGCAGAGACACAAATCAAACTTAAGTCATTTTTATTTCAAATCCAGCTGCACCATGCTATCTAACCATCCAATTCTTTTCTTGAAAAAATAAATCATGTTATACAGGCTCAAGGCTTCTGAATCACCTATAAACGTTTGCTCTCTTGAATTTCTTAATCCCAAATCATATATTTTTGTCATCCTTTTCTGTGCTAAACATCATAATTTAATGGTTGAATTTGATTTTATGTGACCATAGGCAATTCACTTAATTTCTCTGGGCCTCAGCTTCTTCATCTGTAAAATAAAGGGTTTTGGTTTGATAATCTTTAAGATTCCAAATATATGCTTCTCTGATTAACTTGGAGGATCTTGTCAAATTTATCATGTAATTTGTTTACTTCTTCCTTTGCAATGCATGTTGGAACAAAACCTAGACTAATCTTCTTGATTGTCTGTTGGCTTAAGCTCAGACTGATCACGGCAAGGAGAGATGACTAAGTGTCCCATGAAATACTGTTTCTTGCTTCTTTTGGGATCATAGTAACATTGACTAACTCCCTGAGCCTTTATTGCCCTGAGTCATTATTCCATTTTTTAACTATTTTTAAACATTTACTGTTCTAATTCTTGAGTGTCAATATAATTATGGTTCAACTCTTCACATATGGTGTCAGCTCATTGCTTAGATAGAAAGATTTTGTATTCTAAGTGTCAACATATCATAAACAGTAGTTTGGAAATATTTTCAAATTTTGATTTTTGATGATTCTTGATTTCCATAATGTGGATTATCCATTTTATGAACTATTTGAGTATATCAAAAGCCATTCCTGGCTACTTGTGTGGATTGTGGAGGCATATATCTAATCTATAAGTGGATTTTCCTTAGTTTTTACTCCTTGGAGGAATATCTTTCCTCATTTCAATTTGATGAATGACTACTATTTGTGAAATTCTTTTGAAGGCTATGGATGGAAACACAAAGTAACAATTTGAATCTCTTTTCTACCACTTATGAGCAATGAGACCTTGGACAAGTCATTGAACCTTTCTGAACACGTATGATCTATATCACAGTCTAGCTGCGAAGAACAAAGGCATGACACATTTAAAACATTTTGTAAATTTCAACTATTATAAATTATATGCAATAATGATGACAATAATGATGATGATGATCATAGTACAGTATCATTCCTGGCCTCAGAAAACTTATAGCTTGGATGAAAGGATAAATTAAAAAATAACTGTAGAATAAGTCAGAATTTGAACAATTGAGAAGCTGTATGCCATAGTAGAAAGAGCCCTCAATTTGGAGTTAGATTGGGATTTCAATTCCAGCTCTTCTTCTTACTCCTTAACATTAGGTAAATTAATTTCTCAAAGTTTCAGTTTCCTCATCTATAAAAGGAAAGGATTTGGAATGGTTGACTCCAAAGTTTTCTTTGTGCTCTTAGCCCTTGAATGAATCATATTTCTCAAGGATAGGAATAAAAATGAGATGAGCTTTAGAGGTCTTTTCCATTCTTAAGTTTCTAACTTGATATTTCTGAGTCAGTGATGAAATATATTTATGCATCACCATTATTGGATGATTAGATTACCCAGAACATGCAATGGAATGATGTGGAATTTGCTTATTAATTATTTGGCAAAATTCCTTGTACTCAAAAGAATATAATTACAAGTGCTTAAAAAAAAAACAGAATGAAAGGTGTTTTTATTCCTTTTCACTGACCCAACAGGGTATATATGAAACCTATTCTTTGCTTGCTCCATATTTATTCATATTGAAATTCATATTGCCACAGGTAGGGAGATTGGTAAGCTTATCATGAAGTTCAAGCACTGAAGAGGTTTTATGAGATTTGTAGAAGAGTAATTATCAGAGCCTTCTAAGACACCTTAATTGTTTATAAATCCACTTGGGTTTCCATCCTCACTGATGTAATGCCTTCTTCAGAATATATTTATGGGTTCACAGGAACATCTTTCCTATCATTTTTCAGACTAACCTATACCAAAAACCTTCCCCATAACCTAATTATTCCCTCCCTCAAATTTTAACTTCCATATTCATCCCTTGTGGCAAATAAGATAATTGACAGGTCTTTGATTTGGTCTAGACATGTTATTCAGGAGACCAAGCCCTAGCTGGCCTAGTGCAGAAATATTGCAAATTGTTTAGTCTAAATATTCCCTGTTTCTATTTTTCTCAATGGTTCTAGGGATCCATTGGCTAACTTTGAATAGCCTGTCCTTAGCATGAACTCGGTGAAGGTCACAAACCATTCTCTGCACTCTTAGAAGCATTGTATGAAGCAGACACATACTATATCTCTACAACCATTCCTCATATTTATATCTTCTCTTGGGTGTCCAAACCAAAATGCCTATCCTACTATCAGATATTTAGAAACATATTTAGCCCTGTCAAGTCAAAGACATCACTTTCACCTAATCCCTGAAGAACTAATATCATTAAAGCCAGATACACTTACCAGGATCAAAACTGTTAATTAGCCACTATTTAGGGGGAAAAGTAATCAATATGAGTGACTTTTATAGCTTGCCATCCTTCCTGTCTTAACTTTGGTGCTATTTATCAAAGAAAAGATCAGTGTGTAGCCAAGATGGGGGAGTAAGCAGCAAGTCACTCTCATTCTCCTTTACTGACCTAGAAAAATCCAGAAAATACCACCCCAGGAAAAATCCTGGAACAGTGGAGCCAGAAAAAAGATGGGGGCCAACAGTTTTTTAGCTCACAAAGCTAGGAGGATTAAAAGGAAAGGTCCCCCTTGCTGTGGCTGAAGTGCACCAGTATGGGATGGGAGGCATCCTGGCAAGCCAGCAGCAATCCCTACCTCAGTAAAGCAGCAGGAAATCCTGAGGTGCAGAATGGTGGAGCAGGCAAGCACCAACATCAGGATCACCCCCCCACCCCGTCTTGTGCCTTCACACAGCCAGGGGAATCAGCAGACACCAGCACAGAGAACCACCACTTGCATCACAGACAGGTGTCCACCAGTGGCTGAGCCTCCCCATGCTCTAGGAAAACCCCCTGGAAGGAGGAGACCTCCAGCAGGTAGATTATACCTCCCCCACACTTCACCCTGCCAGCTTCAGTGTAACCCTGGAGAAATCCAGAAAGACCTCACCTCTCCCTGACACACATCACCTACCAACTTCAACTTCAGCTCAGCACCAGGTAAGCTACAGCATTAATCAGCTTCTAGCTACCAGAACCAGAGGCCCCAATACACAAAGCCAGTAACCAGGCCCCTAGGCCCCAGCATAAAAAGCATAGGACAGAGCCCCCTGTGTCCCAGAAGCAGAGATCAACTTTAAAAGCCAGGAAAAAGGCAAACACAAGGAGTAAAAAGCAACTTTGAAAAGCAAAGACCATAGATTCTTACTATGGGAACAGGGAAGATCAAAACACAAATTCGGAAGAGAGCCGAATTCTCACTATACCTACATCCAAAACCTCAAAGGGAAACATGAACTGGCCTCAAGCTGAAAAAGACTTCTTGGAAGAGCTCAAGAAGGATTTTAAAAGCCAAATTAGAGAAGTAGAAGAAAAATGAACAATTACTTTAAAAATACAATTGACAAAATGGAAGAAAATAATTCACTGAAGAAAACAACTCCTGAAAAAGTAAAATTAGCTGAATGGAAAAGGAGGTCCAAAAGTGAACTGAGGAAAACAATTCCCTAAAAATTAGAACTAGGCAAGTAGAAGCTAATTGAATCTATGAGGCATCAAGAATCAATCAAACAAAATCTAAAGAATGAAAAAAACAGAGGAAAACATAAAATATCTCATTCTAAAAACGACTGACCTGGAAAATAAATCCAGGAGAGATAATTAAAGAATTATTGGTTTGCCAGAAAGCCATGATGAAAAAAAAAAAAGGAGCCTAGACAGCATCTTCCAAGAATCATTAAGGAAAACTACTCCAAGGTCCTAGAACCAGAGGGTACAAGAGTCATTGAAAGAATCAACCAAACACCTCCTGAAAGAGATCCTAAATTGAAAACTCCAAGGAATATTGTAGCCAAATTCCAGAATTATCAGATCAAGGAGAAAATACTGAAACTATAGTCAGGATCACACAGGAGCTTGCAGCTTCTATATTAAAAGACCGGAGGGCTTGGAATATAATATTTCATAAGGCAATGGAGGTTGGATTACAACCAAGGATCAACTACCCAGAAAAGTTGAGCATATTCTTTCACTCAAGGCAATGGACATATAATGAAATAGGGGATTTCCACACCTTCCTGATGAAAAATGGAAAGTTTGGTCTTCAGATATAAGACTCAAGAAAGGCATAAAAAGGGAAATAGGAAAGAAAAAAATGCTATTCAATAAGTGCAAACTGTTTACATCCTCACATGGGAAGATGATATTGTAAATCTTGAGTATTGCATTTTTATTGTGACATTTAAAAGGGTTATATGTAGACAGAAGGTGTGAGTACAAATTAACTGATGTGATGATAAAAAATCTAATTAAAGGGTGAAAAGGGATAGTAATGGGAGAAGAGGAAAAGAAGGCAGAAAAGGGTAAATTATATCACATGAAGAGGCACAAAAATATATTACAGTAGAAGGAAAGAGGGAAGATGAGTATTGTTTGAACTTTACTCTCATCAAATTTGGTTCAAGGAGGGAATAACACACTCAGGTATAGAAATCTAACTTGCCCTACAGGCAGTAGGAGAGGAAAGGGTAAAGAAAGGTATATTGGGTTTGGGGGAGTGAAATGGGAGGTAAGAAGTAGTAAGGGGAAATGGAAAGAAAAGGGAGGAGGGCCTGATAGAAGGAAAGAAAGATTGAAGGGGATGATGGCCAAAAGCAAAATTCTTTTGATGAGAGAAAGGGAGAAGGGAGAAATAAAAGCATAAATGGGAGGGGCAGTGATAGGATGGAGAGAAAGACACAGATAGCAATCATAACTGTGAATATGAATAGGATGAACTGTCCCATAAAAATGGGAACAGATAGCAGAACGGATTAAAAACCATAATCCTACCATATTTTGTTTATAAGAAACACATTTGAAACAGGGAGATACACACAGGGTAAAGGTAAAAGGCTGGAGTGGAATATATTATGATTCAGTTGAAGTAAAAAAAAAAAAGCAGAAGTAGCAATCCTAATGTGCGACAAAGCAAATGCAAAAATAGATCTAATTAAAAGAGACAAGGAAGGAAACTATATCCTGCTAAAAGGCACCATAAACAATGAAGTAATATCATTACTAAACATATATGCACCAAGGGGTATAGCAACCAAATTCATGGAGGAGAAGTTAAGAGAGTTACAAGAAGAAATAGACAGCAAAACTATACTAGTGGGGTACCTCAAACTCCCCCTCTCTGAACTTGAAAAATCTAACCTCAAAATAAGCAAGAAAGAAGTTAAAGAGGTGAATAAAATTTTAGAAAAGATAGATATGGTAGACCTCTGGAGAAAATTGAATTGACATAGAAAAGAACATACCTTTTTCTCAGTGGTACATGGCATATACACAAAAATTGACCATGTAATAGGGAATAAAAACCTCACAATCCAATGCAGAAAGGCAGAAATATTTAATGTATCCATTTCAGATCATGATGCAATAAAAATTATATATAATAATGTGCCATGGAAAGATAGACTAAAAATTAATTGGAAACAAAATAATCTAATCCTAAAGAATGAGTGGGTCAAACAACAAATCATAGAAACAATCAATAACTTCATTCAAGAGAATGACAATAATAAGAGAACATACCAAAACTTATAGGATGCAGCAAAAGCAGTTCTTAGGGGCAGTTGTATATCTCTGAATGATTATGTGAATAAAATAGAGAAAGAATAGATCAATGATCGGGCATACCACTGAAAAAACTAGAAAAAGAACAAATTGAAAATCCTCAATTAAATACAAAATTAGAAATACTGAAAGCTGAAGGAGAGATGAAAAGAATTGAAAATAAGAAAACTGTTCAACTAATAAATAAAACTAAGAGCCAGTTTGACAAAAAAAACCATAAAATTGATAAACCTTTGGTTAATCTGATTTAAAAAAAAAAGAAAAAAGAAAATCAAATTACCAGTTTCAAAAATGAAAGGAGATGAATTCACCACCAATGAAGAAGAAATTAAAACAATAAATAAAAACTATTTTGCCAACTGTATGCCAATAAATTTGACAATCTTAGTGAGATGGATAAATATTTACAAAAAAAAATATAAATTGCCCATTTTAAGAGAAGAGGAAGTAAAATATTTAAATAACCCCATCTCAAAAAAAGAAATTGAAAAAGCCATCAGTGAACTCCCTAGGAAAAAACCTCCAGGGCCAGATGGACTTATAAGTGAATTCTATCAAACAATTAAAGAACAATTAATTCCAATACAATGTAAACTATTTGGGAAACTAGGCAAAGAAGGAGTCCTACCAAATTCTTTTTATGATACAAATGAAGAGACAAAACAGAGAAGTAAAGTCATAGACCAATTTCCCTAATGAATACAGGTGCAAAAATTCTAAATAAAATAGTTTAGCATACAGATTACAGCAACTTATCATGAGAATAATACACTTTGATCAGGTGGGATTTATACCAGGGATGCAGGGCTGGTTCAATATCAGGTAAATTATAAGCATAATTGATCACTTCAACAACAAAACTAACAGAAACCATATGATTATCTCAATAGATGCAGAAAAAGCTTTTGACAAAATGCAACACCCATTCCTATTAAAAACACTAAAGAACATAGGAATAAATGGAGCCTTCCTTAAAATGATAAGTAGCATCTACCTAAAACTATCAGCAAGCATTATATGTAGTGGTAATAAGCTGGAAGCATTTCTAATAAGACCGAGGGTGAAACAAGGATGCCCCTTATCACCATTGTTATTCAATATGGTACTAGAAATGTTAGCTTTTGCAATAAGAGAAGAAAAAAAATTGAAGGAATTAGAATACGCAAAGAAGAAACTGAGTTATCACTCTTTGCAGATGATATGATGATATACTTAGAGAATCCAATAAAAAATACTAGAAATAATAAACAGGATTAGCAAAATTGTAGAATATAAAATAAACCCACATAAATCATCAGCATTTCTATATGTTCCTAACAAGACTCAATAGCAAGAAAAAGAAAGACAAATTCCATTTAAAATTACTGCAGACATAAAATATTTGGGAGTCTACCTGCCAAAACAAACACAGGAACTATATGAACACAATTACAAAACACTTCTCACACAAATTAAGTCAGATCTAAATAATTGGAGAAACATCAGTTGCTCATGGGTAGGCCAATCTAATATAATAAAAAATGACAATTCTACCTAAATTAATTTCTTTGTTCAGTGCCCTACCAATCAAACTACCAAAAATTATTTTATGGAGCTAGGAAAAATATAACAAAATTCATCTGGAAGAACAAAAGGTGTAGAATATCCCGGGAAATAATGAAAAGAAATGCTACAGAAAGTAGACTAGCCATACCAGATTTTAAATTGAATTATAAAACAGCTATTATCAAAACTACTTGGTACTGCCTAACAAATAGAGGGGTAGATCAGTAGAATAGGTTAAATATACAAGGCATAGCAGTCAATGACTATAGGAAATCTGCTATTTGATGAACCTGACCCCAGCTTCTGGGATAAGATGTCATTATTTCACAAAAACTACCAGGAAAACTGGAAAATAGTATGGCAGAAACTGGATGTAGACCAAGGTCTGATACTGTATACCAAAATAAAGTCCAAATGAGTACACAATTTAGATATAAAGGGTGATACTTTAAGCAAATTAGGAGAGCAATTAATAGTTTATCTGTAAGATTTATGGACAATGGAGGAATTTTGTGACCAAACAAGAGATAAAGAACATTATGAAATGCAAAATGGATAAATCTGATTACATTAAATTGGGAAGTTTTTGCACAAATGAAGCCAACGAAACCAAGATTAGAAGGGAAGCAGAAAACTGGGAAAGAATTTTTATGAGTATCTCTGATAAAGACCTTATTTCTAAAATATATAGAGAACTGAGTCAAATTCATAAGAATACAAGTTATTACCCAATTGGTAAATGGTCAAATGATGTTAACAGGCAGTTTTCAGAGGAAGAAATTAAAGTTATTTATAATCATATGAAAAAATGCACCAAATCACTATTAATTAGAGAAATGCAAACCAAAACAACTCTGAGGTACCACATCACACATATCAGATTGACTAACATGACAAAACTGGAAAATGATAAATGTTGGAGAAGATGTGGAAAAAATTAGAACACTATTTCATTGTTGGTGGAGTTGTGAACTAATCCAACCATTCTGGAGGTCAATTTGAAACTATGCCCAAAGGGTTATAAAAAATGTGCATGCCCTTTCACCAAGTAATACAATTTCTGGGGCTTTATCCCAACGAGATCATACAAGTGGGAAAGGGACTCATATGTACAAAATATTTATATCAGCTCTTTTTGTGGTGGCAAAGAATTGGAAATCAAGGGGATGCCCATCAATTGGGGAATGGCTAAACAAGTTATGGTATATGAATGTAATGGAATACTATTATGCTGTAAGAAATGATTAACAGGCAGACTTCAGAAAAACCTGGAAAGACTTATACGAACTGAGGCTGAGTGAAGTGAGCAGAACCAGGAGAACATTGTATACATTAACAGCCACAATGGGTGATGACTAACTTTGATAGACTTAGCTCTTCTTAGCAATGCAAGACTTAAAACAATTGCAAAAGACTCATGATGGAAAATGCCATCCACATCAAGAGAAAGAATTATAGAGTCTGAATGTGGATCAAAGCATACTATTTGCTCTATTTTTTTTTTGCTTTGGTTTTTTCTTTCTCTTGGTTCCTCCCATTCATTCTAATTCTTCTATACAATATGACTAATGTGAAAATATGTTTAATACTAAAGTATATGTAATCTATATAAGACTGCATGCTGTCAAGAGGAGTGGGGATGGGAAGGAGGTGGAGAAAATTTAAAACTTATGGAAATGAATGTTAAAAACTTAATTAAATTTAAAAATTAAAAAAAAAAAAGATTGGCTGGTATTGACTCTGCTACAACAATGTAACCCTTGATTGTCCTTCCACCTGAGATCATTATTCACTGATTCTTCAACACAACAGTCAAGACATAATAATAATAATAATAATAATAATAATAATAATAATAACAGCAATAACTAGTATTTCTATAGTGCTTTAAGATTTACAAAATGCTTTGCAAATATTTTATTTATTTGTCACAACAGTCCTGAGAGTAAAGTGCATTTTACAGATCAGAAAACCAAGTCAGAGAGGTTAAATGACTTGCCTAGGATTACATAGGTAGGAAGTGTCTGAAAATGGAATTAAAATTGTATCTCTCTGAAACCAGGTTCAGTTATCTATCCACTATACCACCTAGCTAGGAAGAAGATATTTATCGAATTGGACCTCTAGCTAGACGTCATATAATCTGATCCAGATATAAAAAGTTGAAACATTAGAAAATGTCCTTTCCTGTCAAGACAAACCCAGGACCTATCTGAACACAATTACAAAATACTTTTCACACAAATAAAGCCAGATGTAAATAAATAGAAAAACATCAGTTGCTCATGGTTAGGCTGAGCTAATATAATAAAAATGACAATTTTACCTAAATTAATTTACTTATTCAGTGCCATACCAATCAAACAACCAAAAAATGTTTTACAGAGCTGGATAAAATAATAACAAAATCCATCTGGAA
>CM053622.1:591309863-591325278 GCA_028646595.1 Phalanger gymnotis
GCAGCCGAGCTTCCGGCGTTCTCAAGGCCCGCCTCAATGACCAGAGACCATTGGTTTCCCAGCTGGCCCCTCCTAAGTCACCAATCCACACCCACACAGGTTTCACACCTGACAGGGCCCTGGCCCTGGGGCTTAGCACTTAACAGCTGAAAGTACTTCCACTCAAAAGAAACAAAAGCCATGCTAATGAGACAATTTTGCTTAACAACACAGTGGCCTAGCTGTAACGGCTATAAAACTGTATTATAAAGTGATAGTCATCAAAACTACTTGGTACTGACGAAAGGGCAAAATGGAAATTGAAAGACTCACCCAATCACCTCTTGAAATGAAAATTCCCAGAAATATCAAAACAAAATTCTAGACCTTGAAGATCAAGGAGATAATCCTACAAACAGAGTGGTGGGTCAGTGCAATAGGTTAGGTACACAAATTGCAGTAGTCAATGACTACAGAAATCTACTCTTTGATAAACCCAAATAGTCCAGCTTCTGAGTTAAGAATTTATTATTTCACAAAAACTGCTGAGAAAACTGGAAAATAGTATGGCAGAAACTGGACATGGATCAATATCTTATAGCTTATACCAAAATAAGGTCAAAATGGGTTCACAATTTAGGTATAAAGGCTGATACTATAAGCAATTTGGGAGAGCAAGGAATAGTTTACCCGTCAAATTTATGGAGAAGGGAAGAATTTATGGCCAAACAAGAGATAGAGAGCATTACAAAATGCAAAATGGATAATTTTGATTATGTTGAATGGAAAAGTTTTTGTACAAACAAACTCAATGCAACAAAGATTAGAGGAGAAGCAGAAAATTGGGAAAGAATCTTTAGAACCAGTATCTGTGCTAAAGGTCTCATCTCTAAAATATACAGGGAACTGACTCAAATTTTTTGGAATACAAGTCATTTTCCAATTGATAAATGATCAAAGGATATGAACAGGCAGTTTTAAGAGGAAGAAATTAAAGATATCTATAGTCATATGAAAAAATGGTCTAAATCACTATTGATTAAAGAAATTCAAATCAAAACAACTCTTAGGTACCATATCTCTCCTGTCAGATTGGCTAACATGACAAAAGAGGAAAATAATAAATGCCAGAGAAGATATGGAAAAATAGGAAAACTATTACATCGTTGGTGGAGTTGTAACTGATCCAGTCATTCTGGAGAGCAATTTAGAACTATGCCCAAAGGGCTATAAAAATGTGCATACCCTTTGACATAGCAATACCATTTCTAGGACTGTATCCCAAAGAGATCACACAAGTGGGAAAGGTAGCCATATGTACAAAAATATTTATAGCAGCTCTTTTACTATTGGCAAAGAATTGGAAACCAAGGGGATGCCCATCAATTGGGGATTGGCTACACAAGTTATGATATATGAATGTAATGCTATAAGAAATGAGGAGCAGATGGACTTCATAATAATCTGGAAAGACCTACATGATATGATGCTGAGTGAGGGGAACAAAACCAGGAGAATATTATACACTATCACAGACAAACAGTACCTATGATGACTAATTTTGATAGACTTGGTGCTTCTCAGCAATACAAGATTCAAAGATAGCTCCAAAAGACTCATGATGTAAAAAGTTATCCATATCCAGAGAAAGAATTATGGAGTTTGAATGCAGATTGAGACAAACTATTTACTCTTTTTTTTCCTTTTTTTTTTTGTTTTGTTTCTTCTTTCTCATGATTTATTCCATTGGTTATAATTCTTCTTTACAACTGAACTATTATGTAAACAAGTTTAATGTGGTGGTATATGTACAACCTATATTGGATTACATGACAATGTAATCTGGGGGGAGGGGGGAGGAGAGAGATGAGGAGAAAATTTGGAACTCAAAAACTTGTGGAACTGAGTGTTTTAAACTAAAATTAAATTTAAAAATTCAAAAAGAAAAAAAATGTCCTTCCAGTTCCAAATAATTCAACCCTCCCCCCTCCTCCAACCACCACATATCTTTCAGAGATTCAGGTACTACATATTTCATAATGGGCTGGATTAGAAGGTGGAAGTTTATCTTAATGTTATTGATCTTATATTCTCTAGTTTCATCAAACACATCGAAGGAGATGAGCTGCTGAAATTGAAATATAGTCAATTCTGAAGTGCATGCTGTGGGGAAACTTATGAAAGTACTGGATATTTGCCCCTGTACAGAAGTCTTAACTTAAGAAGGAATATTTGTAGTTTCTTGGGCACATATTAGGCTGTTAAGTATTATATTTAGATCCACGTAAAGTGGGGGCAGTGCTAGAGTGGGAAAAATACCCATAGGGAAAAGACCAGGAATTCTTCAATTTTATATGTTACTTACTACCACTAGTTCTTTTGCGAAAGCCCCCAGCTTATTATAACCTTGATCAACTCCTCTTGATACATGGCCAGTGAATTTTGATCATCTTCATTCAGTCCACACTCAGCTAACTAGCACTTATTAAGTGCCTATTATATGTAAGATGTGTGAAATACTGGGGATACAAAAAGCAGCAAAAACAAAACAACAAAAAAACAGTCTCTTCTAGGGGAGCTCAGAGTCTAATGAAGGAGGCAACAAGCAAATGACTATGTACAAGAAACATATAGATTTATGGATCTATGTATCTATATCTATATGTGGTCAGTTGGGAGTAGTTTTGGAGGGAAAACACTAAGATTAAAAATTAGTGGAGAAGGCTTCTTGGTAATCATTGTGTTCATCATAATTCATAGCTTAAGCTATGTTGCTGCTTTCACTATTGTTGAAACAGTAATTCTTAGAAAAGTTAGACAAAGAGATTAAAAATAAAGAAAATACAAATCAAGTAAGAGTGGTAAAAGAAAATTGAGAAAAAATGAGAGCAATGCAAGAAAATTACGGAATGAGAATTAAGAGATAAGCAGAAAAGTCATAAAAAATATTGAAGAAAGTAACACTCTAAAAAATAGAATTGGCCAAATGGTAAAAGAGGTACAAATCTTCACTAAAAAGAAAATAATTCTTTAAAAATTAGAATTGGTCAAGTAGAAGCTAATGATTCCAGGAGATATCAAGAAACAATAAAACAAAGTCAAAACAATGAAAAAATAGAAGAAAATATGAAATGTTTTATTGGAAAAAATTCACCTATAAAGTAGATCAAGGACAGATAATTGAAGAATTGTTGGATTACCTGAAAATACATGATTTTAAAAGAACCTGACATAAAATTCCAAGAAATTGTAAAGGAAAACTACCCAGATATCTTACAATTAGAAGGCAAAATGGAAATTGAAAGACTCCCCCAATCATCTCTTGAAATGAAAATTCCCAGAAATATTAAAACAAAATTCTAGACCTTGAAGATCAAGGAGATAATCCTACAATCTTCCAGAAGGGACCAATTAAATACTATGGAGCTACAGTCAAGTTCACACAATATTTAGAAGCTACCATGATAAAGAAGCAAAGGGCTTAGGTTATGATATTCCAGAAAGCAAAGGTTTACAATCAAGAATAACCTATCTGGCAAAACTGAATACAATCTTTGAGGGGAAAATGAATATATAATGAAATGAAGAATTTGCAAGCATCTCTGATGAAAAAAAACAGTTAAATAGAAAAAAAATTATATTCAAACATAAGACTCAAGAGGAGCATAAAAAGGTAAACATAAAAGAAATAACAAGATGTTTTATAAAGTTAAACTGTTTGCATTCTTGTTTAGGAATATGATACATATAACTCTTAAGAACTTTGTCGTTGTTAATGTAGTTAGAAAGAGTCAACACAGACAGAAGACTTAAAGTTTGAGTCAATTATATTGGAATGATCTCAAAAAATGGAAGCATAAGAAAGAAGAAGGTACTGGAAGAAGAGCGAATGGAGACAAAGAATGGGGAAAATTATCTCAAAAAAGAAGTACAATAGGAAACTTTTACAGTGGAAGGGCAAATGGGGGGGGGGGGGCAGGCAATACTTAAACCTTACCCTCATCTGAATTGATTCAAAGAGGGAAGAACATATATACACACTCAGCTGGGTATAGAAATCTATGTTACTCAACAGGGAAAGAGGCTAAGAGAAAGGAGGGGGTTGATACAAGGGAGTGTGAATTTAAGAGGGCAGTGGTTAAAAGCAAAACAAAGCTTTGACATGTACACATACAATATATATATATAATCTCATTTGATCCTCAAAAAAAGTCAATAGGATGATCTTATTCCCATTTTACAGAAGAGAAAACTGAGGTCCAGAAATGTGAAGTGATATCCACCTTTATGTAGCTAGCAAGTAGCAAAACATATATTCAAACTCAAGCTGACTTCAAGATTTTCCTTTCTTTTAAAAGCAAATTACAAAGAACCCTGGAACATTCCTATAAATCACTATTTCGCAAATAAATATATTGGTTGCTAAGAGGCATGAGCATGGTATACTCTTAAACATGAACTGAGTTTGATTCCTGGCTTATCTATTTACTAACTGTTCCTAGGCAAATCACTTCATCTCTGAGTCTCACTTTCCACTTCTGTGAAATTAAAGGGTTCAACTCAATGGCTTTTAAAATCTGTTCTTGCTATGGGTCTAGGATCCTGGTATAGCACAGGTTCTATGGGTACTATAAAAAACTACTATTTGGCAGGCTGGGATTTGAATCCAGGTCAATTCTAAATCCCGTGGTCTTTCTACTGTGTCATGCTGCCTTGCATGCAACATTTGTCCAAGGCAGACATATTAATTAATTAATTTGATTGTTTATCAGTTTAGCTCCTTGTTGTAATCTGAGAAATATTCATTTTTAGTTCACTTGTTTGTTTGGTTGTGTTTGTTGCGTGTGAATGGTTGGAAGTTTTGTAAAGAGATCTAGGCCCCAATTCCAATTCCATCCACCAAACATTTTTTAAGCATGTAATAGTGCTAGATGCTGAGAATACACAGAAAAAAATTTGCAATCTGCCTCAAGGAGCTTATGTTCTACTGGGGAAATACAACATGTATCTAGATAAGCAAATACATCATAATATAGGAAATGATGAGCTGACTGATGGAAAGACTTGGACTTCTAGAGGAAGATGCTATCCACTTTCAGAGAAGAAGATGATAGGAAGAAATAAGGATAATATGGTCTTACATATATGTGTACTCATATACATATATATGCACACACATATGTATATATTATATATGTATATGTATGTGTGTGTATATATATATCCGTGTGTGTGTATGTGTATATATATATATATATATCCATGCTTAATTGTAGCCTTCTTTGGGGTGGGGGGGGAGTAAAAAATGCACAACAGAGAACAAAGGAAAGCCAACAAAGAAGCAAAGAGAAGCCGGGAAGCTTTGAAAACAATTTATAGTATTTATGATATAGGTTTTCTTGAAATGGAAATTTATTATTTTATATTCAATTCTCTCTTATAGTCTGTTGTATAAATGGCAATTTTTTTAACCTTTTCTTATTTTTTAAGTGTAAAATAAAGAAATCACCAAAAAATGCATAATAATATTAATTTGAAGAGGGATAAAACCCTAATACCTAACATGCAACTATCGTATCATTTTGGAATAGAGATTTGGAGAATCATTTGGAGAACACCACTAATCAGATCTCTCTTTTGATTGGACTATATTCAATATTTCTTCTAGGACACGCCAAACACCTTTGGGGTAGACATATACCTCCTTCATAACCTTTAAATCACTATAGAAATGTGAACCTTTTGTTGTTGCTATTGATATCACCAATATGTCAGATCAAGGTACTATCTCTGGTTCTAAAGAATGATTACATTCTTTAGAGAAAGATTACATCAATACTCAAGACCTCATCAAGCAAAGTTATCTCTATGGTCATGTCTATAGTGGAAACTTCTGTGATTTTGATATTACACCTAATCTGAGCAAACCAGTGCTCCACCAGCCTTGTCAAGAGTACACATACATCCCAAGATTCTAAGTTCTCTACATCTTTCAGTCAATTTTGTTATCTAAAGGTGTAGCCCACAGGAGATTGTCCAAAAAAGTTGCCCTCTACAGTTATGTTTTCATCAATTATACCTTAAATATGTACACAGGCTGTTCTCATAAACATTTTTTTCTAAGAAATTACAAAGAAACATATGATTTAGTACTTGCTGGATTTTCCAGTCACCCTTGGCAAAGTAGGTGAAAAAATGATTGTCTGTGATTTTTTTCCATCCTTTATTTTATGTTTCCTTTTGAAAAATCCTGAGAACTGATCCCATAATGCCTTTAAAATTTTATTGCCTGTAGCCTGGATTTCTTCCAGAAGTATTTGTGCTGATGAAAATATTCTTCATAAGGTAACTACTATCTTGGGCCATTTTTATTATGTAATGAAGAAAATTAATATTATGCTGTATTTTTAATAACCAATATTTCTTTGTTATCCCTTCTTTTCCTCCTTTTGATAGATGCAATTTCTGAAGGACAGGCATTTTCTGAGTAAGATGAACACTCTGGACACCTGAGGCATCTGCTCCAGAACCATCTTAGGCTGAGCACATCCCAAATAAGACCCTCGTTTCTGTTTACCACATAAGCATAGAAGTCAGTTTGAGCTAGGTCCTCCCCAGGGGATGACTCTTGTGTCTTTTCTTTTCCTAATCAAAATAGGAATGACTTGGTCTACATGGGGGAGCCCAAAGGGGAGCGAACCTGATTATGATGGGTCACATTTTTTTCTAGTCAAGATTGCTAAAGACAGCTGAATTTAATAAAGCAACCAGAATTCCTTAAGCATCAGAGAAAGGCTTAATCAGCCACATCTGAAGGCCAGCCCACTTTCTCTATCTTCAGATTAATCCTTTCACCTGAAGATTAGTTAAGCTGTCCCCACCCCCACACCATGATGAAGTAATAGGGAGGAGCTGAGAACTCCTAAACCATATCCTTATTCAAAAGTCCACCAATAGGGATTGCCTTGCCTTTGCCCTAAGGACCAAATGGCCTAACCTCAATCTTGACTCTGTCATTGATAGCCAATCAGAAGACATAGCTATATTGCTCAAAATTTTACTCTGTAACTTATTAATTGTTATAAAAATACCCTGTCAACCTTTGCTCAGGGTCTTCAGTCAGCAAGAAGTGCCAAGGGTTTAATCTATTGCTTGCTGTTAACCCAACTAATAGATTGATCATGCTCAGAACTTTGTCTCTCAGAAGTTCTATTGAGACACCAACCCTTTAATATCATATCTCATGCCCTGTTAATAAATGATATCTTGAGTGGAGAGTTTTCTCAGTTTACCTTTTTGACAAATTCCACTCACAAAAGTACTTATTGAACACATAGCACTAAACAAGGGATGGGGCTGGAGTGGGTGGGTGGGGGAACAAAGAATGAAATTTGGATATGATACAAGCCTTAATTTCATGAAGTCTTCAGTTCAGTAGGAAAATATGACACAATTACAAATGACCATAATACAACTCTTGAAACAATTGATCATCACAGAGGTGATATAGGCCAAATGCAGTGGTTCTACCATTGTTGCCAATAGAAAAAAAATCAATAAGCATTTACTAAGTACCTATATTCTAGGCATTCTGCTAGGTGTTTGTATCAGCAAGGCAATAAACACAACATCAACTATAATCTTGAATAATCCTATGTAGTTCTGTATTGCAAAACATGAGAGTGTCCATATAAAAGGTAGAAGAAATAGAACATTTATTCAGACACCAGATAACCAGATCTCATAATTAAGCAACCAACTCCCACAACCAGTAGGTCCACTTTATCACAACAGCAAGGAACTTAAAACACGATATCACAGTGTGGGTCCTTGCCATCCCAAAACCATCTGCCCCCTGGTGGGGCTTTCCCACAAAACAATCACTCGCAGCCACCACATTCTTCTCCGTCCCTCAGTTCTAACTGTCATAACTGCTCTCAACATTTCCTGTGACACAATTTCCTTTTCCTCTCAGCCAGCTTCTCTCACCACACATGACTTAAGCTTCCTGAGATGTAAGCAGGTCACATGGCCTATTAAAGGGTGGGAAAGATCTTTAAATCTAAATTGCTATTTCATTTGGCCCCAGGATCTTTCTTATCCATTACATAAGGCAATGAGAGTTTTGGGATAACTGGTGTCAACAGAACTTTACACAACAATATAACAAGGATTACACAAGATAAGCATATAAAAAATGTCATCAGTGTTGAGGATATAAAAACGAAGAATGAAATATGCCTACTTACATTACTTAGCAGCTTATGTTGTAATGAGGAAAAAAAATTTGCATGTGTATATATATATATGTATATTCATACACACATATATATATAGAGAGAGAGAGAGAGAGAGAAAGAGAGAGAGGGAGAGTAGTGAACATATGTAAATAAAGGCAATAAACACATATACAAAAAATAGGTAAATACAAGATAGTTTGGTGGGGGAAAGGGCACTAGCAGTTAGAGGGGCTTAGGAAAGGCTTTATGTAGAAGATGGTGCTTGAGCTGGGCCTTAAAGGAAGAATGAGACTCTATGAAGCAGAGGGAGTACATTTGAGGCATATAGGATAGGTCAAGGCAAAGAAAAGCTCACAGAGGGAAGATGGGGTACTGAAAATGACAAAGAGAAAGAGTTTGGTTTTATTGCAGAATGCTGGAAGGGAAGTAATGTCCAACAATACTGGACAGGTAGGTTGGTGCCAGATTGTGTAGGACGTCAAAAGCTAAACAGGGATTTTTCACCTAGAAATCACTGGAATTGATGAGTAGGGGAGTCCCAAGGTCAAATCTAAGTTAAAGGAAAATTGCTTTGTCAAGTGTGTTAGATAAATAAGGGTGACGAGAGATTGGAGATGAGGAGTCTCTTAGAATAATCTAGGCAGGAGGTAATGAGAGTCTGAGCCAAGGTAGTAGCTGAGTCCTACCTGAGTGAAGCTCAAGAAATGTTGGCAAGGTAGAACTTAACCTCTCTGCTAGTCTCAGTTTCCTCATCTGTAAAATGGGGATAATAATAACACCTACCTCACAGAGTTGTTGTGAGGCTCAAGTGAAATAATATTTGTAATGTATTTAGCATATTGTCTGGCACATAGTAAGTGTTATATATAAATGTTATTATTATTAATTATTATTGATAAGACATAGCACACGATAACTATAGCATTTTTGCATAAGATTCTTCTTTTATTGTTAATGGCTTCCTCATTATTTTTCCCCCCACAACTGATTTTTGAAGCAGGAAACAAAAGAACATGTCTTGGAAATCATTTAGTCCAGCTCCTTCCCTTTTTTAAAGACGAGGAAACTGAGGCCGAGATCAAACAGGCAGAAAGCAACATAGGTAGGATGAAAGACAAGGAAATTAAAATTCACAGTTCTTTATTTGCCTAACTTCATGCTAATGAGCCAGATTTGAACCAGGATCCCATTATTCCATATCTAATGCTCTTTCCAGAGAATTACAGTGACTCGTGGGTGTGTTTGATTCCATTTTTCATTCTGTGACAGGATGAAAGTAGCACTCCATAGTGTACGAAGGCAGTTGTGCTTCATTTCACGTTTGATAGCACTTAGACGCATACAGCAACAAACACCCCACTAAAATCTCTAGGGCCCAGATTAGACCAAGAGGATAATACATTTCATAAATTTCAGTACTCTCTCACAAAAATGTAAATGGTTGTACACAAGCACTTTTAATTCCACCAAAGAGGCTATCAATTTCTAGACAGCATATCTTTTCCTCTTCAACAAAGGATGGCAGATTGACACCCAGTAAATAAGATTAGTGTTTGTGAGCCTCTCTGCACTGTTAGTTCAACTACTTTTGGAAGAGAGCATGAATGAGGAATAAAACTGTTAGTGGAATCTGACAAAGGTAAGCAGTGTTTAACAAGCCGATATGGATTCCTGTGTAACAAATAGCAGACCTATGTGTTCCTACTAACTGAAGGTATTTTTTAAAGTTGTATTTTACTTTTTTAAATGTTTAATGGCTTTTAATTAAGCTTTCTACCACCATTAGAACCTTGATATCAATAACATCCTCGCATGCAGGAGTGGTAGTCTTTCTCCTTACTTGATTAATGAGGCTCAGATGGCTTAAGAGACACAATTCAATGCATACCCCTCTCTTTTGGAAATTGTGTGTTTAGGGGATAACTTAATCTTCATTCTTTCATCTGTAACCTCCGCTCCCACTTCTATTTCACTCGCTCATCAGATGCATTGCCACACAACCCCAAGACTTTGGATTCACTCTCTACCAGGTTGAGAAATCACAATGCTGTTTTTTTCACCACTGTGAAATGTTACATGAATAACTCATTTCCTGCCTTAAAACACGACAGCAGAGCACACGCTCCAAGGCAGCTTCTCCTAGAATCATCTGAAGTCTCTCCCTGACAAATTTTGCAAGTTTTCACATCAATCCTCAAGTGACAATTTAAATCACTGAGTTTCCATAAATGCTCCTAGAAGACTACGGGAGCAGGTTTGTGAATTTCGATAAATTCCCTTTTGGTACAGCTTTGCTTTAAAAAAAAAATCAGTCTCAGGTCTTTTAATTTAGTATTCACTGAAAGCACTGCTGAAAATCCACATGCCTTTACTTCCTCAGGCAAAATTGATGGAAAGTTAATGAAAAATGTGAACAGAGATTCTTTTCAATCACTGTCTGATTTTTCTTAGCCTTGTTGTCCAATTAAACAATTTAGTACCTCCTAGTTACTAGTGTCATCATGTCCTAATATATAGATACAGAGTTCCTGATATTATATAGGACAGGGACAGGGACTAAATCTGTTATTTCATTGTTATAGTGAACTATCTGGTGAGGAAACTCTCTTTAATAATGCAAGTCCTTTCATCAGTTAACAAGCTTTAAATAAGCACTTTGCAAAACAATAGCGATCCAATGAAAGACAAAACCAGATAGGGTTGGTATCTTCTTAGAAACTTAGTCTTATGATTTTCCTTGAACACTAATAGACGAAGTCACTTGCTGGAGGTCACATAACCAATTTGTAGCAGGGCACAACTTGGACTCAGCTTGTCCTGGCTCTGGGTCTGACTCCCCATCACACACACGTGTGTACACACATATGTATTTGTGTATATATCAGATACTTTATGTGTTTTATATTTATTAATGGTGTGGTCAGATCCTTCTAGGATATATTGCAGTGCTTCGAGGGTGCATATTCTTATTGGCATAGGTACTCTTCCACTGACCCAGATGATAACCTCCTTCCCTCCTTTTTTTGGATTGTCTTCATGAGTTGCTATAGCTGAAAAAAAAAATCACTCCATGTTTTCCAAGTCTTTGTTTATGAGTACTCTGAATTTTATAAGGATGATCCTCAAATAACCTGTATACAATCCACCACTTGAACATTACATAAGACCTTCACAGTTTGGTAGGGCCTATAAGAATTTACATTTCCTTGGTATAGTCTTTGAGAGCCCAGGTCACTACCATGCCACAACTACTGGAGGTTAAGAATATTTGCATCATGAAGGACAAGATTGATTACTTTTTATATGTATGTGTACGAAAAGAATAAAGATGCAACAATTCTACAAAGAGATGGAAGACTGTGATAATAGCCCTCCATTCTTCATTCAGTCTAGGATGATAAGATCATAAGTTTAGAGGCATTCTAGTCCAGCTTATTTTAGAGATTAGGAAACTTAGTCCCAGAGAGGTTAAATTACTTGCCTAAAGTCACACAGGTACTAAGTAGAAGAAGAAGAATCAGAACTCAGGTCCTTTGGTTCCAAATACAGGTTTCTTTCCACTGTGACACATTGCTTCTCAATAGGAAACAGATCATCAGAGGATGAGGGATTTCTAAAGGTATTATGAAACATAACTTATTATGTGAAATCAAGTTAATAAGCATTTATTAAGACCTTGCTACGTGATAGGCACTGTGTCAAGTGCTAAGAATAAAATACAAGCCAAAAGGTAGTGTCTGTCCTGAAGAAGATTATATTCAAATGGGGAGAAGACACATATATAAAAGAAAGATGAAAAGGCTGGGATGGAAGGACCATGGCATGGTGAAACAAGAAGACCAGAGAGTCAATGCGGAGCCCTGAGAGGCTCAAGGGTGAGAAAATCATTGGCCTGAACACATTGCTTAAAATGCAAATTCTAGAAGGAATTGATAGATCAGAAGAGAAGGGGCTAGAAGGCCTGAAGATTCCACAGAGGATCACAGAGAGGAAAGAAGAGATAAACGTATTTACCCTAGGGTTTATAAAAAAGATTGAATTATTCAGTGAGTATAAAAAGGGTTTAAACAAATGTCTCTAAGACAGATAGAATGTTAAACTTTATTAGCGGATGGAGTAGGTACAGTTTCTAGGGCGTAATTTCAAGTATCTTCCCAAAGATAAATTTTCCCCATTAGACCATTCATGCCTAAAGTTCTATGGAGTATCTTTTTTTTTTATGTAAACCAAACTGGGGTTTTGTGTCTTATTCAAATGCAAATTCTCCTTGTAAAGGTTGTACAACACACCACTTCCAATGAGTTTATGAAATCCTACTCTAATAGCAAGATTTTGTGGAGGAAGTAATCCTTGGAGGAAGGGGGACAAAATGCCAAGGTGGGAGTAAAAAGTACAGAGAACAGGGGGTGGCTGGAGCTCTGAAAACAGCCAACTGTTGTGATGAAAGTATTTTGTAAACCTTAAAGCACTACACAAATGTGAGTTCTTGTTGGTAGTGCCATGTTTCACAATGGCTAGGAGCTGGCCTTAAGTCATTTGGAAGTTGAAGAAAGAAGTTTGAAGGCTGAAGAAAGAAAAAGTTAAAGTGGGAAAACTCAGTGAAAGACATTAATCAAAACAAAACTCTTAAGAGTTTCTTCATAAGACAAAGGAAAAGTGTCACACATTTATAAAATAAGGTTACAAAATTAAATCTAACAAATGTCAATAACAAAATGTCTAAAACATGATACAAGATAAAATCAGAACCTCTAGCCTCAGCCTTGGAATCCTCATTTTTCCTTAAAGAGGTAATATTCAATTCAATTCAATCTAAATCCTATCCCCCTCAACCCTATACAAATAAGCAGTCATTTGTGAATTACCTTTACTGTTCCAAGATACTGTTGTACTTGGATATAATGATGGCAAAGAAAAGAGTCACTGTTCTTGCTGAGTTGAAAATCTAGTGGTGGAGCTGGGAGGGAGGGAGAGGAGAATGAGAACTGTATACAAGTGATTATAACACAAGATAGAATTGCTAAAAGTAATAATCAAAACACTCTAAGAAACTTGGAGGAGGAAAAGATGTTTTTCACTCACACTATCAGACAAGGCTTCATGGAAAGTGTGCCCACTGAGTGTGGCCTGAAACTATGGAAAGAAAAGGAAATTTAAAAAGACAGATGAAGAGCTATTGAATACACAACTATAGAAGAGTATAGGGTAAGATTGGAGAGCTGCTCTAGACAGGCTAGAATATAGTGAAGAAAAGGGCCTAGAGTGAAATAATGTTGGAAAAGTAGAACAGAGCCCTACCCTGGAGAGCTTGTTTTCTCCCCCATTAGTGTATTAGCTGCTTAAGGACAGGGACTGTTTCACTTTAGCCTTTTTGTCCTTAGCAATAAGCACAGTGCCTGGCATGTGATATGTGCTTAATTGATGTATTGAATATGGCATTGGACATACCATACTGCTGGTTGATTGAGGTAAGAAAGATTCAATACTACAGGTAAGAAACTATGGTCTAAAACAAGTTGAGTGCAGTGCAAATGTAGAACAAGGGGACGATGCTGGCAACAGTGCGAAGCTAGAAATGACAGAACATGGAAATCAATTGGACCTGAGGGTGAAAGAGAAAAGAATAAAAAGTATAAAACAGAACAATTGGTTGCACTGTTTCATGACGTAAACCAGTTCCATTTTTTTTTCTATATTTCATTTTTCTTTTCTGCCATGAAACATTTCCCAAACAAAAGTTATCTGATTGGCAGTAGCCACAAAATATTTCCATCCTGTTTTAGTTTTAGCATTATTTCCAGATCTATTTTGATGAACAACAGGTAGCTGGGACATTAAATTAACGAACACAATGGATTTTTGTTTACTATTTTCAAAAGGCTTCTTGATCCTGAAATGCCTACTTCTCTCTTCTTTCTATGGTGTTGGAACACCATAGAAAAGACCCTACCATATATTTTGTTTTTCTCTTTTCTCAAATGCTTACCAGCTAACACTGACTTAATATTCTTGAGTTTCAATAAAGACATGGGCCTCTCCTAGAATGGTATGGAGACACACATACTATATGTATAGAAAGCCTCACAAAGAATTGAGAATGACATTCGCATTTTATTTTAGATAGTAAATAAAAGAGTGTGATTTACTTAGAGAGAGTCGCGGTCAAACAGTATTCTACAGTACAGCAGATAAATGAATCTGCTTTCCCACTTCAAGACTTCTGGAAATACAAAGCTTCTTTCTATAATATATCAACATATATTTCCTCTAACATATTAACATATCACCCATGCTTGGGGCATGATGTACAGTGGATAAAGCAGTGTATATAACAGGGGTACAGTTCATATACACCATGCCTGTGGCATGGTGTAATGAATAAAGCCCTCAGTCTGGAGTCTGGAAGACTTGGGTTCAAATCTGGCCTCAGACACTTACTGGCTGTTTGACCCTGAACAAGTCACATCTTCTTCCTGCCACAGTTTCCTCAACTGTATGAGGACAATAATAGTATCTACCTTGGGTGGTTGTTGTGAGGATCAAATGAAATATTTGTAAAAAAAATAAATGCCTAGCATAGTACATATAGCAGGCACTTAATAAATGCTTATCCCCCCCCTTCTTTCACTCTTTCCCCAATGATATTTCCTTTCTAAATCCTACCATCCTTCAGTTCCCATCTCCAGTATACTCTGAAGTCTTCTGAGATCATGTCAGCTTTATAGAATCTCTCTTTTCCTCTAAATTCTGAAATCTTCTTTACTACCATTATAATATTTCAGAATTACAAAATTTGAGAGTTGAAAACGATCAACTAGGTACCTATACATGCATAAAAGGAATTTGTGCTGTCACAGATCTGACAAGGCGATTGACCATTTATCATGACACATGTGGTATTATTAGTCATATTCACATGTGTGCATGACATATGTCCTCTATTGGATATCAAGCTCCTTATAGACAGAAATGGTATTTCATGTTTTATTGTATTCCATAGAGCACCTAATACCATGCCTCATACATAGTAGGTTCCCAACGAATATTTGTTAATTGATCTATTGAATATGGCATGGACATACATACATACCACATATAGATCAACCCTAATAAAAATTTAATTCACAGTTCACATTTTCATTTAGGTATTATATCCACTGTATAACTTCTATAAATAAAAAAAAAGGTTTTATTAT
>CM053622.1:591325778-591354623 GCA_028646595.1 Phalanger gymnotis
TCTTGCCCTACAAGAAAGGAAGGGAAAGGGGGATGGGAGGGGAATGAGGTGACAGAGGGAAGGGCAGACTGGGGAACAGGGCAACCAGAGTGTACGCCATCTTGGAGTGGGGGGGTAGAAATGGGGAGAAAATTTGTAATTCAAATGTCTGTGAAAACCAATGCTGAAAACTAAACACATTAAAAATAAATTAAAAAAAAGAGAAAGTTTAGAAATGCTTCAATCTGCATACAGAATTCATCAATTCTCTTTCTAGAGGTACATAGCATTTTTCATCACGTGTTCTTTGGATGTGTCAAAGATCATTGTACCGATCGGAGTAGCTAAGTCTTTCACAATTCATCATCATTACAATATTGCCATTACGTTACTGTGTACAATGTTCTCCTGGTGTTGTTCACCTCCCTTCTCATTAGTTCATGCAGTTCTTTCAAAGTTTTTCTAAACTTATGTACTTCTTTTCTCTGCTTTGGAACTGCTATCTGGAACTGAGCAATAGGCAATGGAATCATGTCTCGTTACCAGTGCTTATACAGAGATTTCCTATAGTCTCTTTCTGACCAGTTGTCCAATCCCCTTACTGTTACTCTTGCTGGTGAGAGCTCAAAGAAGTGTTGCTGTTGCTGAAGCTCTCCCTGCTGCAGCCTCTATGGCCAGTTGGTATTTCAGGCCAGGTCCCACCCCAGTGTCATAGGACTCTCCTTCTAACCTCCTAAATTCTTTTGAGCTAGGAAAAAAAAAATGTCTCACATGACCTTTTGTTGGCTATGCCACTCCAGAATTCTATTTAGTATATTATTTTAAATTTGTTTGGAAGAGAATGTTAGGAGTATTCAACTGGAATGCTCCCTCTACTCTACCCTCTTCCCATGTAATTTTAATGAAATGTCCCTATGTGATATGCCCCTGGTAACTATTGATCCTACTACAGTAGTTAGTGGTTCCTTATATAAAAGTTCATGGATACTTTGTCAGTCTTCAACATTATTCTAAAGTCCCAGAAGGGGTCATGACTTCCAATTAGATATGATTTCTGTGAATTTGGAAGTTTCGTGTTAAGGAAGGGCACTTGTAACCTTATGCTAATAATTTTATTTGTATTTTAAAGTCCTTTCCTCATAAAAACTGTGAGATAGTATAAACATTATTATTATCACTATTTTATAGATAGTTACATCTCAGTCTTCCAACTGTTCAGTAATTTGTTAAGGGTCATGAAGCTATTCATTGTCAGAGATTGTTATTTGAAACTAGGTCTTTCCTAAATCCAAGTCCACCAATTCTAAAAATGCTAGTGAGAAAAAAATAAAAAGATACAGAGATTAATCAAAAGGCATGCTTCTGGGGACACATCAAGCCATCACTTTGATGCAGAAACATGCAGAACCAAAACTATACATTCTAAACCTTGTAGCATTATATAATATGACAGACCATGACAGATGGCATATTTCTTTAATCCTTCAGTCTTAGTCTAGCTGATTAACAATAATTATACTTTCCCTAGATTGAGATTTTAATAGGAAGGTTCCTAAATTATTCAGAGTAAAGACATCTGAATAGTGGAACCAACACACAGAGACATCAGAAGAGAAAATAATCAAAGCCCTTTTAGGAAAGAAAGAATGAAAACGGGGAAAAAAGTGTTTACAGCAGTTATTTCTAGGCCATTATAATTCTTAATGAGGGTGGTGTGATCATCACAACTCTCTCAATTAAATCAGGAAAACTCTTCACTGAGTTTCAGAACCCATTTCAGAATATGCCTGACTGATTCAGATTTCATAAGAGAAGAGTGGTTTTTTTTCTCTTTGAAAAACATAGACATAATCAAAAATCATAAAATGCCTTATGATTGACAGGCATTTCAAGTGACAGCTGACTTCTACAGTCAAGAGCACCTCAGAAAAAGCCTTTGTAACTTCCATCTTCCATGAAAGTATAACTTCAGTAAACTCTAGCAATGTAAAGGAGACACTGTCAAGGCCTATGGTATCAGATTGTGAACTGTCACAAATCCAAATGTTCTTTGACAATGAATCTGGTGATAGACTCTAGGCCAATTGTCAGAGAATGAGCCTCGATAAATTCAGAGGCTTCTCATCATCAGGGTGGACAACAACTGACAGATGTTCTTGGCCACAGAAAAATCATGAAGCCAAATATACTAAAGTTGGAAGAGTTATAAACCCAGGCAAATGACAGAATGCTCTGTTCAGCAAAACTGAATGTATTTTAGTGTATTTAAATGAGTCATTTGCATAAATGAAGAGCTCCAAACCTCATTTAATGTTTATCTCTCTCCTGAACCATAGTCCCCACATCATCAACTTCCTACTAGACATTTTTATCTGGATATTCCATAGCAATCTCTCACTCAATGTGCTCCAAATGGAACTTATTATCTTCCCCACCTAAATAAATAAACAAACAAATAAATGAATGAATGAATGAATAAATAAATAAATAACAACTAGGAATAAAAATAATACATAGTTAAAGAGGTAAGAAGAGAGACCACTAGTCAATACAAACATTTACCTAGTTAAGTACCATGATTCAAGTCTCCCAAGCATGTAGAGATATCAGAGGAATCCAAAGGACTTCTCCAAAGAGCTAAAACATAACGTGGGTATTATGATTTTTTTTAAAACACAAAGGCAGCTCATTTTGTCTCAGGATGAAGAAATTACCCAGTCCTGAAGATAAGAATCACAGCTTTGGGTATCCTGTCAAGGTAATGATCAAAGCATCTAGAAGATATTACTAGGAATTAAGGAATAATTTATTTGGTTTTTCCTTGACACTCACATCTCCCTCTTAAAAAAAAAATCCTCAAGATTTTTGGCCAAGCTTAGAATATATTAGAGATACATTCTAACCACTTTTCTGAGTTTAAATACAAGCAAACATTGGATCTTAGTGATCAGAGGCTAAAGGAAAGGCACAATGAAGGGATGGAGAGAGAAGGAAGAGGAGTTTGCTTCCAGATCACTGAGGGGTTTTGTTCCTTCTATTAAAATCCCTATCATCCTTCCTATAACTCAGATTCAGACCTGAACAGTCTTGTTGATTCTCCTTTTCATTTTTTTTCCAGTATCTAACATTTGTACCCTTGTCTCGGATGACATAGCTACCATACGAGTTTGGGCTCTTTCTACCTAAATTTGAAGTTTTGCAGGAGCCTCCTTATCCTCCACACTTCTCCCCTTTTCAATTCATTTCCCATAAAACAGCCAGAAAGTTCCTAAATCAAAGAAATCACCAAATAGATAGTGTCATTCCCTTGCTCAGGAACTTTCAATAGCTCCTGTTAGAAACATACTTACATTGTGTAGGAATAAACCATACTCGTTGGGAAGCCAGGAACATTTTAATTATAGTTTACATTTATTCCTCCTGAATAAATGGGTACATCCCCAGAACAAAGTACAGCAGAAATCACAAAGGCCTCAAATGGATGTCAGTCCTTTCATTGACCCTCACCTTGAATCTCCCCCCAGGCTCTTCATTGCCAGATGCAAACCCCTGGCTATCTATGTCATGCCCTCCTCAAATGGCTCATTTAAGCATGCATTTAACTTTTCATCTGACTAACTAGAAGCCTGGTTTCTGATAAAGCCAAGGGTGGGGTGGGGGGTGGGGAGAAGAGGGATTACTTTCTATCCTGTGGAAACAAAACTCCTCTCCCCACCCCCTCTGTTTCTTACATTCCTGACTGATGTTAGGATAAAATTAAAACTTTAATGTTTGTCATTTAAAACACTTCATAATCTGATTCCATCCTATCCTTCTAGACTAATTTAACATTATTTCACCATCATACAATCTACATTGCAGAATAAAAGTTTTTTTCTTTTCCCTAGGTATAATACTCTTATCTACACCTCCGTATCCTTGTACAATACTCTTTTCTACCAACTGTGTATCTTTGTACAGGCTGTTCCCTCATTCCTGCAAAGCTTCCCCTCCTCATAGCTGCTTTTTTCAATGGCAACTATACTTCAGTACTTGGTTCAAGTATTATTTCCTGAGCGAGGCCTTTCTTCACTTCCTTCTAGTTGCTAGTACCATTGTTCAGTCCACAATTAATTTTAATAATTATTTTTTGCGTATTTTGTTTACATACAGAATTTTCCCCCAGTAAGACAAATGTGAGCTCTTTGAAGGCAAAGTTGGTTGAATTTTTGTCATTTTATCCCAGATCCTATCATAATGCCTTGTACTTAGTAGATGCTTAATAAATGTTTGTTGAATTAATGCAAAAAAAAATCAAAGCTAGTGGATAACTAGAGAATCTTAGCTTCCCTCAGAATAGATGAGATTCTCTTTGATTCTATTTCATTAAGTTCAATTCAAATGTAATGAAACATTTTTGTTTTTTTATTAAATAAATTTAAGTGTCGTTTTTTTTTTCATGTCACCTACTTCCAGTACATCACAGCACCTTCTCCCTCCCAGAGAGCCATCTTTTACAGCAAAGAAACAAAAAGAGCACTTAGGAAAACTAACACAAGGAATTATATGTGGTGTTCTATACCCATAGTCCTTCTCCTCTGCAAAGAAGGAAGAGAGTCATGGTCTTCTATATCCTTCTTGGGGACAAGTTTGGTCATGTTGATTTCAATATGAAAATATTAATATCAGAATTATCAATATAAAAGTATTATTGGGATCAAGTCACTCATAATTCTACAGAATAGAGTCCTTCCCAGATTTTCCTTAAGCTCCTTTAAGCCTCCTCTCTCACTCCTGCCTTTATAAATTCTTTAAAAGCACCTGCATGGCAGGAATAGATTTATACTACTCATCTAGTAAGTTTCCTCCCTCCTCATCAAATTCAATATGAAATTCGCTAATAAAAAAAACAATGCTAAAGGTACTTTAAATTGATACATCTCTGCTGAACATTCTATTCCATTCTCCCTTTTGCTATTATCTGGACTTTGGACTTTGTTGATGTGTTTTTATGTGTTAGTCAGGAACTCCCTTTCATTCTAACCCATGTTAAAGGACCCTGAGGTGATGTGTGTGTGTCTTATTTTGATCTACGTTCTGCCTACCAAGTATTTGTGACTCAAATGTGATCATTACTGGTACTGCTTGCTCAGTGACTTTGATTAAATATGTAACAATATAAATAGCTGCTGATAACATTATCATCATTTATTGTTCCAATGTTTCAACATCTATTTTTTTTTTTGGGTATGGATACTTGCATTCTCCAGAGATTAAAACCTGCCAAAGCCTTAGAAAGTAGGTCTTCTTAATTTGTTGTGCCTGAAAATTAAACAAACATCACTTTCTGATGAACCCTCTGGTCATGAGCTTATTCATATGTAGATAGATCTGTGGACAACAGTCATAGCATCTATGCAGTCTTTCTATACTCTAAGCTTCTCTGCCTCAATACAATCTATGTGGCCTTGGGCAAGCCATTTAGTCTCTATGTGCCTCAGTTTCCTTGATTGTAAAACTGCAATAATAATAATATATACCTCAAAGTGTTGTTGTTAGAATATAATGAGATAATATACATGGCACATTGTAGGTGCTTAAATACTTATTCTCTCCCTTAATCACTTCCTCTTATATCCTTTGCATTTCTGGTATTACAACTAGAACCCAAGGCATCTTCTCCTTTGAGATGAAGAATCTAAGCAGGACTTTTATGGGAACTACTCGTAGATTACTCATATAAAGATATGATTTGTGACAGACAAAAATAAGTATTTTAATTATGCTAATAATCAGGAAATACATTTCTTAATTTTACTTATGGGTCAGGACCAAATGTGACATAAATCTTTCTTGAGCTGGCCAACAACTAATCACTTCTTTCATGGTTGCACTGCTTTAAGGCTTCTCTGACTTTTCAACCATGCTCCAGAAAGCTCATTATTTGGATAACCAAATCTCATCAGCCTTGGTATCCTACCTCATCACCATCCTCTACCCCTTTGATCAGAGAGTGAAGCCACAAAATCTAAAGCCTCCATTTAAGTAAGGTGTTCAGTTCAGCTCAACTCAGATCATTTTACTGTATTTCACCACGTATAAGATGCACCTTAATTTTGGGGGCCAAAATTTGAAAAAAAAAATGTATTACATAAAGTTATTGAACTCAAGTTTTATTCATCTGCTCATATCTTTCAGGCATCTTTTGGGCAAGTCAGGTGCAGGTATGCATGCTTAGTCCATTCCATTTCATGAACCTGAAGCACCAATTGTGTCCTCCTTTGAAATCAGTAACATTTTTTTCATCAGCAATTCTTCTTGCCTCATGCTGAACCATCTTTGTGGACACAGGAATTCCAATTGTCCTTTGCTCTTCAATCCATGTCTTCATGGCCTTCTTCTGCCGTGGCATTTTCAGCAGGGTTTCTTCTTCTCGTAGCCAGTCTGGGATTGTTTTCTCAGTTGGAGAAGGACCAAACTTATGTTCAGCAGCATGATTTCTATTTACTTTCGTAAACTAGATCACTTTTAACTTGAATTTACCACTGTATGAAAATCTTTTCTGAGCCATTTCTGGGCAGAACGTGGCAAAACATAGCCTAATATACCGGTAACAAACGCGAAATAATGAGTGCAAAGACAACGAACACAAAAAAGTGGGAAATGAAGTAAAAAAATCTACAACCACTGTATAAGATGCACCCAGTTTTTAGACCCCAAATTTTTCGGAAAAGGGTATATTTTCTACATGGGGAAATACGGTTTTTCTTGCCTGGTTGTACTATGTTGGGACTTCTTAGACTTTTTCACCACTCCTCTCCCACCCCCATTTTTCAGATTCCTTTTGTATGTTGCCTTCTTTATTAGATGGTAAGCTCCTTTTATTAGGATCATTGAACAAAAATTGATTTTTTTAATTTTATTTTTCTCAATTACAGGTAAAATAATTTTTAACATTCATTTTAAAACCTAGCACAATATTGAATAATAGTGGTGATAATGGCCATCCTTCCTTCCCCTCTGATCCTTTTGGAAAGATTTCTAGTTTATCTGCATTACAGATAATGGTGGTTTATGGTTTAAGACAGATATTTGTCATTTTAAGGAAAGCTCCATTTATTTCTATGCTTTCTAGTGTTTTTAACAGGAATGAGTGCTATATTGCATCAAAAGCTTTTTCTTCATGTATTGAAAATTAATATGATTTTTGTTGTTTTTGTTAGTGAAATCAATTTTGCTGATAGTTTTCATAATATTGAATCAGCCCTGTATTTCTGCTACAAATCTCACATGGTAATAGTGTAAACTCTGTATGATATGTTGCTGTAATCTCCATGTTAGTATTTTACTTAAAATCTTGCATCGATTTTCATTAGGGAAATTTGGTCTATAGCTTTCTTTCTGTTTTTCATTCTTCCTGGTTTATATATTGGCACTGCATTGGTGTTGTGAAATAAATTTGGTAGGAGTCTTTCTTTACCTATTTTTCCCAAATAGTGTATACAGTTCTTTAAAAGTTTGGTAGAATTGAATTGTGAACCCCGCTGGTCTTGGGGATTTTTCCTTAGGAAGCTCATTTATGGCTTATTAGATTTCTTTTTCTGAAGATAGGGTTATTTAAATATTTTAGTTCTTCTCTTAATCTAAGCAGTTTATATTTTTGTAAATATTCATCCATTTCACTTAGTTAGATTTATTAGCATATAATTGGGCAAAATAGCTTCCAATAATTGTTTTAATTACCTCTTTACTGGTGGCAAATTCACCCTTTTCATTATTGATACAGTAATTTGGGTTTTTCCTATTTTTTTAAAAAAATCAAATTAACTAATCTAGTTTGTTGTTTTGTCGTTCATAAAACTATCTGATAGCTTTATTTTTCGTTTGATTTTTTTTTTTTTTGCTTTTTTTGGGGGGAGGGGGGCAGGGCAATTGGGGTTAAGTGATTTGCCCAAGTTCACACAGCTAGCATATGTGTCAAGTGTGTGAGGCCGGATTTGAACTCAGGTCCGCCTGACTCCAGGGCCGGTGCTCTACTCACTGTGCCACATAGCTGCCCCCGTTCAATTTTTTTTAAGTTTAAATTTTATTAATCTCTCCATTAATTTTCAGAATTTCCAATTTGGCATTTAATTGGAGGTTTTGAATTTGTTCTTTTTGTGTTTTTTTTTTTGAGTTGAATGCCCAATTCATTTATCTGCTCTTTCTCTGTTTTATTGAAGTAAGCATGTAGAGATAAAAAAAATTTTCCCAAAATATGGATTTGGATGCATCCCACAAATTCTGATAAGTTGTCTCACTGTTGTTTTCTTTAATGATAATTATTATTTCTATGATTTGTTCTTTGACTAATTCTTTAGAATTAAATTAATTTCCAATTAATTTTTCCGTGGCCCTTTATTAAATGTAGTTATTATTACATTATTATCTGAAAAGGATATATTTAATTTATCTCCTTTTCAGCATTTTATTGTAATGATTTTATGCCCTAGTATAGCATCAATTTTTGTAAAGGCACCATGTACAGCTGCTAAAAAAAGAGATATACTTTTTTAGTTCCCATTCAATTTTCTCCAGAGTTCTATCCACTTTTCTAAAATTCTATTCATCTCCTTAACTTCTTTCTGTTTAGTTTTTTTGATAGACTAATTTAGTTCTGATAGGGGAAAGTTGAGGTTCCCCCCAGTATAGTATTATTGTCTATTTCCTCCTGTAAGTCTTTTAATTTTCCCTTTAAGGATTTAGATGCTATGCTATTTGGTACATATATGTTTGTTATTGATATCACTTCACTGCCTATGGTACCTTTGATTGTAATGTAGTTGTTTCATGCTTATCTCTTTTAACTAGATTTATTTTTTGCTTTTTCCTTGTCTAAGATCATGATTGCTACTCCTGATTTTATAACTTCAACTGAAGTATAATAGGTTAGCTCTAGCCTCTTGTTTTTTACTTTCCACTTTGACTTTGCTATAGCCTCTTATTTTTATCTCTGTTTCAAGTGTGTGTGTGTTTTTTTTTTTTTGGAAATACATACATACATACATATATATATATATATATATACATATATATATATGTATATACTGGATTAATACATTCTGTTCTCTGCTTCCATTTTATAGGTAACTTCATCTATCCTATTTCCCTCCAGTTTATCCTGTTTTCTTTCTTTTTTTTCCTTCTATCTTGCCTCAAAAGTCAGTTTTGCTTTTGACTACTGCCTCCTTTAATCTGCCGTTCTTTCTATCAGCCCCACCCCCCCTTTTATCTCTTCCCCTCCTGCTTTGCTGTAGGGTAAGAAAGGTTTCTAAACCAAATAAGTGTGTAAAGTTTTCCTCTTTGAGCCAATTCTAAGGAGAGTAAGGTTCAAGTATTGCTGGTCAACCCCCTTTTCCCCCTGGAAATGGGAATGTTTGAAAGTCTTCTATTTCATTAAACATTCATTTTCCTGCTGAAGGATAATATTCAGTTTTTCTGGGTAGGGTATTTTTGTTGCATTCCTAGCTCCTTTGCCCTCTGGAATATCACATTACAAGCCTTCCTCTCCTTTAATATAGAAGTGGCTAAATCATGTGTTATCCTCATTGTGGCTCCATGATATTTGAATTGCTTCCTTCTGGCTGCTTGCAATATTTTCTCCTTTACCTGGGAGCTCTGGAGTTTGGCTATAATATTGCTAGGAGTTTTCATTTTGGAATCTCCTTCAGGAGCTGATCAGAAGATTCTTTCAATTTCTATTTCATCCTCTGGTTCTAGCTCAGTTTGCCTTTTTTAATTTCTTGAAATATGATGTGTAGGCTATCTTTTTGATCATGGCTTTCAGGTAATCCAATGATTCTTAAATTATCTCTTCTTGATTTATTTTCCATGTCAGTTGTTTTTCTAATGAGATGTTCTAATCATTTTAAAGGCAAGGACTGTATTCTTTTTATTTTTTTGGTATTTGTTTCTTTGGAACTTAGCATAGTGCCTGGCATATAGTAGGGCCTTAACAAATGTTATTAATTAATCGGTATAGTATTACCAATACAGTGATAAGCCATACATCTCAAAAAAAAAAAAAAATGGAGACCTAAAAAAAAACTCATAGCATCAGCTATGTTACAAAAGAAAAAAAAGTTAAAAAGTAAAAGAAAACATGTTTCAATGTACACTCAGAGTTCGTTAGTTCTCTCTTCACAGATAGATAGCATTTTCCATTATGAATTCTTTGGATATATTATGGATCTCCGTAGTGATCAGAGCAGCTAGGTGTTTCACAATTAATCATCATCACAATATTGCTATAACTGGGTACAATATTCCCCCGATTCTTCTTACTTCACGTACGTATATCAGCTCATATAAGTCTTCTCATTTTTTTTTTCTGAAACCATCCACTTCATTATTTCTTATAGCCCAATAGTATTTCATTACAATCATGTACCATAACTTGTTCAGGATTCCCCAATTTAAGGGCATCCCCTAAGCTTCCAATTATTTACCACCACAAAAAGAGCTACTATAAACATTTTTGTATGTATAGCCCCTTTTTGTTTTCCTTTGATTTCTTTGGGATACAGACCTTATAGTGATGTTTCTGGGTCAAACAGTATATAGAGTTTTGTAGCCCTTTGATCATAATTCCCATTTTTTTCTAAAGAATACTTGAAATAGTTCACATTCCTGCCAACAGTGCATTAGCTTACCTATTTTTCCCTATCAAATTAGGTATTAAATAAAGAATATATTTAAGTAGAGGCTGTAGGCAAAACAATACTTGAAGTCATATTATAACAGAATATGAGAGGTGTATGGGATTTCAGAATTCAACTCACTCAACCAAAACTTGACCAAAATCTCTTCTATATCAGTTCTAAAAAGTGATCACCCAGTATCTGAAAACTTTCAGTAAGGATGAAACTATCACTTCCTGAGGAATCTCATAACACTTTTGATAGCTGAAATTGTTAGAAAATCTTTCCTAATATCAAACCATCTAACTCTACAGCTTCTCCTTATTCTTAATTTTGCCTCCTGAGACCAAGCAGAAAAGTGTAACCCTTTTTTCAATAAAATAGAGTTTTAGATATCTTCCCTGTGTCTCCTAAGTTTTCTTGAATGCAAGCTAAACTTCGGTTCCAATCCTCATGTGGTATGCTCTTAGGACCCTTCACTGTTCTATTTGGCTCCTCAGGATGCTCACTACATTATTGCTATTTTTCCTAGAATGCGTCACCTGTGCTTGAACACAGTAATTCAGAGGACATCTAGTGGAGATAAAATAGATTTATATTATTCTTCTTAATCTAAATGTTATGTCTCTTTTAATAATAGTTGGAATTGAAATAGCTTTTAGTACTGTCATATCACATTCTTGAGATGTTTTCAGACTACAAACCGGATGAATAGCTGTGTTTCCATGATCTTGGACTTGTGAAATTGATTTTTTAAAACCCATTGTAGGAATTTACATTCATTTTTATTAAATGTTATTGTATTTGGTTTTCTCATCTGTGACTTCATTAGTCATTGACTTTAATGCTAAATTGACTTTAAAATGCTAAATAACAGAGTCAAGAACAAATGAATGAGGACAAATCAAATTCACCTAAATTCTCACTCTAATTAAGCATTAATGACACTTTGATCCCTGGGAAAATGCCAGAATATATTAGGTGGAATATATTTGATACAACACTCTAGAATCAGAGGGTGTAAATTTAAAAACTGACTCTGATACTCCATATATGACTTTGGAACAAATGGCTTAAATTCCCTGACCATCAGTTTTCTCATCTGAAAGATGAAGTTTGAGTAAATTGACCTCTGAGATCCCTTCCAGGTCTAAATCTATTATATTAAAGTCAGAATAAGGGAGCATATGGGAAAACAAGTAGAAGCATAAATCACCTTCATAGATTTATCAAAAATAGACTAACTTCATTTTGTTAGGTTATTTTAATAGTATATCATAAAAGTTGGGCATATAGTTTGTATTTGTATCAGTAAGGCAAGATACAAGTCCTCGATGATGACCTCTATGTATACTTGTATAGTTCTGAATCACAAAATATAAAAGATTCTCTAGGAAGGAGACAGAGGAAGTATGCCATTTATTCAGATGCTAGAGGATTAAACCCCAAAACCAATAATTCCAACCTGACATAGCAACAGTTGTATTCCAAAGCCAGTAAATCCACATCAATGTAACAGCAAGGAAATTATAACACTGTTACAGCAGAGCCAAATCATCCTTTAACCTTCCTCTCTGCTAGGGCTTCCTCTGGTCTCCACATTGCACTCTACACTCTCTCTGCAGCTCTAGTCCCTTCACAGCTCTCTGAGTTCCATAGCTCAGTAGGTTCTATAGCTCCTGAGTTCTGTTGTCACTAAGTTCCGTAGCTTGCTAGTCTCTGAGCTCTCTGCAGATTGAGTTTTATGGCTACATTCTGGGTATATATACTCTCCTTAGGGCCCGAGGGCTTCACACCCAATCAGCAAAAGTGTGTAGGCCTGGGGCTTAGCACTTAGTAAGTAAAGGGTATAGGCCTGCCCACAAACAAACCTCTAATCAAACTTCCCCTAACTAGCCTCACCTGAGGCCTATTGAATGGACAGGGAAAGATCATTAATCACTGATTGGCATCAGAATATTTTAGCAAACCATTTGACAAACTCATACGACTCTTGTGAAAAGGATAAAAACAGTTGTGGTGTAGATGATTTTGCAATTAGATGGGTTTGGTTCTGATTAAAATGGTCTGACATCAAGTTGGTGTGAGGTTTTTAGTGAACTAATACAGGGTTCTCTTCATAGCCCTATGCTAGTTAATATTTTTATCAATGAGTTGCATAAGGAAAGAAGGATACAACAATTTATTAAATGACTCTATGTTAGGCATTGTGCACAGTGCTTTACAAATGTTATCTCTTTTAATGCTCACAACAACCCTGGGAGGAACATTCTATTATAATGTCCGTTTTAAAGTTGAAGAAACTGAGGCAAATAGGAAATAAATGGCTGGTCCCAGGTCATACAGCTAGTAAATGTCAGAAATCAGATTTGACTTTAGGTCTGCTTGACTCCAGGCTCAGTGCTCTACTCAATATGCTACTTACTTGCCATGAAGGGTTAACTAACACATTGGATGATAAAACCTGAAAGTAAAGAAGATATTGACAGGCTATGTCATTGACCCAAATCTGATAAAGTAAATGTACAAGGGAAGAAATATAATTTGCTAAATGAATCAAAAATATCCATTTTCCACAGACAAGATGAAGGGCTGCATTAACTGGACAGAAATCTAGATTATCTAGAGGTTTAATTGGCTGGCAAGGTCAATATGACTTGAGTGTGAAATGTCAGCCCTGTTTCTAATGGCTTTTTTTTGATAGTATGGAAAGATAATGTCCAAGACTAGGAAGGTGATGCTCCTCTTCTTCTGCCCTACACTTCTGTAGTATTTTGTTTAATTTTAGGCACCAGTTTCTGGGACACTGATAAGACTGCCCAGATAGCGAAGAGCCCTGAGACTTCATCCTATCAGGATCAATTGAAAAGCTGGTGAAGTTACCCTGGAGAATAAAGAGAGGAAGGGGGACTTCATAATAACTGTCTTTAAGAATTTAAAAGGGTTGTCACTGAGAAAAGGATATTTGTTCTGCTTGGTCCCAGAAGGCAGAGCTAATAGCAATAGTATAAGCTACTAGTGGTACAATTTAATATGGGAGAGGATGTTCTAACAATTGGAAGTATCTCAAAATGTGATGGACTGCTTTGAAAGGTGGTGAGCTCCCCCTCACTGGAGATCTTCAAGCAAGGATTGGATGACCATTGCTGAAGTATGGTATAAAATGTATTCTCATTTCAGTATTGCATATAGATTGTTTCTAATTTCCTTTTCAATTCTGAGAATCTCTGATTTTTTTTTTTTACTACTATTTAAACATCATAGAGGAATGGATAAAAAGGTGGCCTTGTAGTCAGGAAAGCCTGGGTCCAGTTCCTTCTCTGACATCAAATGACTATCCAACCTTGGGCAAATCATTTTAATTCTGTTTTAAAAAACAAGTGGGGGTGTCTTACTGAAACAATTGCCTCAATTTGCTTTAGATTGGCAATGACTCTCCTGGAGAGGACTAACATTATCAACTGTTAGTTTGAAACAAAGCCCATTTCCTTTTAGCTGAAAAGATGGTAGACATATAAGAGATTGTACCTGTAATTGACCTATCAATGGCTTTCTTACCCTCTCCTGAAAAAACCCAAATATTATTATTATTTTTTGGTCTATGAGTAAACCTCTTGGTACCTCTTTCACAAAATTTATATTTCTTTTTGTTGTCTGACTAAGGTGATTTGTCAGGTAGGTTAGGATTTTTTTTTTGACAGTTTACTATTTCAGAAAAATAAGCGAATTTGTAGATTGAAACACAAAACAATTTAGCATGGAAAAACAAAACAAAACCCTATAAATTGGAAATTCTTGCCAATAATTCTTATTTCTCATCAAATAAAACATAATCAAAAGTATTCTGGGAAAGCTACCCATATCTATCTACACACCTATATACATATACATACATACATACAAATACACATACACACATATATGTAATTTTATATAACCAAAAATCTGAAAATGAAAAATCATCCTGACAATTATTGAGAATTATTACTGATGAGTTAAATCAGAAAGGAAATACAACAGCAACTGTTTATAGTCACTTTATTCTGAATGTGTCTGCACAATGAAGGAAAATATTGCACATTAAATCATTTATACAAAAGGTATGCAAAGTAAAAATCAAATTAAAATGATTTTTTTTCTGAGCATATTGTCAATATGAAAGAATACAGCTAGCCTGTTTTGCATAGGGGGAGGGTAGAGAAAGCAAGAAATGAGGATTTCCAGAAGGTGAATATTCCTAAGAAATTGTTTTGTGAAATTCCTCATAGCTCTAGAGATTTTTCAGGTTCAGGAAGTGACAGCACAACCTGTCCTGCTTTCCTCACAGCCATTATTGAGGGAAGCAACTCTTGTGGAGAAGAGACCAACCATCAATACCAACTGTGCCACCCCAGGGCAGGCAAGACAAATGAAGCAGAGGGGAAGAAACAGGATGTGCCAGGCAAGTTTAACTACCAGCACCATATTGACAATAATCTCTCTTCAAATCCTTATAGAGGTAGCCCAGGATTCTGAAACCAAGAACCTTTGGAATAAGAATATCACCCCCCCCCCCACCTCAACACACACAGACACGCACGCACGCGCGCGCCCCACCAGAACTGCTTCTAGCCCAGCCCCCACAACCATTGTCGAGGGGAGAAATCATCAAGGAAAGGTTGCTCATCAAATACTATCAACAGGCAAATAGGCAAAAGAGCCCTGGGAGTGGCAGCACTTCCCTGATCAATGTTCCTTTTAATAGCCCTGTGTCCTCAGACTTTTATTCTGGAAAAGCAAGCCCTGTGGAGATGTAGTCCGGCAATTGCTCCTGCAAGGGCAACAGCCATAGCTATCGTATACCCAAAAAATAAAGTTCTTTTGACCAAAGTCTTTTGTACAATCAAATGGCTCAATATTAGAAGCTGATATAATTTTATCAGTGAAAACGACATTAAAGAAGAGGTATCAAAATGTTTTTTCCTGCCCTACCTTAAAGATGATTGTATTGCTTTTTCTGACTTCCAGACGAACCCTTCCATATGTGTTGTCTTCTTCATTAGGATATGAGTTCCTTGAAAGCAGGGAATGCTCCCTATTTGCAGACCCAGCACTTAGTTTAGTGCTTTGCACATAGAAAGCACTTGATAAATGATTTATTCATCCAGTCATTAATTTGCTCTATCCTTGAAATCAACAATCCATGGTTCATACTCAGCAGAAAAGCAAGAAGGACACAGGCCCAATTTTGACTCCTTTCCTCTCAGTAAGGAATGCAAAATATAAGGGCATGGGTTCAGTAAAGGGGTCCCTTTCACTAATTACTACACAGAGCTGATACATATGGTTTCTAAGATAGGGTCACTCTCTTCACTCCATTCTTTGCTTCACAAAGAAGAGAATGCAGATCAGTGTAAGAAGTTTCTCTTCCCCTCTCCACCCAAATAGCATTTATTCTTTATGGTGGAACATAATTAGTGTATACCTGCCTCTGATGTATATGAATCATGTGATTCTCATCAAGCCACTTCAGAGTAAGCTAGTTAACTTTCTATGACTACAAGCTGCTGATCAGATGCTGATCTGCAATTGGTATAGGGAGTCCCCTCAGAAGGAATTCATTATACTGATGAAATTGCAAGTCTGTTTCAAATGTGCATATGTTTCTGTGTCTATATAACGCTCTCTGAGATAAAAAAAACTATCTCAACCAATTTGTCTGCATTTTATATCTATTTTATAGTTTTAAGGAATTGCCTAGCACATTAATAAATTAAGTGACTATCCTAGTATACTATATCTGATATGAGTTAAAGGTGTGACTTGAATTAGGTCTTTGATCATTCTGCCACACTATCTCTAAGATAGATAGATAGATAGATAGATAGATAGATAGATAGATAGATAGATAGATAGATAGATAGATAGATAGACATCCACTGATCCACATTTATATTTACATTTTTTATGGATTTGTCCCCTCGATGATTACAGGGGCTGGATTAGAAGCCAATCTGATGGTTTGGAGCATTGCTATTCCCAAGGCTTTTGGGTTCAGGGTCTTGAACTGTCTTCATCAAGATTTGAAGGGAGACAATAGTCAGTGTGGTGCCAGTGGTTGGACACACACACGTGTGTGTTTATACGTATTTGTATATGTGTACATATATTTATATATGCATACATGCATGTATATATACATATATTAAGTAGTGAATGTAGATAAATATAGAAGAGAGGTAGATAAACACATTCAGAGAGAGAGTTTTAGAAGATATTACAGAAAAGTGTCAATAGGATTTGGTAAGTACAAAGAATAGCTATGGCAAGGAAGAGATGAAGAATCCAAGATAACGAAAAGGTGAAACATAAGAGATTTGCTGAAAGTATACTACCACTGATATTTTGGCTGTACTTAAAACTTATAAGAAAGGGAAAACCAGAAAAGAGTGGTTATTATTAGACAACGGAGGAGCTTCTATAATTTTACAAATAACCTGTCTAGTTTCAGTGTTATTATTCAGGAATGTACAGTCTTAATATTTTTCTAAGCACTTTATCTTAAGGAATACAGAAGGAGGCAGGATGGGAGAGAATCATATAACAGAATTTGCCATATGTCAACAAGAGCCCTCAGAAGACCAAGCTATCAGAGCATGGGGTCGAGGGCGGCAGCATAATTTCATGGTGAGGAGACACAGTGTTACCTAGAAAACAGAAGATTGTACTTGTCAAAGCTTCAACCAGAAAAAAGTGAATGAACAAAAGAATGAAGGAATATGGAAAGGAATGTGGAAAAAATGCTTACTAAGTATTTAGTATGTTCCAAGTACTGTGCTAAGTTATGGGGGATATAAACATAAAAGTAAAGACAGTCTTTTGCCCTCAAGGAGGGCATTTCAATGGGATGAATAGCAGTAGGGGGGCGTGTTGAGATATTTCGGTTTGGAATGTTGCAGAGATGGTTATTGGGGGCATGCTATGAGAGTAGATTGACACAGCCTTCCAAAAGGAATGGCAGAGTTGATTTGATTGTGGTTCCAGAACTGAAATGAGATGTGGGAGAGAGAATATACTTCATTGGCAGGTAGTTATGGTAAGGATATAGTTAGGGAATGTTTCCTCCCTGTAAGTAAAATATTTGTGGCGTGCAATAGGTATAGCCTTTTACTTCCTAGCCATGTTCTCAACAGCCACTTTGCCACAAACCACACCCAGAAGGACTTAACACATTCATCACTAGAACTCTTGATCTGAGGTCCCATTGTCCTGGTAGGTGGTTGCCTCATTCACTCATTACCTCTATGTACAGCTCCAGCCATGCTTCTGAAAGTACTCGTTCTGCCAGTAGGTATACAATATATATTTTTGATGGTCTAGATCAGGGGTGGGAAATCTGCAGCCTCAGAGCCATATGTGGCCCTATAGATCCTCAAGTGTGGCCCTCTGACTGAATCAAACTTACAGAACAAATGTCATAGAGGGATAGGATAGAAAAGGATAGAAGAGGTAGGAAGAGAGAAAAGGCATTACATTAACCCTGATTATCACTATCTAGACTTAATAAAAAGTATAGCAGAGAGATAAGGAGGGAGCATAAGGCACACTGAACCAGAGTCCTTGTTCTTCCACCAAATATATGTAGTTTTAGACACCCTCAGCTCTGTTTCCTTATCAATGAAACGAGGTGGTTGGAATTTCTCTTTCAGTTCAAATAGTTTATGCTGTTATGATCTTTAGGTTTCATTTTTGCTTAAAGAAATATAGTAAAAAAAATATAAGATATATACTTTTAAATATTTGTCATAGTGGTTCTTTTCCTTTTGCATTTTTCAAGTATTGATTTTTCTGATGGAGTTCAAATTGAGGTAGGTGTATTAATGTGACAAGCAATTTCTATAACTTATATGCTTAAACATCTCTCTTTATCCAAATGGACAATCGATTGTGTTACCACTGTTCTGAAATCAGTAGTTGTTTCCTAAATGCCACTTCAGGGCATGAAGCAACATACGAAATATTGCTTTTGTGTCATGCTCATTCAAAAATAGATACTGTTTAATTATTTCTTGGCTGTGTGTTAGTATAGTTAAACCAATGATTTATAATGCCAAGACCAGTTCAATTTTATATATATGGGTATGTAACGTGAATGTGTTTATACAATATTATGTGTATATATATATATGTATATATATATATATATACTGTTCAGTCATTTTCCATTATGTCTAATTCTTCATGACCCCATTTGGGGTTTTCTTGGTAAAGATACTGGAATGATTTGCCATTTCCTTCTCCAGCTCATTTTACAGATGAGAAAACTGAGGTAAACAGGGTTGAGTGAGATGTCTGGATTGAGTAACACAGCTAGTAAGTCTGTCTGTCTGTCTGTCTCTGTCTCTGTCTCTCTCTCTGGAAAGAGAGACAGAGACAGAGAGACAGTGACAGACAGACAGAAACAGAGACAGAGAGACAGAGACTATCCCCCCAACTATATCATACTCTCACATATACTTAATGCTTTGGAACTTTATGTTGAATTGGTTTTGGAATAAAGAACAAAGACATCACTTTAAACCTTAGCAGAGCTACTTGCTAGCTGCTGGGTTATTTGAGCATAGTTTACACCAATCTAACACCATTTACTATTTTGCAAGGGCTACTGGATCAGTAGATCAGAGGAGCTATGCTCAGTTCTTGTCTCTGCAGCTTGCTGTTTGTGTAACCTTAGGCAAATTACCTAACCTTTCTAATCGTGTGTTTCCTATAAGGTTGGAACTAACTACCACTCCTTCATAGTGCTCTTCTGGAGAAAGAGTGTTTTAAGCTTTAACCACCATAAAAGTATGAGCAATTAGTATCTTTGACTAGTCAGCTTCAAACTGTAATTAGGGTATATGAGCCTTCCTCATGAGTTCCTAGGAAAAGACCAAGGCACAAATTTAATTTGAATGCTTTCTCTTTTCCAACTCTGAATAAACCTTTTTCTTCTTAATTTTATATTCCTGCAACAGCTATAGCAGACATTTCCCAATATATTTGAATGAGGAACCTCCTATTATTGACTTTGTAGCCTTTTAGAAGATGTTCCCATGGTCTTTTTTGGCTTAATTTCTAATTTACTTCATCCTTACCACACTATAATGGACTTCTAGAAATTCCTTTTCCTGTGCAATTGGCTTCAAGTCTGACAAATATTCACAAAGGATTTTTTCCTCATCTACTTGATATTTTTTTAACCTTAGACATACAATTATCTTGGGTTTCCAATAAAACCTGAAATAGTCTCTAGGCTTCTATTTAAACTCCTCCTTTCTAAGGTTTCTTAACAACCTACACTTGGTCATTTATTCTATTTCTGAAATTGAATGATAAATTGATGGATTCCTTTAGTTTTCCTTCTACCAGTCTCTTAAATTTAAGGATTTCAGAATGATTTGTATTTAGAGTCTCACTCCTAAGAACTTTCTGATTTATTCCTATTTATTCACTGTTCAAGGGATAAGTCTCAGGTAGTTCCCTTTTTTATGGGCTTTAAAACTTCTTGTTCTAGTAAGAAATTACTTATTGAGGTTCCAAACTAGCAAAGCACTTTACATACCTAATCTAATATATACCTCATGATAACCCAGCTAATGAGGCTGATACCATTACCCTCATTTTATAAATGAGAAAGTTGAGGTGCAGAGAAATTATGTCAGTTGCCCATCATTCCACATTTAATAAGTTGTCAGAGACTAAATGTGAATCTAAGTCTTTTCCACTCTCAGGTCAGTCTTCTATGCACCACACACCATGGCCTCTCAAACATCAACTCCACTTCTCATCCCAATGAAATACTCTACCAATCTATCTTAGAATAACTGTACACCTGCTACCTGGTCTACATTTGTAGCTTCTTCAATTACATGTAGCATTACAGCTTAGTCACATAATTCAGTTTATGTGGTCTATAAAATATATCCCTCTCTCGTTATTTTTGTAATCCATGTATGGAATCTCCACTCATAGAGATTCTGTAGGACTTCTTTTGCCTGGCATATAATATTGCATTTTGTTGTGTTTTTTACATTATCACTCAGAGGCAATAGTGGATCCCTTTTCATATATTCATCATTTCTACTACACACATCTTATGGTATTTATAGCCTGGCAGCACACCCAGATAATTGATTATCCACTTCCCATCAAGTCACTGGGCTGCCAATTGTGTCAGAGTATTCTCTTGAATCCTAATTCTCTGATTTTCTTTTTCAGGCTTGCAAGGCTTGCAAACACATTTCTATTTTCTGGGCTTGACTTTTCTGCTTCTCCCCACACCTGTCAGTTGTCTAATTTGGTGGGTCAATTACTATGTCATGCCTACTTAACATCAACACACCACTGAGTCTCCTGGAAATTTCAGCAGGGCTTCTGTCAATATTACCTTTGTGCCCTTCATTTCCTACTGTCTTTCTTCTGGGGTCCAGTTTAAAGATTGCTCTGCTACATTTTTAAGCTCTAGTACCATTGTTCTGATACAATGTTTACTCAAGTAGAGCCTACTGTGATTGCCTTCTAAGAAAAAAATCCTCCATGTTAGCTGTATTTAAAAATCTCCCACTTTCTATCATTGACCCGACCACATAGCGTGACCCTAAAATTCTACCTCTAAGATTCTTTGTGTGAAGTGGCCAGTGTGACTAAGAATATCACCTGAGAGCTACTGAAATTCAAGCAGCTTAAATTCAGCATCTACATATTCCTAGATGGCACAGTGTGTAAATCATTAGGACTGGAGTCAGAGAGATCAGAGTTCAAATCCAGCTTCGATAATTTACTATGTGACCCTAAGCAAGTCACTTAACCTCAGTTTGCCTCAATTTCCTGATCTGTAAAATGGAGATGATAACAGCAACTATCTCCCAGGGTTATTGTGAGGATCAAATAAGACATTTAATATTTATAAAGTACATAGCATAATGTCTCACACATAGTAGGTACTTAATGAATACTCATTTCCTTCCTTTCTTTCCCCTCCCCTTCCCTACCATACATTTCCACATTCATTGAGACCCATATATAACCAAAATCACAGTCTTCTTCCCAACTCTCAGAAATTTTGAGCTAGAAGGAATTACAGGGGTCATTTTGGACATCCCATCCATTTTACAAATGAGAAAACAGTCCCATAAAGATCAAATAATTTGCATAAGGTTGCAAAACTAGTAACAGAGACAGAGTTTAAGCACTCCAGACCTAATGTTCTTGTAGCATATGAAGAAGCCCATATATTTTTCACAAGATCTTCTACTTGTGCACCCAGAAAGTAAGTCATGCTGTGACTTTCATGATCACCAGAGACCAAGGTAACTTTATTTCTGGTGATTCTGAAGTGGATCTACCCTGATCTCATCTTTTCTTTCTATGTGGATACACTCTTTCCCTAATTATCCATATCTAAAACCTTAGGTTGTTCTATTAGAGTTGAGACTAATGTAAGAATACCAAAAAATCTTTCTTATGAGCCCACTTATTACTTTCAAAACTTTCATATTAACTGAAGTCTATTGAAAGGAGGAAAACAGGCCCAAACTGTAAGGAAATGCTGGAGTCTAACAAGTTCCATCCTATAATTTTTGTCTGGAAACTAATTTCTTTGAAAAATTCAGTTAGCTGTAAAACTGTCAAGAGGATAGAAAAATTATGGGAAGGCATAGATTATTCTAGGAGTATTTACACAATTGTATAACATCAGAAAAACTTTGTTTCAAATGCTGCCACTAAAACTTACTAGTTGGGTGATTATGGGCAAACCACTTAATGTCTCTGAACCTCTAGTTCTTCATCTTTAAAAATAAAGCTAATAATACCTTCAGCAGTGTTTAAATGAGGTTATTATTAAAATCACATTAGATAATGTATTCAAAGTACTTTGTAAACTTAAGGGTGAAATATAAATGCTAGTTATTTCCATTCTTCCTGATAGTTTCATCATCACCCTGGATAACTAGCTTTTTGGTTTCAATTGCCTGGTATAAGGTGAAACTAAAATTTTAGTTACCCCAATTAATCATTAATTTATAAGAATGTGATTATTTTTCCACCTTATCAAGAAAAAGGAAACCCCCTAATTATTTGGTAGCAAGTTCTAATGACTTAGTCACTGATACCCAGTGGTATGTTGAAAAATAAAAATGACAGGAAATTTAGGTTTTCTAATGATGAAGCCTAGTAACAGAACAGTGATCTCTCATCTCTGGCATGCCTGTTTCCCTATCTCCATATTCTTTATTTTGACCATCTGGCATGCCTCTTGAGCCAGAGTATCCTGAATATCCTGGCTGCTTTTTCTCTAGACTACTTAAGAATAAGTGACAGACAAACAGTAAAATGCAAGCAATATTGAGCTATATAATAAAATTGGTCCTCAACCTACTAAAAGTAGACTATACCTTATTTTTTAATAGTCTGATAGCTCTGAAATGAAAACACTTAAGAAGAGAAAAGTTTAAATAGTTAAAAAAAGCTTCTTGCTTCAAAACTTACTAAAAACGTTTGTTTCCTCAGTCAATCAGAGTAGAGTATAGACTCCATGACTTTGTGTTTTGTCTTTGTATCTACAGTGAGTGCCTAATCGCATTGATAGACTGAATTACCTTGCACTGCATTTACTGCAGTTCCACTGGTATAGAGTAATACGTTAGCTGATGTGGCAATCTACCAAAAAAGCATTTTTAAATTCCTCCAGAAGTTTGTGAGCTCCTGAAATTGAAAAGAATAATATTCACATATGAAAAATACTCCTGAACACTGCAAAGAACCAGATAAATGGCCTGAGTATTGCCTAGAACAGAAAATAGACACAGTACTTAATGGTTAGAATGTAATGGAATAAAATGCATTGTTCAGGAAAAGCTTTCTGTAGGAAGTGAGTTTTTGGGGGGAAAAAGAGAAGTCTGAAATTCTATACAAGTAGGAAAGTATGAATTGGGTAATTTTGGTTATTTGTCACACCCTCACCCCCTAAAAAGGCTGATTTCTTAGCTCAGAAGGTTATGTTTAAGTCTAACTTTTTTCCTCCAATGAAATTTGAGCCATTCATTTAATTGGCAATCACTTTACAACTCTTTTTGGACCTAACTGCAACAAGGACAAAGTAGTTATTTGAGCTCCTTGCCTTAATAATGGTTGTCACAGATGTTATCTCAAATACCTTTCCTTTGTTAGATCTTGGAGTCTCTATTTTTCAAGTAAAAGTAGGTGAGGTGTTTGAGGGTTTTGAGGAGAATTTCTGTTATTGGAGGGAAGGTTTGAGTCAGACTGGGTGAGGCCTGAAGCCGATTACTAGAGGAGCAGCTTAGAGAATCAATCAGTCAGAGATTCTGAGCTCAGTTGGTGCCTATCTGAGAATAAGTATAGAAAACCTGATCACAAGTTTTTCTGAATAGTGAAGTACCAAAGGGAGGGATCCCAGTGAAGATGGATAAGATTAGAAAATTTATGCTCCATCTTAACCAGGGCAGTCAACATGTGTGTCCTCTTCTTTTTTTTTAATTATTTTTTTTTTAGTTTTCAACATTCATTTCCACAAGATTTTGAGTTCCAAATTTTCTCTCAATCTCTCCCCTGTCCCCTCCCCTCCATGGCATGCATTCTGATTACCTCTTTCCTCAATCTGCCCTCTCTTCTATCACTGCCCCCCTCCCATATCCCATTCCCACTTACTTTCTTGTAGGGCAAGATTGATTTCTATATCTCATTGCCTGTATGTATATCTTATTTCTTAGTCACATGTAAAAACAATTTTTAACATTTGTTTTTAAAACTTTGAGTTCCACATTCTTTCCCTTCTTCCTTCCCCACCAAAGATGGGGGGTGATACATGTGTGGCTACGCAAAACATTTCCATAACAGTCACATTGTGAAAGACTAACTATATTTCCATCAATCCTATCCCACCCCCTCATTTACTCTATTTTCTCCTTTGACCCTGTCTCTTCTGACTGCTCCCTCCCCCAATCTGCCCTCCCCTCTATCATCCTCCCCCATCCTCTTCCCCCCTACTTCCCTGTAGGGTAAGGGACTCAATTGAGTGTGTATGTTATTCCATCCTTAAGCCAAATCCGATGAGAGTAAGGTTGACTTATTCCCTTTCACCTCCCCCCTCTTCCTCTGCATTAGAACAGCTTTTTCTTGTCTCTTTTATATGAGATAATTTACCCTGTTCTATCTCTACCTTTCTCCTTCTCCCAATATATGCCTCTCTAACCCCTTAATTTTATTTTTGAGATATCACCCTTTCATATTCAACTCACCCTGTGCGGTCTCGGTCTCAGTCTCAGTCTCTCTCTCTCTCTCTCTCTCTCTCTCTCTCACTCTCTCTCTCACTCTCTCTCTCACTCTCGCTCTTGCTCTCACTCTCTCTCTGTATATATATAATATATATATATATATATATATATGTATGTACATGTATGTTATATGTATTTTCCCTTCAACTGCCTGTGTTGGTAAGCAAAATGGCCTTTGTTTTGTTTGAGTAATTCAGTGTAATTGCTAAGCCCCAGGCCCAAACCCCTGTTAGGTGTAAATCCTATGTGGGTGTGGATTGGCAACTAAGGTGAGGCCCAAGGTGGGGCTAACTCCAAGAAGGGCCTACTTTACATGTCTGGGACAGCAAAGGCTCTTAGACCACGTGGGTTTAAGTCCACCTCTTTGTGACGATTTTAGGTCATATGGGTGAGTCGCATGTGTGACTCACCCCTGAGGTTGACAAAGATATAAAAATCAGGGGTTGGCCTCCTCTTCCTTGGAGATCTTTGCAGCAGCAGTGGTGGTGCATGACTCTGGGCTAGCCCTTGTTCTGAGCTCCCGGGCTGAACCTAGATGTTGGTAACTATGAATCTGTATTGGGTCTATCTGTTGATGTTTGTAATTTGTTTGTAATTTGCTCTGAAGTTCAAGGTGCTGGCTGTGGGTGGATCTTACACTCCCACAGAAGCTGCTAGCCAGATTGTAGAAACACTGCCCTAATGCTGAGAAAGGTCTTATGAGTTACAAATACCATAATATCATCTTTCCAAGTAGGAATGTAAACAGTTCAACTTTAAGAAGTCCCTTATGATTTCTCTTTCCTGTTTACCATTTCATGCTTCTCTTGATTTTTGTATTTGAAAATCAAGTTTTCTGTTCAGCTCTGGTCTTTTCATCAAGAATGCTTGGAAGTCCTCTATTTCATTGAATATCCATTTTTCCCCTGAACTATTATACTCAGTGTTGCTGGGTAGGTGATTCTTGGTTTTAATTCTAGCTCATTTGATCTCTGGAATATCATATTCCATGCCCTTCAATCCCTTAGTGTAAAAGCTGCTAGATCTTCTGTTGTCCAGATGGTGTTTCTTTCTGGATGCTTGCAATATTTTCTTCTTGACCTGGGAACTCTAGAATTTGGCTACAATATTTCTAGGAGTTTTCCTTTGTGGGTCTCTTTCAAGAGGTGACCAGCGAATTCTTTAAATTTCTATTTTACCCTCTGGTTCAAGAATATCAGAGCAGTTTTCCTTGATAATTTCTTGAAAGATGATGCCTACTCTCTTTTTTTGATCCTGACTTTCACGTAGTCCAATAATTTTTAAATTATCTTTCCTGGATCCATTTTCCAGGTCACTGGTTTTTTCCAATGAGATATTTCACATTGTCTTCTTTTTTCATTCTTTTGGTTCTGTTTTATACTTTCTTGATTTCTTATAAAGTCATTAGCTTCCATTTGCTCCATTCTAATTTTAAAGGAATTATTTTCTTCCGTGAGCTTTTGGACCTCCTTTTGCATTTGGCCAATGCTGCTTTATAAGGCATTCTTCTCCTCATTGGCTTTTTGGAACTCTTTTGCCATTTGGGTTAGTCTATTTTTTAAGGTGTTATTTTCTTCAGTTTTTTTTTTTGGGGGGGTCTCCTTTAGCAAGCTGTTGACTCATTTTTTCATGATTTCCTTGCATCTCTCATTTCTCTTACCAATTTTTCCTCAACTTCTCTTACTTGATTTTCAAAATCCTTTTCAAGCTCTTCCATGGCCTGAGACCAATACACATTTTTCTTGGATGCTTTTGATGTAGGAGCTTTGCCTTTGTTGTCTTCTGCTGGTTGTATGTTTTGATCTTCTTTGTCACCAAAGTAAATTCTATAGCCTGATTTTTTTATGCTGTTTACTAATTTTCCCAGCCAATTACTTGATTTTTGAGCCTTTTGTTAAGGTAGGACTCTGCTTTCAGAGTGGAGAGTGTTCTGTCCCAAACTTTAGGGGTTTTGTGCAGCTATTGTCAGAAATACTTCTAGGCACCTGTAAATTTGCAGTTCTAGGGTGGTAGGATCAAAAGAGAAGTATTTACTCCTTTCCTGGCCTGTGCTCTGGTTTGTGAGTGACTGTGAGCACTCTTTTCTGCCTTGGAACTGTGAGGAGGATACCTGTAGTAGGAAGGCCGAATTTATAATCTCAAATATAATCATGTATATGTTTGAATGGTTCGAAATCGTAAGGTATGAGAGATTCTCTAAGGAGAAAACAACAAGAAATTTATTTAGGCCCCACCGCAGCAGAACTGTGAACCAGCCTCCCCATTCCGATATCTTGACAAAAAGACTCCAGGCCCAGAAAGCCCACCTCACAAGAGCAATCAGGAGGCCACAGAAAAACAAGATAGCATTTAGCCAAATCATTTTTACTGGCCTCACGTTCCTGCTCGCACTCAGGTAAGCCCTGCTTCTGCAGCTTCCTGCCTCCACAGCTTCTGGCTTCCGTAGCAGCTTCTGCTTCTGCTGAAACCGTCTCTTGGCTCCCCTTTCCTCGCAGCTGAGCTTCTGGCGTTCTCAAGCCCCACCTCAATGACCAGAGACCATTGGTTCCCGAGCTGGCCCCTCCTAAGTCACCAATCCACACCCACACAGGTTTCACACCTGACAGGGCCCTGGGCTTGGGGCTTAGCACTTAACAGCTGAAAGTACTTCCACTCAAAAGAAACAAAAGCCATGCTAATGAGACAATTTTGCTTAACAACACAATACCCTTTCCACAGCTGCCACAAGCTCTGCCACACCAGCACTCCTCCTCACCCCAGGACCACCATCCAGGACTCTGATGCAGATCTAAGCAGGGCAAAACAAGAGAATCCTGCCTCAGGCCAGCAAAGATATCCCTTCAGGTCCCCTCTGATCAGTTGTGCCACCTCTGCCACCTCCAGCACCCTGGGACTGGGACTAGACCACGTTTTTCTCTCAACCAGGTCCAACAAAGTTTCCCCACTGAACTCCTATTTTGTCTTTGGCATTTGCTAGTTGAGAAGTCTGGATATCACTATAGTTACCAGTAATTTGGCCTCCCGAGGCCTACTCCAGCCATATCTATGCAGACCCAGGCCAGTGGGCTGCACTCTGCTCCCAGCCCTGTGTGATAGACCATTCCTGTGGGCCTTCCAGGTTGTCTTAGGCTGGAGATTCGTTTCACTCTGTCATTTTGTGGGTTCTATAGCTCTAGAATTTGTTTAGAGTCATTTTTACAGGTATTTAGAAGGGTTTGGGGGAGAGGACAAGCTAGTCCCTTCTTTCACTCTGCCATCTTGGCTCCACCCCCCATCCTCTTTTTCTGTATCATCCTGGAGGACTTAACCATGTTGTGCATGAGGCTAATTAATAAATATTCAGTAATTGAGCACTGGAGTCAGAGAATTCTAGGTACTGTGAATCTTTAGAAGAAAATGTCATTTCAGTCCATATCTGGTCTGGTAATAAAGAAGATGATGACCTGCTAGAATAAGCATTAGAGTGGAGGTCATATATTTGGGTTTATTGAGTGGTCTCCTTTTATTATCATCATTAATCTTTAAAAAGCAGTTTCTCAGGGCCCCAGTTTCATCAGAACAATTAAAAAATCATATTTGCCCTATGTATTTGTAAAACTAAGATTCTAATATGACAATATATGTGTAGATGTTCATAAAATACATAGGCTATTATAAGTGTAAGATATTGTTAGTATTTTTTTTAATCAAATCTGTTTCATTTGCATCTTTCTAAACAGACTGAGAAAGAAAGTTAGTTTTCCTTATTTGATAAATGGAGTTCAGTTTGTTGTAAGAATTATTTTTCTTCTTTAATAATTAAATTTATTGAAGTGCAATAAACCTCACAACTTTTTACATCTTAAAGAAGACTTTTTTTTTTTTTTTTTTTTTTTTTTTTTTTAACATTTTTT
>CM053622.1:591355123-591373359 GCA_028646595.1 Phalanger gymnotis
CCTGCTTCCCTCTGCCCCTTTGTGGGTTCTGTAGTTCTAGAATTGGTTCAGAGCCATTTTTTCATAGGTTTTCGGAGGGACTTGGAGGGGAGCTCACGCCGGTTACTGCTTTCCAGTCGCCATCTTGGCTCCGCCCCCCCTTAAAGAAGACTTTTAATGTGCAATATATTATCCTTTTGCTGTATTCACTTCTTTTTACATTATTTAGCTTTGAGTTCGCAAGCTTTTGATGCACAATTCTTGAACTCTTCATCATGAAACCACACTTTTATCACATCAGATATTAAGACTTTTTTGTCCAAAATGTATTCCATATCATTCTCAGAGATATTTGGAGAAAACTAAGAAAGTGATTTTAAAAAAAAACTGTAATAGAGGAACTAACCAAACCTCCAAGGGGATGTGAGGGTAAATGTTTGAGGGTGACATATGCATTTTGTCTGTAAGGGGAGATATAAACTGCTAGATATTTTGGAGAATGCAGATTCAACATGACCTCCAACTTTGAGAAATTGCCAAATTATTTTCCCCCCTCAAACTTCTTTGGAGTCATTTACCTGACAACGTGAATTATTAGGTACATGTTTGAACACCTGGAAATAAGAAAGAAAAAAAGGCCTCATATTTATCAGAAAGTCTACCCACTAATGTTCATGCATTTTGCCCCTAAATGAGTTCTTCTGGTTCTCACTCCAAACTTATCTATTCTATTTTCATGTAACAGGGTGTTAAATTCACAGGTAGGTTCAATCTGTTAAACTATGGGCCCCTAATTTCAAATTGGCCTACCCATAAGGATAAATAAAAGAAAGAACGAAAAATTAAAAAAGTAATGAGATGATACTGTAAATGACAAACAGAGTCATGGCTGGAATCCTGTGGTGATTTTGAAGAAGTAATATGTCAAGATTGACAGCACCAATTATGGATGAGGTCTTTCTCTATGATTGCGCCTGTCTATGAATCCATTCCTCCACTACTTAATGAGAAACAAGCCCTCAGGCATGATTGGAGTCATCTATACTAGACTTAGCTTAGTTGATGAGCCACCTGTGCTGGGTTGGAGAGCTGGGTCAGAAGTTGCTGTCATTGATAGCATGGTGAGAAGGAAAAAAATGCCTAAAAGGAATAAGCTTCCTAGGTTGAAAATTCCCTCACTGATTGGACAAGACACTTCATTAGGTCATGAGTAGAAAATTAAGAAGAGAGAAGAGGGTAGCTGCTAACCTCCACACTGAGTATATCTGTTAGGTTCCACAGAGTAGTTAATAAGAAGATTTGAGTCTCAACACCTGAACATACACTTTTCTTTCTTTTTTTTTTCATTAAACAAAGATTTATTTTATCTGCCTTTCTTCTCCATTTCCCAATGAAAAAGGAAAACACACTTAACAAATATGCAAAGTCAAGCAAATCAGATTTACACGTTGGCCCAAGGGATTATACAAGGATGAAATGTTTACATTCTAATAAAAAAATGATATAGTACTACAAATCCTGGGTTTAAAGCATATAAGTCTAGATTAATTAAGGGCTGCTTAGATCTAAGAAGAGCTACAAGTCTGCAGCCCTCACAGTAGATATTTATACTATATTTGATTTCTTGTATGTTGCTACTTTCTCTCTAGGTCTGAATTAAATTTTGCCTGTGTAATCAACTCCATTATAAAAAGCAGCATGGTACAGTGGAAAGCTAATCACTCCAGAGCTAGAGAGCCTAGGTTCACGTCTTTTCTCTGCTACTTACTGTCTTTGCAAATATGGCCAAGACATTTAGCATCTTTAAGTTTCAGTTTCCTCATCTTTAAAATGAAAGAATTGAACTCAGTAACATCTCAGGTCTCTCTGCTAAATTTGTCCCTATAACACACAGATACGATTAGGGATGATAAAACGAGAAAAGCAAAGAGTTCTAAATAGATAGAAGCTTGAACCATAGGGAAATGAATTCTAAAAATTCTCAGAATATCATAAAGAAATGAGGATTTCTTCTTAGTACTTTTTGTCATTGAGTGGAGGGTGCGATACCATCCAGCATTCTCTAAAATTCCTAAGTGCCTGGCACTTACCATTGACCAGGATTAGCAAAGGAGAACATTAATTCCTCTTGGCGAGTTACATTTCCAGACAAGTTTGTAAAGCTTAGTTATCTAGCTTTCCAGTTACCCCAGAGACAGAAAATTCCTATGTGAGAAAGGGTAATAAGCCAGCAGGGCCACTAATAGCAATATGTAGTTCTACCACTGTTATTCATCCTTCGTTTTTTTTCTTTCTTTCTTTCTTTTTTTTTTTTTTTTTGGAGAGGGGAAGGCAGGGCAAATGGGATTAAGTGACTTGCCCAAGGTCACACAGCTAGCAAGTGTGTCAAGTTGTCTGAGGCAGAATTTGAACTCAGGTCCTCCTGACTCCAGGGCCAGTGCTCTACTCACTGCTCTACCTAGCTGCTCCTCATCCTTCATTTTCAAAGAGAATCAATGACTTCAAGAGAGAGTGATGTCTTGACTCACCCATGAATTAGATATAAGTGATTCAGAACTACATAAAGTCTTCACCCTTACTCTCTCCTCTACAGTCATCAGAGTCCAGTAGTAAGACAAGCGTCAAGACAACTTTTGATGGCCCAGGATGCAGTGGGTGACCTTGGCCTTTAGCAATTAAGGTCTTTTTCAGATCAGGCCATACACATTAAATGATTAAGGGTTAGGTAAAAGTTGAAATAATAGATAGCTCAATTCACCATCACAAAGATGTGGGGGGTGGGGTTTGGGAAAGGACTTTCGGAGATTGTGTCCAGAAGAGAAAACAATTGCTATTTACACTCATTCTAAGCCTAATCGGCAAACTCTAAACAATAAGCAACAGAGGCTTGGGTTGGGGCTGTTATTGACCATTCAATGTAAAGCCAGAGTGAGTTTGGGTTGTAAAGTCCTTAGAAAAATAGCTCCATTTAAAACACAATGAGCTTTTTAAAAGTCTGTTTTCAGAGCTATATTTGAAGAAATCAAAAACAAAAAACCAAGTTGAAAAAAAGTAAATTGTCCCACCTTTTTAGAAAGAATAAATAATTAAATGAAGGAGGATAGGAGGAAAGGGAAAGAAAAGGGAAAGAGGAAGAAATAGAGGCACTCCCCAACTTCTGCTTGAATTGGCAGGTTAAGTCCTTGCCTGGATCACTTGGTAAAAATAATTAATACAAAAAATTCTCCTAAGAACCTGGTTTACTCCTTCCCAGTATTCATGGGAGGAGTGAGCTTAAAATTAGAAGATGATAAATGTGTAAGAAATATGTGTGACAAGGTTTAGCTCACAATACCCACTCTGTAAGTCCTTCTCTTTGTGCAGAAACTTCATGCAGTTCCCTTATTGTTGTTAGTCCTTCATTCTGATTTAAGGAGAAAGAAAAATTATTATAAAAAATACAGTAAATTAAAATATATAGTCTGGGGTCTTTTTATTATTTTTTAAAGAGGTCATTCTTTGCCTCATTTCTTATTATGCCTTAATCACTGAATGGGCATTGCTTCAGTTAAACTGAGACTTACTAAAGACTTTGGCTTAAAAGGGCCAGAGTCCCCATTGCATCCTGGGCCTCTCCAGTTGTCTGAATCTATATCAGGCCACTGGACCCTGATGGCTCTGGAGGAGAAAGCAAGACTGGTGACATTGCACAGCCCTCCCTCACTTAAATCCAATTCACCTGCATGTCAGGTCATCACCTTCCTGGTGTCATGGCCCTCTTTAAGAATGGAGGACAAACAGCAAGTAATCTTCATTCTCATTTAAGAGGAAAGATAGAATTTTAAAAAAAAAAAAATACAACAAATTTCATATATATATACATACACACATATATATATGTATATATATATATATATGGGGGGGGGTGAGACCACCTGCCAACAATTAATTTAAAAAAGTCAGAGCTTTCTCAAATTTAGAAACAGAGAAACTTTTTTATTAGGATCCTGTGGAAAAGGGTGGTGTCTGAACCAATAGACAATTGGTTGGGAGAGGCGGGACCCAGAGGGCAGAACTTAGCTTTATAATGCAACATAAACAACTCCCACCCCACCACCACTGGCCTTTTACTCTCATTGGTGGAGTCCAGGCTCAGGACTTTCTGAGAAATCTAACCCAGGTACAATTTAGCCAATGTTAATCTCTTAAAAACACTTTTATCCTCATTTGGCAAGGTTCATGCTGGGGGTGGGGGGGGGAGCAGCGGGGGGGAGACAGGGTTCAGGCTGCTCTAAGTTTCAGATTCCTATGGGTCAGGTGATTCAAAACTCAAAACTTAGGTCAAGCTGACAATCAGAAGCCCTGAGCCACCCTCAAAAGTCCCCACCCCCATTCATTCCACTCAACTCACAGAAAGGTGGAGATCTAGATTCCATGAGAGGGCTTCAATATCCCACTCATATGTATATATATGTATGTGTGTGTGTGTATATACATGTGCATGTGTATGTATGAGTATATATATCATCTAGAGTCTTCTGCTATATGGGTAAATAATGAAAATGATGAGAAATTGATCATTTCTATTGTCATGACCTTAGGAGCAGCATGGTATAGTGGAAAGGGTAATTACTATGAAGTCAAATTACCTGTGTTTATATTCTGTCCTACATTACTACCCAAGTGACTTTTGACAAGTCACTTAATATCCATAGGTGGCCTCTATTTCCACAGATGTAAACTGAGGCAATTGGCTAAGATGGTCTCTGTGATCCCTTACACCTCCAGGTCAATGATCTATAACTACCATTAGCTTAAAAATTTAGTTCAATGGCAACTTAAGGACTTGAGGTACATCTGGAACATTTTTAATTCTTTTTAAGGTTAATCGTCACATTTCCCAAATTATAATAAACGTTCAATTCCAACTGACATAAAAAAGAAAACTTATTTTAAGGGAACTCATTAATTAAAGAAACATGAGTTCTGGAATAAATTGTCATTTCTATTTGCCATTCTAACATTTTCTAGAAACTAATTGCAAGGTAAGGCAACTTTGATATCAACACTTTTTTTAGGCTCATTTTTAAAATAATGATCTTTTTTAAAATTTTGAATTCCAAATTCTCTCACTCCATCCCTACCCATACCCTTCCCATTGAGAAGGCAAGAAATGTGATACTAATTACATATATAAAATCTGGCAAAACATATTTTCATATTTGCTCTGTTGTAAAAAGAAGAAAAGAAAAAGAAAAGAGAAATGAAGAAAGGTAAAAATTATATTTCTATCTGCATACAGACTCCATCAATTCTTTTTCAGGAAGCAGATAGCATTTTTCATCATAAGTCTTTTGGAATTATCTTAGATCAATGTATTGATCAGAATAGCTGTCATTCACAGTTGACCATCAAACAATATTACTGTTACTGTGTGAAATTTTCTGTCATTTCTGCTTATCTCACTTTCTATCAATTCATACAAATTTTTCAAAGTTTTGCTGAAACTGTCCTGCATGTCATTTCTTATGGCATAATAGTATTCTGTAACAATAATATAGCCAAACATGTTCAGCTGTACTAGAAATGTTTGTTATAGCAATGAGAAGAAAAAGAAATGGAAGGAATTAGAATAGATAGTGAGGGAACAAAACTGTCACTCTTTGCAGATGATGTGATGGTGTACTTAGAGAATCCCGGATAATCAACTACAAAATGACTTGAAATAATTAAAAACTTTGGCAAAGTTACAGGATAAAAAAAGAAAACCACATAAATCATCAGCATTTCTATATATTGCCACCAAAGTCCAGCAGGAAGACATAGAAAGAGGAATTCCATTTAAAATAACTATAGACAATATAAAATACTTGGGAGTCCACCTGTCAAGACAAACTCAGAAACTATATGAACACAATTACAAAACACTTTTCACACAAATAAAGTCAGATCTAAACAACTGGAAAAAATTAATTACTCATGGGTAAGGCTGAGCCAATATAACAAAAATGGCAATTCTACCTAAATAAATCCATTTATTCAGTGCCACACCAATCAAACTGCCAAAAAATATTATACAGAACTAGAAAACATCATAACAAAATTCATCTGGGAGACTAAAATGTCAAGGATATCAATAGAATCAAACAAAAAATGGTGAAGGAAGGTTATCTAGCCATACAACATCTTGAACTGTATTATAAAGCAATAATTATCAAAACAACCTGGCACTAGCCAAGAAATAGAGTGGTAGATCAATGGAATAGATTAGATACATATCACAATAAACTAAATGACCATAGTGACCCAGTACATGATAAACCCAAATTGCAGAGAAAATTGGAAAACTGTGGCAGAAACTAGATATAGACCAACATTTCACAGAAACACCTCACCAGTCATCAGCACATGACAGTCATGGCCACTAGGACCCCAGCTCAGAACCAGATAAGCTGCCAGACTCTTGTGACCTCCAGCAGCACCAGTCACCCCCTACCCTATCCCAGCAAAGCAGCACCAGACATGAGGGTCCCCCACAAGCCTGAAGCAACATCAGTGCAGCACCAGGTAAATAGCCAGGGCCTGCATCGACTAGCACAAGAAGCTAGAGAAAGTATCCCTGACACCCTGGGAATAGAGCAAAAAAAAAAAAAAAGTCCAAAAGGGAGTGAGGAGAGATGAACATAAAACAACAAAAAAAGAATCTAACCATAGAAAATTATTATAATGAAAGGAAACACCAAGACATAAACTCAGAAGAGGACAACAATGTCAAAACATCTATGGGCAGAACCCAAAGAAAAATGGGAAGATCTCACGAAAGACCTCAAAAAGGAGCTTAGAAATTATATAAGAGAAATAAAAGAAAATTTGGGAAAAGAAATTCAAGAGATGAAAGAAAAGTATGAAAAAAGTCAACAGTCTGGAAAAATGCTGAAAAACTAGAATTGGCCAAATGGAAAAGGAAATTACAAAAGCTAATTGAGGAAAACAATACCTTAAAAGTCAGAAATGGAAGCTAATTAGTCTATTATACATCAAGAATCAATCAAATTCTAAAGACAGAAAAAAAAATGGAAGAAATGTTAAATGCCTCATGGGAAAAACAGTTGGCCTGGAAAATAGACCAAGGAGAGACAATATCAGAATCACAGGACTACCAAAAACCCATAGGTAAAAGGAGGACCTGGACAGTATCTTTGAAGCTATTATTAAGGAAAACTGCCCTGATATACTCGAACCAGAGAGAAAAATAATCATTAAAAGAATCCATTGGTCACCTCAGGAAAGAGAGCCCAAAATAAAAGCCCCAAAGAACATTCTAGCCAAATTTCAGAAGTGTCAGGTCAAGGAAAATATACTACAGGTGGTCAGAAAAAAACAATTTAAATTTCAAGGAGTCACAATCAGAATCACACAGGAACTGGTAGCTGCAATGTTAAAGGATCAGAAGTTACGGATCATGATATTCTGGAGGGCAAACGAGCTAGGACTACAACCAAGAATCACTCACCCAGCAAAATTAGGCATAATGCATCAAAGAGGAAAAATGGTTTTTGAATGAAATAGAAGGATTTCAAGCCTTCATAAGGAGAAGGTCAGAACCAAACCAAAAATTTGACCTCCTTTATCAAGAACCAAGAGAAGCATAAATACGTAAAAAATGAAAATAAAACAGAAGGGATTCAATAGAGCTAAACCATTTACATCCCTACATGGGAAGATGATACTTGTAACTCTTAATAATTTTATCACTAGCAGTACAGTTAGAAGGAATATACATAGACAATACAGGTATAAGGTGAATTTGAGGGAATGACATTAAAAGAAAACATTAAAGGATGAGAAAAAAGGAGTACAAATTGTGCGAAAAGTGACAAATTATCTCACATGAAGAGGTAAAAAAGACCCTTTGTAGTGGAGGGGGAGATGGGAGGGTGAGTGATAAGCATTGCTTGAACTTCACTCACATCAGTGTTGGCTCAAAGAGAGAATAATATACACAATCAGTTTAATATAGAAATCTATTTGACTTAAATAAGAGGAGAGGAGATTACATAAATGAGGTGGAGAGGGGACAGACATAAGGGAGGGCAGATCAAGGGAATTGGTAGACAGAAGCAAAATATTGGTGAGGTGGGAAACATTTTCACATTAGTCATGTAAAGAAGAATTAGAAACAATGAGAGCAACCATGAAAAAGTAAAAACAAAACAACAAGAAAAAGCAAATAATATGCTTCAATATGCATTCAGACTCCATAGTTCTTTCTCTGGACATGGATAGCATGTTCCATCATGAGGCTTTTGGAGTTGTCTCTGATCCTTGCATTGCTGAGAAGAGCTAAATCTATCAAAGTTAGTTATCACATGATATTGCTGTTACCGTGTACAATATTCCCCTGGTTCTGGTCATTTCACTCAGCATCACTTCATATAAGTCTTTCCAGGTTTTTCTTAAGTCCTGCTGCTCGTCATTTCTTATAGCACAATGATATTCTTACATTCATATACCACTACTTGTTCAGGCATTCCCCAATTGATGGCCATCCCCTCAATTTCCAATTCTTTCCCACCACAAAAAGAGCTGTTATCAATACTTTTTGTACATGTGGGTCCTTTTCCCATTTTTATGATCTCTTTGGGATACAGGCCTAGAAGTGGTACTGCTTGGTCAAAGGGTATGCACAGTTTAAAGCCTTTTGGTCATAATTCCAAATTGTTCTCCACATTGGTAGAATAAATAATTTTGATCATATTAAGCTGAAAAGCTTTGGTACAAATAAAACCAATGGAACCAAGATTAAAAGGAAAGCAGAAAACTGGGAATCAATCTTTACAGAAAGTATCTCTGATGGCCTCATTTCTCGAATATATAGAGAAGTAAGTCAAATTTATAAGAACAGAGACATTCCCCAATTGGTAAATGGTCAAAGAATATGAACAGGCAGTTTTCAGATAAAGAAATCAAAGATATCTGTAGGCATATTAAGAAGTGCTCTAAATTACTTTTGACTAGAGAAATGCAAATTAAAACAGTTCTGAAACACTACCTCACCTAATATGGTAAAAAGACCAAAGAAAATGCTAAATGTTGGAGAGGATATGGGAAAATTGGGACATTCGTGCATTATAGGTGGAGGTGAGAACAGATACAATCACTCTGGAGAACATTTTGGAACTATGTCAAGGGACAACCAAACTGTACATACCCTTTGATCTAGTAATACCACTACTAGGTCTGTATCTCATAGAGATTATTAAAAAAGCAAAAGGACCTATCTGTGCAAAAATATTTATAGCAGCCCTCTTTGTGGTGATAAAATATTGGAAATTTAGGGAATGCCCATCAATTGGGATATGCCTAAGGTTTTTTTTTTTTTAATGTAATATTTTATCCTCCCACAATTTCATGTTAAAACTTTTAAAGACATTTTAAAAAAGTTTTGGATTCTAAATTCTGTCCCTCCATCCACTCCTCTCCTCCCCTTCCCTGATATGCTAACCACTCCAATATAACTCACATGTGTGCAACTATGTAAAAATATTAGTCATTAAAGTTAAAAAAGAGAAAAAATAACATCCTTTAATCTGTATTCAGACAGAATCAGTTCTTTCTCTGGAGGTGGATAGCATGCTTCGTAATGAGTCTTGGATCATTGTATTCCTGAGAATAGCTAAATCATTCAGAGTTCTTCAGCATACAATATTTCTGTTACTGTTTACTATGTTCTGCTGGTTCTGCTTACTTCACTTTGAATCAGGTCATTTACATCTTTCCAGGTATTTTGTGAAATCATTCTGCTTGTTATTTCTTATAGCACAAAAATATCCCATCAAAATAATATAATACAGCTTGTTTAGCCATTCCCCAATTAATGAGAATCCCCTTAATTTCCAATTCTTAGCCACCACAAAAAGCTGCTAAAAATATTTTTCTACAAATAGGTCCTTTTCCTTTTTTATGTCTTTGGAATAGACTTAGTGATCATATTGCTAGACCAAAGGGTATGCAGTTTTATAGTCATTTGAGCATAGTTCAAATTTCTTTCCAGAATAGCTGTATTAGTTCACCACTCCAATAGTATATTAGTGTCCCATTTTTCCCATATTCCCTCCAACATCTATTACTTTCTTTGTTGGGGCCATATTTGCCAGCTTGATAAGTCTGAGGTGGCACCTCAGAGTTGTTTTAATTTGCATTTCTTGATTCTAAGTGAATCAGAACATTTTTATATGACTATAGATAGCTTTGATTTTTTAGTCTGAAAATTATCTGATCATATCCTTTGACCATTTATCAATTGGAGAATAACTTGTATTTATACAAATTTGATTCAGTTCTCCATATATATTAGAAATAAGGCCTTTATCAGAAATACTGGCTATAAAAATTGTTTCCAGCTTTCTGCTTTCCTTCTAATCTTAGCTGCATTAATTTTGTTTCTGAAAAAAAAATTTAAGTTAATGTAATCAAAATTATCTATTTTGCATTTCATTACAAAAATTCTAGCTATTACTGTTAAAGAACAAAATACTTGGGGGTGGAGCCAATATGGTGTGGTAAAAGCAGGGACTTGCTGGAGCTCTCCCCCAAACCCCTCCAAATAACTGTTAAAAAATGACTCTAAACAAATTCTAGAGCTACAGAACCCACAAAATGACAGAGTGAAACAAATTTCCAGCCCAAGATAATCTGGAAGTTCAACAGGAAAGGTCTATTGCACCAGGCTGAGAGAGGAGCACAGCCTGGCATGGGCCATGCCAACACAGATGGGGCTGCAAATTCCTGACTTCTCAACCCACAAATGCCAAAGACAACATAGTGGGAAAAATCTGTCTGACCTGGGTAAGAGAGGAGTGTAGTTTGGCCCCAGCCCAGGGATGTGGGAGGTGGCGAAGGCTCCTTCTGTAGTTCAGGCTCACAAATGGTGGGGGAATCAAGTTGCTGATGAGAGGGGGATTTCTGCAATCGCTTTGCTGGTGCTAAGGCAAGATTCTCTTGCTTTGCCCTACTTGGATCTGGTTGCAGTCCTGTGTGTTGGTCCTGGGGTAAGGAGGAGTGCTCATGTGGCAGAGCTTGAGGAAGTTGTGGAGAGGGAATCCTTCTCACAGTTCCAAGGCAGAGAAGAGTACTTGTGGTCACTCACAGAACAGAGCACAGGCCAGGAAAAGAGGAAACACCATTCCTTTGATCATACCACCTTGGAAGAACTGAAAATTTGCATGCCCCTAGAAGTGTCTCTGCAAACAGCTACACAAAACCCCTGCATTTTGGGACACAGCACTCTAAACACTGGAAGCAGAGTCTTACCTTAACAAAGAGTTAACAAATGATGTATTTGGCTGGGAAAATGAGATCAAAACATATAACCAGAGGAAGACAATAAAGTCAAAGCTCCTACATCAAAAGCCTCCAGGAAAATTTAAATTGGTCACAGGCCATGGAAGAGCTCAAAAGAGAGTTCAAAAATCAAGTGAGAGAAGTAAGGGAAAAATTGGGAGAAGAAATAAGAGGGATGCAAGAAAATCATGAAAGATGGGTGTGTTGACAAACAAAATGGGCTCTTAGCACTCAGTTCAACCAAGTGCCCTTGAAGAGTTTGACTTTTGTTTCCTTGATTAGATTGAGAGTCCTTGGTGACTTCCTTGCCTCCGGGGAGGGCCTAGTTTACACATGAGTTCAAGTGACATGTTTGGGACATCAGAGGCTTTTAGACCACAGGGTTTAAGTGTCCTCTTTGTAAAGATTTTAGGTCACAAGAGTGAGGCGTATGTATGATTCACCCTTGACCCTGAAAAGGATATAAAGCCAGGGGTTGGCTTTCTGTTTTTCAGAGCTCTTACCCACAGCAGTGGTGGTGTGCATGACTCTGGCCCAGCCCTTGTTATGAGCTCTTGGACTGAACCTAGATGTTAGTAACTATGAATTGTATTTGGTCTGTCTGTCGATGTTTGTAATTTGTTTTTATTTGCTCTGAAGTTCAAGGTGCTGGCTTTTTCCCCTGAAATAAGTGAATGGCATTTGTATGCTGAATTAAAGTAAGCTTGTCAACCTCTTAACATTGCTTTCCTTAGTAAAGTAGATCAAAAGAACCTGGACTTTTGCAGCATGCTGGTAGAGTGTTTGTTGTTGGGCTTGTGTTGGTCCTTCACCTCTGCAATAGCTGCTAGGCAGATTGTTGAAACAATGAGTCAACACCTTGCTGAAGGAGACCCCCTAAAAAACTGAAGAAAATAACACCTTAAAAAAATAGACTAACACAAATGGCAAAAGAGTTCCAAAAAGCCAATGAGGAGCAGAATACCTTAAAAAGCAGCATTGGCCAAGTGGAAAATGAGGTCCAAAAGCTCACTGAAGAAAATAATTCCTTAAAAATTACAACAGAGCAAATGGAAGCTAATGACTTTATAAGAAATCAAGAAATTATAAAACAGAACCAAAAGAATGAAAACAAAAAGACAATGTGAAACATCTTATTGGAAAAACCATTGACCTGGAAATAGATCCAGGAGAGATAATTTAAAAATTATTAGACTACCTGAAAGCCAGGATCAAAAACAAAAAAAGAGCCCAGATATCATCTTTCAAGAAATCATCAAAGAAAACTCCTCTGATGTTCTAGAACCAGTAGGTAATATAGAAATTGAAAGAATCTACCAATCACCTCCTGAAAGAGATCCCAAAAGGAAAATGCCTAGGAATATTGTAGCCAAATTCCAGAGTTCCCAGGTCAAGAAGAAAATATTGCCAGCAGCCAGAAAGAAACAATTTAAGTATTGTGGAAATACAATCAGGATAACACAAGATCTAGCACCTTCTACATTAAGGGATCAAAAGGCTTAGAATATGATATTCCAGAGGTCAAAGGAACTGGAATTAAAACTAAGAATCACCTACCCAGCAAAACTGAGTACAATACTTCAGGGGAAAAAATTGACATTCAAAGAAATAGAGGACTTTCAAGCATTCTTGATGAAAAGACCAGAGCTGAACAAAAAATTTGATTTTCAAATACAAGAATCAAGAGAAACATGAAATGGTAAACAGGAAAGAGAAATCATAAGGGACTAAAGTTGAACTGTGTACATTCCTAGAAGGAAAGATTATATTTGTAACTCATAAGACCTTTTTCGGTATTAGGATAATTAGAGGGAATACATATATATATATACATATATTATATATTATTATAATATATTATTATATATTAATATATATTATATGTATATAATTGGAGGGAATATATATATATATATATACATATATATATATGGAGGGGTACAGAGTAAGTTGAATATGAAGGAATGATATCTTAAAAAATAAAATTAAGGGGTGAGAGAGGAATATATCAGGAGGAGAAAGGTAGAGATCGAATGGGGTAAATTATTTCACATAAAGGAGGCAAGAACAAGCTTTTACAGTGAGTGGGAAGAGGGAAGAGTTGAGAGGGAAAGTTACTCTTATCAGATTTGGCTTAAGGAGGAAATAACTTAAACACTCAATTGGGTATCTTACCCTACAGGAAAGTAGGGGGGAATGGGATGGGCAGGGGATGATAGAAGAGAGGGCAGACCGGGGGAGGGGTTAGTCAGAAATAAACACTTTTGAAAAGACACAAGGTCAAAGGAGAAAATAGATTAGATGGGGGTGGAATAGGATGGAAAGAAATATTGTTAGTTTTTCACAACATGACTATTATGGAAGTTTTTGTATAACTACACACGTATGACCTATATTGAATTGCTTACCTTCTCAATGGGGGGGAGGGTGGGTGGGGACAGAAGAAGGAAGAGAATTTGGAACTCAAATTTCTAAAAACAAATACTAAAAACTGTTTTTACTTGCAACCGGGAAATAAGACGTATGAGAACGGGGTCTAGAAATTTATCTTGTCCTACAAGAAAGTAGGGGGAAAGGGGATAAGAGAGGGGGGTGATAGAAGGGAGGTCATACTGGGGGAAGGGGTAATTCAGAATTATGCCATTTTTGTGTGGGGGGAAGGGAAAGACTGGGAGAAAATTTGCAATTCAAAATCTTATGGAAATGAATGTTGAAAACTAAAAATAATTAATTTAAAAAGAAAAAGAACAAAATATTTAAACCTTAATATAAAGTATATCGTTAATTCTCTCTTCCCTGAATCATAATGCAAATATTTATATGTAGACATGCTATATTCCCTTTCAGTAAAATGCAAAATCTGTAAGGGCATGACCTATTTGTGTGTGTGTGTGTGTGTGTGTGTGTGTGTATCTTTTCTCTGTGCTGCAAAGAATAGGAATTTGATAAATACTAGTTGAGTTGGATCCTGAAACACTGAAAGTTCAGTCCCATGCTCATGCTTAGATTTCAGGAAGAGTGAAGTAGAAAGAAAGGATAAGCAATCTGGTTGTATACTGATACTTTACCATTGGTTTAAATAAATACATTGTTGTTACCATACATGGAATGTAAGTATAGTATTTAAAAATTGTAAGAAGCAATGAATGTATACTTCCCTGAAAAAGGAGAAAAATAACCTGCACACTTAAAAACATGAAAGTTGTTCTCTGTGATTGCTTCTTTATATAGATAAAAACTATCAATATGAATATTGCCCAAAGACATTACTATGGGATAACCAAGTACAATAATTTGTTTCATAAAGACTATGAATCATAAAGGAGAAGTTAAATTATGTTCTGTGTGCTCTTTTTAAAAAGAAAGAGAAGGGCATATAACATATATGAAAAAGATACCCTTTAGATATGATTAATATTATTTAAGATTTGAGAATTTAAAGGGCTAAGTTTCTGATATCCTAAAGTCTCCTTAGGCACTTCCCTATTTTCCAATGCTGATAGACTAGATGTCATTACATTATTATTGTCGTTTTAATGATTTCCATCACTATAATCACCTTTCTGGAAGAATAACCAAACAATTAAAAACTTTCTAAACCAAAAAAAAAAAAATACACAAATCCGAGAGAAAAAAACTAAAGTAAATATTGAAACTGTAGTAATCATCAAGGTAAAGTCAATTATCTTGATGTTGTTGCTCAATCAATCATCAAGTCATAGCATTGCAAGATTTACATCTAAGAATTTGGAGGGGCAGCTAGGTGGCACAATAAGTAGATCACTGCCCAGAAGTCAGGATGACCTGAGTTCAAATCTGGCTCTGACACTTGACACACTTAACTAGCTATGTGACCTTGGCCAAGTCACTTAACCCCAATTGACCCCCCCCTCCAAAACAAAAAAAAAATGAAAAGAAAAGAATTTGGAGACGATTTAAGCCAAACTCCTTCATTTAAATGATGAGGATGTTGAGACCTGGAGATACTAAGTAATTCACCCAAGTTAACACAAATAATCAATCAAAAATATTGAGCACCTTAGCATGACATATTGTAGATATTTTTCCATCACTTCAGAAGCCAGTCTTTCTTTTCCATTATGATATCAACAAAGATTTTTACCCCAATGATTGATTATTATACTCCTTTAGACCCTGAGAAGTTCATATTTGTTTTAGTGAGTCAACATTAGATTCATGAGTAATAAAACACGAAGTACAACATGAGTAATAATAACATACTTAATATCTAATCTATTATCCATGCTGGGTGTGGGGGAGTAGCAACAGGGAAGTGGGAAATGCCAACTAGAGTGATGTAACAACAACAGCTAATATTGATATATTACTCAAAGATTTGCCAGGCATTTTACTTATGTTATCTCATTTTATCCTCACCACAATTCTGTGAAATACAAGCTATTATTAGCCAAGCAGAAAATTGGGGTTGAGAGAGACTGTTAAACATCTCATAAATTTCTGAAGCAGGATCTGAAGTCAGGTCTTCTTGAATTCCAAATCCAATACTCTATTCACTAAGCCACCTAGCTGCATCCCCAAAATTGTTATGGGAAGTTGTGTATGTATTCTGAGGCTCTTGAAGTTCTGAAAAACTGGGTTCTGGTAAGAAGATGCCACCACAGAAATGCAATGGAAGACACAATGTTACAGGATGGCTCCACTCAAAACTATTTTTTTTATCACCTTCATATAGAGGATAGCAGAACAAGGGATGTCCCTTTGTGTTCTGGTACCATAAGAAGGCCAGATACATCAGAAACAAATCAGAAACACCAGTACAACACCTGCTGGAAATACTTTGGTGTAAATGGTTCTGACCATTAAAGCAGACAAAATGTCAATGTGTATGAAGTAGACAGAGGGCGAGGAATATGTTTATTATAATAAACATTATATCATACCAAAATTTGAAGAAAAAAGATTTTTTTTATTCTTACCATTTATAAGCAAGGACTTCTTGTTGCTTTTTATTGAAAACAGTACTCACATTTAACCACCATGAGTCATATTGCTGAACAGTATAGTCCCATGGAAGGAAATACCTTTAGCCATAAACTGAGCTTAGATAACATAAGACATGAACTAAAATCTAAAGAGCAAAAAGTTGAACCTGAAGACATCCAAAATCTTAACTCATATCCAGAAACTTTGCCTAAAATCAATTAGACTATAAAACTAATCCTGATATCTCAAAAGATTTTGAAAAGGAGATGGGCCTCTTAGAACAGAATTTCAAAAGTCCTTTTCTTGTTTACTTCAATAGCATGAATCTAACTAGCAGATTATCTATTCTACAACAGAACAACTTTAAAAAGCTGACATTTACTAAATGCATCCTTCTACAATGTTTTCCTGAAAGTATAAAAGTATTTCAGTCCTCTGGTATAATAATATGTTGTGACCACTGACATGGTAAGAACCATGAATGTATCAAGGAATACTCCTAAAAATAGCATTCAAAAACTGTAATTGCAGAAGCCACTTGAAAGAGCTACTGATCATTTGAGGGAAAGCACTAGAAGACTATATCAAGATCTAGCTGGGATGCACAGTGGAAACATTAAAATGTCATTTCACCCAGATAAAGGTAAATAAAAGTAAGTTGAGTGGGATCCGGAAAATAGAGGTTAAAATAGATAAAATTAAAAAAAAATAAAAAGATGATATAAGGAGTCAAAGTAGTTCAAAGAATCATTCAAGCAGTTCAATATTGACTGTAACTGGACTGAAATATATATATGCATATATATATATGTACACATATATATACACACATATATATACACACATATATATACATATATAAATACATATGTGTGTATATATATATACATATATACGTGTATATATATATGCGCACACACACACACACATATATGTATAGAACCACTACCACCACCACTGCCAAAGAATGATGACATGGAAATTTTATTTTCAACCATACCAAAAGTTGTTAAGCTGGGTCTCCTGCCCATGGTTTAATTTTACCAGGTCTGTGAATTTCTATAGGAAAAAAACAAATAAAACTATAAAATAAAATTATTTTCCTTTGTAATCTTATATACTTTATTCTGTGCATTTTAAAACATTCTGAAAAGGGATCCTTACCCTTCACCAGACTGCCAAATGTGTCCATGACACTAAAAAGGTAAGAACAACTGATCTCTAAAGTCAATAAAAATACAGCACAATGAAAACATAAATTGATTCAAACAAGAAATTTAAACCTTGTACAGTGCTAAAATTAATGGCAAAGCTTTTATATCAAGGAAAGTAACTAACACTGGTTTCTTTGTAAAACCAGAAAGCGACAGGAAGAAATCTATGACTATGGGTTCGTGTGATTCACAATGAATCATGAATTACTTGTAAAGCACTTCACCAGCTTACCGTATTTCTTAACGGAATGCATTATACAAAAAGATTTGAATTCTAATGATTCTTTTAAATCCAGATTATATTAATGTACTTAGTACAGATTGGCATAGCTTATATCATATACCCACACAAAATTGTAATACATACAAAAAAAAATATTGTTACCAAGAAGAAAAAAATAGTGTGTCAAAAGTCCCAGGGATATAAACAGAAATACCTTATTCATTTGGCAACTATTAAATAAGTCACATATGATAATGTTGTATCAGTGACTTATATTGCTTTGACTTTTACCATGCCTTTGACTCAGTTCTGCACTCATGGCTTATTCATCTGCTATAAATATAGAAAATAGAACTAAGTACATTAAGAACACTGGAGTGGGGGGTGGAGCCAAGATGGCGGCTGGGAAGCAGTGACTGGCATGAGCTCCCCATCAAGTCCCTCCAAAAACCTATAAAAAATGGCTCTGAACCAATTCTAGAGCTGCAGAACCCACAAAGTGGCAGAGGGAAGCAGGGCTCCAGCCCAGGACA
>CM053622.1:591373859-591397102 GCA_028646595.1 Phalanger gymnotis
ACAGGGCAACCAGAGTGTACGCCATCTTGGAGTGGGGAGGGGAGGAAATGGGGAGAAAAGTTGTAATTCAAATGCCTGTGAAAATCAATGCTGAAAACCAAACATGTTAAAAATAAATTAAAATTAAAAAAAAGAATACTGGAATATTTGGTGTCTACATGATAAACTGTCCTCTATTTAAAACATACCACTAACATGATAATATCAAGGATAATCACTGTAAAACATGTTATTTTTCCTAGGGACTATTTAAATATTTTGAGGTTAACATTATATCTATTATCATCTCTTCTACATATAAATAAATATGGTTTCCAAATTAGAGAACTGAACCAAATCCTCTTATCAATAACATGATGCACATGGATGATATTAAGATGCTTGACTACACACACACACACACATACACACACACAATTAAATAGCATCTTCTTGAATTTTTCTCCAGAAATATCACATTTGAACTCAAGAAATGCAAAAATTTTAATATATTTCAAGGAAAGAGAAACTAAAGTCTTTGAGCTTGGATCTATATGTCAAATTAAATTAGTAGATGAAGGTGATTCCAACATATATTTTGCACTTTTCTAGGCAAGTTGTATTATTATAAAACTATTAAGGAGAAAGTTGTAGCTGATCATGTTAAGAGACTTACTGGCATCCTGAAATCATATTGGAAAAGACAATACACAATACAAGTCCAAGAATACTTCCGAGGTGTAAACTAGCCCGTAACAAATTTACAAAGTTTTCTAAAGAAATCTGCGTACTATTATTATAAATACAAGGATCACCTCCCTAAGGCAACTACACAAAGATCAGAACTTCTAAGAGCATAAGATGAACATATGTGAAACCTACTTAAACATTTTCGAACAAAGCATATATTATGTCACCAAGGAATAATAAAGGTTGGTAACAGATACACACTTTGGGATTTGTCAAATTTAACCAAAATTTATTTACCTCCAAATGGAGTCTAAGAATGGGTAGAGTGGAATCAAAATATCATGAATGGAGGATAGATCCATGAACTCAATCAGCAATATGTCTACAAAGAAAGCATAAAATGGATGATGGACTCATGCACATGTTTATGGAAGTAGAAGGTTTTATAATGGCAACTCAGGACTATTAAATCACCACCAAAAAAACCAGGAATGTTATCCTGTGAAGTGCAGTATTACTGATCAGTGTAGATTATTTAGTACCTACTTAGAAATTAGTAAGATATGATATGGTGGCTAAATTATAGCCATACTTTCACTATCATTCATGGACCAACAAATAATAGTCTATGTACAAGAAACACAGACCTCAAAATATCCTTGAGAACTCAACTAAAAAACTGTACTAGAACCAGATCTTTGTCATAAACCCAACTACCACCCACAATTACCTGGATATAATATTGAGCCTTAGCAATTTAATATTTTCAACAGGTGTCTTTTTACCATGTTGAAGACTCAATCTCCAAATTACATGGGCAAAGGGGTTTTAAAATAAACACAATTTGCTGCAAATCAAAATCATATGGGAATGGGATAAAGGTCTTATCACCTCTCTCACTGTGCCTGTTACTGGAGTTGTACAAGATGAAACTATAAAATATGACTACACACACTCACACACATACAATTCAACTAAGAAAAGTAGTTATTTTAGCCACATAAAAATAGTCCACAAAACATTAAATGCAAAAATGCAATAGTGGCATAACAACTGGCCCCAAAGCAATTTATTTCTAAATTATACTTAAAAAGATGAGAATAAAATTTTGTAAATAATAATATTCAGTTTAGCTGTTCAAAAGAAATTCCTGAAGTACTCATTTAGTACAAAATCTAAAAGCTTTTTAGACTTGTTCTATTTGATGACATAGGGTAACACAAGGAACAGATGAATGGAAATTACAATGAAGTAAGTTAAGAATTGATATAAGGAAAAATTTCCTTATAATTAGATCCCAAAATAGGATGGAATCCCACGTTCGTAGTATTCAAGAAAAGGAAGTATAAATACATGTTCAATATGATATAGAATGAAATCTATTTCATGCTGAACTAGATTTTCTACAAGGTAATGTTTGACTTTGAAATTCTCTATTATCTATTGACTTTCTACATCTGTAGGGTGAGGCAATATGAACTTATATTTTATTATGATGGTTTCTCTGAGGATCCTAGGTCTTCATAGAATAATCCAATGACTTGCATTTCAGAACTTGGACTTAAAGGAAGTGGAATACTACAAAAGGAGTTGAAACAAGAATAATAACTAGTATGTATAGGCTGGTTAACATTTATATTCACAATGACTCATAAGATACTAGTAAATAGTTTTAATACTTTCCCATCTTTAACTGAATTAGTCACTTATCTTTTAAGTTTTGCAGATTACTTCATATATGTTAATTAAATTGATCCTCACCACCAATTTCTTTCCTCTAATTTGTTGTTAGTGTTAAGTTAATCATTATCTTATTTGATCCTTACACTAACCCTATGAAAAACTGGTTATTATTAGCTTTATTTTATTGATAAGGCAACTGAAACTGATTTACCAAAGGGTCATACAGCTCTTATGCATGGAAAGCAGGATTCAGACCTAGTTTTTACTGACTCTGTTACCAGTGCCCTATCCACTATGATACTCTATGGATATGATAGTGATAGATATGATATCCACTATGATCTCTCCCATTTTAAAACTTTCCATCAAAATGGCTTCCATGGTTCCTTCCAGCTCTAAATTTATGATTCTAAGACCCAATGAATATTGCATTCCCTATGTTGTCAGAGTAAGAGCTATATTGGAGAAAATTAAATGTATGCATGGGGAGGGGAAAGGGAGAGTCTTAATTGTTCTTTATAAAGAAGAATAAAAACAATAACAATAAAAATTAAAATATTGTGGATTCAGTATGTGTGAGATGGGCAATAAAATGTACCTCCGAAATTAAAAATCTAGAGATGAGTGTACTTTTTCTCTATTTATGGTTCCTGGTACTATGTAATAGATTCCATTATTATAGAAAAAGTAAAAATCACCTCATGAGTATAAAGAGTTATATAAAAAGAGGCATTATTTCAGCCTCATAAATACTGAATTTCACGGTTGTCAGTCAGTTGTTGAATAATTTTAAATAAAAAGTGCTGATTATCTAATATGGAGTCTCACTTTTTCTCTCATAGTAATTTTCTATCCTATTAGTTTTATATCACAAGTCATATAGAACAGGCCTTAGCATTATTTATGTTTTTATCCACAGTGTCGTTTATAAAAATGCCAACTAGTAAGATTCTTCTGATCTCAATTAATTTTTCACTTGTATAAAAGCTAAATGTAAGCATACAGAATCTATGATACACAAACTCTTCCTCTGAATCCATCTGGATTGATTCAGAAATCATCCTTAAGGGTCTCCTTCTGAAATTAAATCTGAACTTCTGAAGTTCATTGTATCTTCAGTAATTTTACCTGAGCTTCTGTTCAAACAGAAAAAAAAAATACTCATTCAATTTTCCAGCTAAGGCCTCAGTGAATGATCTAGTTTGGACATGATCCAAACATTATGAATAGATGTAAATAAACTCAGTGATCTTACGCATGGGACAGCTCTTCCATGGACCATATTTGGACCTGGCCTAAATTCAAACTTCAGTCACTGGTAAATTAGAGTATCTTTGATGTTGCCACCCTATTTTTACTATGTGTGTGTGTGTATGTGCGTGTCTTTTATTAACAGAATCTGTGAATATAAGCCATTTTGTGTATGTGTGTGTGTGTATGTGCGTGTCTTTTATTAACAGAATCTGTGAATATAAGCCATTTTACACATCCTTCCCTGACCAAAACCTATTCCCACACAAATGTTTGTGTACACACACGTGTGCACATGCATACAAACACTGCATATAGCATAAGTGTAGAATAATGTAGTAGGTATTCAGAACTTGGAATCTGGAAAATATAAGTTGGAATTAGACTTCTGCTGTTTACTAGATGTAAATATTCAATTCATTTTACCTCTATATGCCTCAGGCAACTGCTTAATCTTTATCTAATTCAGCCTAGTAGATTGTAGATTTGTTGTGATCAATATTGGTTTTGATCTACATCTCCACATTAGAGGTTCTTGTGTTTACAAATCACAGCTTCTTCATATATTCATTTACATTTTTAAAATCTATAAAACTAAGGACTCATTATTCACATTATAACATTTATTTTATTTTGCATTTACAAAAGTACTAATTGATGGATGCTTTAGATAGTTCCCACTCACATTTATAAAAGAGTTGATTTATAAGAGTTTTACTTAATGTAAATTTTAAAGAATATATCCAACAGTGTAATGGATAGAAAATTCACTTGAAAGACAGAAAGACCTGTGTTCAGGTCTCAACTCTGACGTGCTGGTTATGTGACCCTAACCTCTCAGGGTTCTAGGTTGGGTGACTCTCTAAGACCATAAGTAGAGACAAGGCACCAATATGCACTGGGAAAGGGAATGTTCTCACCTTACATTTCTCTATACAATAGAATCACAGAAATGGTCCTTATCACCCTTAGCTATTGTGTTTTTGTATTCTTACTTCTATAGGAATATTATTAGCTTAATTTTATATAGCAAAGCACTTTAAATGCATCTAGGTAGTGTAGTGTATAGAATACTAGATTGAGAAAACAAGGCCTGAGTTTGCATCCTTCTTCAGACATTTACTAGATGAGTGACCCTGGGTAAGTCACTTATTCTCTGTCAGTCTCAGTTTCCTCATCTGTAAAATAGGGATAATGATATCATCTACCTCTCAGACTTGCTGTGAGGATCAGATATATGTAAAGCACTTCACAAACTTTATAAACATATACTTCGTTCATTTATTTTAAGATTCATTTTTAAAATTTTGAATTCCAAATTCCCTTTTTCACCCTAGCCCCTCCCGTACTCATTTGGAAGACAAGCAATGTGATCTCAATTATATATGTGAAATCATGTAAAGTGGACTTCCATGTTAGCCATCTTACAGAAAGAAAGGAAGAGAGAAAGAGAGTAAGAAGAAAGAGAGAGTAAGAAAGAGAGGAAGAAAGAGAGGAAGAAAGAGAGGAAGGAAGGAAGGAAGGAAGGAAGGAAGGAAGGAAGGAAGGAAGGAAGGAAGGAAGGAAGGAAGGAAGGAAGGAAGGAAGGAAGGAAGGAAGGAAGGAAGGAAGGAAGGAAGGAAAAAGAAAACTAGTAAGCAAAAATAATATGGTTCATTCTATACTCAGAGTTTATCAGTTCTCTCTCTCCGGGTAGATAGCATTTTTATAAGTCCTTTGAAATTGTCTTGGATTATTGTATTGATTAGAGTAGATAAGTGTTTGACAATTAATATTCCTGTTACTCTGTACAATGGCTTTTCAAATTTTAAAGCAATAGATACATTAGCTCTTATTTTTGCTCCCCAGAAGAACCTTTTGAGAGAAGTATGACATATATTATTTCCTTCATTTAACAGATCAGCTAAATGAGGCTTAGAGAGGTTGCTACTTACCTATGATTATATCTATCCAACATGAATGCATAAAGGAATTGTGGGATTGTCAGCATCAGAAACTCCAATGTAGAAATTCCTACAAGTACAATTAATAAAACTTAGCAATATATGACTTTCATTACACAACATTCTGAAATCAAAAGGAGTTATACTGTAATAAATGTTCATATATGTGTATGTGTATGTATATATGTATATGTATACATACCTATATGCACGTATATGTGAATATGTGTACATGTATGTATACTTGAATGTATTATTAACCCTGTGGATATCAAGTCTATTGAAGAGTGCTTATCAAGCAAATTGTTAGCTACAGTTTATAAACATTAAGGTTGGCATATTTAATTTTTATTACCATTACACATTCTTTTCACACACATCCTGACATATTCTGGAAGAAACTTTTTTTGCATGAGATTGGCATTAAATTCTATATAGTTCATCACATTTCAGGCAAGGGGTTGATATGGTTCCTTATATAGGAACTTCTGTACATTCTAACCTTCAAGCTACAGCTGGTCAGCAGTAATTCATCCAGACATATATAACATGCAATGGGTGATAAATGCAATGGAATGTTGAAAACACATCTCAATTTTCCTGATGTTTATGATTAACACTCACTGATCATTTACTGAGCACCCACTTAATATTAGAGGTATTATTGCAGTTCCAAGGCAAGAATTTAAACATGATTCTGGTTCCAAAGGAGAATAGTAATTGGGCCTATGAAAAGCGAAAAGTGGGCTTTGAAGCATCCATGAAGGTAGACACAAACATTTCCACTTCTCAGACTTTCTGAATTAGATAAGGCTGTAGGGAAATTCAAGACATTTGTCAGCTAATTTAGCAACTGATCAAAGTTCTTAAACCTGTTATGCTTTACTGACTGCTATTAAAATTTAGAAAGTGCTCTAGTTCCCAACTTGGTCCCATACCAACTGTTAGGTAAATGAGTTTCATTTATAATTGAATTAACAAAAGAATAAGGATACACATTTGTTTTCTTAAGTGAACCTGATGCAATCAGTCTAGATTTAGCCAATTATTAAGCTAAAAAGAAAACTCAAATAAAGCCATCATCCTTGTTTTCATAGAAGTATCAGTTTGCAAGAAAAGTATTATATATATTTATATATATATATATGTATATAGATAACTTCATGAACCTATAATAATAAAATAATATTAATTATTATTCAATAATTATAAAATAGTTATTAAAATAAAATAATAAAATTAACCTATGATAGTCATATGTGCATATATACATATATGTATATGTGTGTGTATATTAGGAAGAAGAAGACTGAAGGACACTCTTCCTCCTAATTCTCCACATTTCATATTTGTTGAGCTCTACTTCATTCTCTATTCATAGCAATCCATCTAAACTCTCCACTCCTATCCCAACAGCCTCTCTAGAATCCTCTGCTTTAGGTATTATCTAATCATCTCCCAAGTTCTCTGAGACCATTCTAAACTGAATAAACATTTAAGGTCTGCTACACAATCATGGAGAAAGCCTAGCACATTCACCAATGGTATTTCACTGATTGTTGAATCTAAAATGCCTCCCCCATCATTTGCAGTTTTTTTCTTCAAACAGGCAAATGGATCTGCGATTACTTCAATGTAGCCTTTCTCTCAGATAATGAAGAATGTAATCCATCCATGCTAAGCCATCCAAAGGGACTCCTGCTCATGTCCTCTCATAAGCTGGTCATAGGGACCCACTTAATGTGTTAAAGGCCTTCAGGTTTTTTTTTCCCTTTTAACCATTAAAAGATAACAGTGGAGCCACAGTCTGTCCATCACTTTACACCACTCTCTTTTGCATATTTTTTAATATCCCATGTTCCTTCATGGATATTCAAAACAGAAGAATATTTCACAAAGAATAATGTTTCACAAAACATTTAGAAATCTAGTGTAACAACGATGCTACTTGCTGCTACTGTGGCTATGTAAGACTGATAACACTAGCACACAAGGAGGGCTGCTAGCACAGCTTCTTTGATCTGCTTTTCTAGGGAAAGTAACTTTAAAGGGTTTACAGTCTCACTTTAATTAAACATACATATATTATTCACTTAGTTCAGGGGGAAAAGTCAGCACCCTGAACTTCAGAGAAAACACAAACAGAAATTACAAGCAGAAATTATATAAGCAGAGCAAAATAACACAAATCAGCAGACAGACTTCTAGCTGTCTGTCTAAGACATTATATACATAGTTACCAGAGAGAGAAGGACCATCATCTAAGTTTTTCAAACTAGGGGGCTCTTCGATGGCTACTCAGAGTCCCCACACCAATACTCTTCTAATGAGTGTGTCCCCAAAAGTAGAATGCCATCCTCAGAGCACATATACCTTGTTTAGGGCACTGGGGCTTAGTGCCTACTTAGCAAAAGGGTGTGGGAAAGATCTTTAATCACTGGTACCACCACATCATATATACACACACACACACACACACACATATATATATATGTGTGTGTGTGTGTGTGTGTGTGTGTGTGTGTACGTGTGTGTGTGTGTGTGTGTGTGTGTGTGTATTGTTTCCAATCAATGGCTCTTGATTCAAACAAAGGCAAGACTCATCAAAGGCACTTAATTGCCTTAGTGCTGAGAGGCACTCTAAAACAAAAGACAATAAAAATTCCCACTTTACTTGCTTGATTCAAACAAAGGCAAGACTCAAAAGCTCTTGGATACCTTAAGTGCTGAGAAGCACCCCAAAACAAAAGACAACAAAAAGTCCCACTTTACTTGATATCACATCTATTTTCTCTTGGTAGACCAATGGCCCTCATGTCTGCAGACATATTTGAAGGGGTCTGAGAAATTGGACAGGAAAAATAATTATATTTTTATTTTCATTAACCTCTAACTGAATTTAACATATCCTTCAGTTGTGAATTAAAAAAAAAAAAACATTTCTCTGAGAAGGGGTCCATAAGTCTCACCTTAATGATAATGCCAAAAAGGTCCATCTTCATCTCTGTCTCTCTCTGTCTCTGTCTCTCTGTCCGTTCCTCCTACCTCTCTCTCTCTCTCTCCCTCTCTCTCTCTCCCTTCCTCCCTCCCTTCCTCCCTCCCTCTCACATACAAACACACACACACACACACACACACACACACATACACATACTTTAAGAACCCTTATCTAGCAATACAGGGACATTCGTCCATACATACATACATATATATACACATTATATATATGTATATGTATGTATATATGTACATATATGTATATGTATATATATGTGTGTATATATATATATATACACGTATAAATATAAATACAAATACATCCCAAAGAGAAGCTAAAAATTCATAGGACAAAAAACAAAAAAGGAAACCAAGTTGTCACTTTTGAGTACTAGATACTTCTTCAACATCTTCAATAAATGATTCCTTTCAAAATTCTTTTCAATTGAAAATTATTAATTCATTCATATTGGTTAAAATCTTTTTTTTTAACTTATCAGGAATCTATCTAAAGAAGAAAAATTGGTAAGCCTATAATCTTTTCTTTAACCAGGGTGACAGTTGGAAGAGAAAATAGGAAGGTTGATAGAGGACCACTTGTCACACCTTAGTATGTATCATTACTAGGGCAACCTTGCTATAGCAATAATTCTAAGCTTTACTGGCTCTAAAGTAACTTCACCTTAATAGGCTCTCTCTTCTAATAAGGATATATAAGGTATTTTTTCTTTGCTATTATGCAATCCCTCCTTCTCTGTCTATACAGAGGGGGAAAAACTATAATGTTATTTCAGATAGTGTGATTTAGAAACATCTTAAGGTGCTTTTGAGGGTGAAAGTAGCTACCACTTTAAGGAAACAAAATTTAAAGGAAGAAATTAAAATTTGCAAAATTAAGGGCTTATCATTCACATTAAAATTTTGATCTGTGTTTTATGCTTACAAAAAAATTAATTGAAAGACTTTTTTAAATACTTAGTTCTCCTTTGCTTTTAAAATATGGTTTGATTTATAAATTTTTATAAAATGCAAATTTTAAGAAACATCCCTTTTATGTTTCTGTACAGTTAACATACTATTAATATCACATTTTAAAATTTGCAAAGAATTCTTCTCATAACAATGTTTTCAGAAAGTCACTGCCAATATTATTAACTCCCCCACCCCACTTTTACAGATAAAGAAACTGAGATTCAGAGATGTCAATTCACTTCCCCTGGCCACATGATTAGGAAATGTCAGAGGTGGATTTGAACCCATCCCTTCCTTATTCAAAGTCCAGCAAGTTATTCAAACTGGTCAAATGTTCAATATGTAGCAACGTCTGAAACTCCAACCCAGGTTTTTTATTCCAAACTCAAATTTAATGTCTGCTTAAGATGAACCATGGACATATTCTATAGATTAAGAATCTAGGGAGAAGTGGAAAAAGAGAAGCAGTTAATTCTGGGTAGCTGTCTTTTGGTCCATCAAAAAGTGTGAGATGTATCCTGAAAGGGCAGTATCAATACAATACAGTACAATACAATACAGTACAATACAATACAATACAATACAATACAATACAATACAATACAATACAATACAATACAATACAACAATACGAATACAATAGCAGTTTCCTTCATATCCCAATAAGCAGGAAAGTTTGAAGTCATGGCAGGATTGTCATAAAATGCCTTCCCTGCAGATTCTTACTAGACATTAGGGTATTCATTTTGTCATTACCAAATCAGGCAATAGGCTCTTCCAACGTCCATCAACAACTTTCCCTTCCTTGACTTTTGGAAAACAATCCTATCAATAAATCCCTTCTTTCTTTTCTCTACTACTGGAGTACGCAGCCACCATTTGGGAGGGCAAGGAACATTTCTGACATATGAGAACAGCTGATCTTACCCTTTTCCACCTCTCCCCTCCCCAACATCCATATACCCACATCTAGCATAAGTGGAAAAATTCTGACCTGTGAAAGAAAGAGGCTCGATCAGGAATAATAGAAGGAAGCAACACTTAAAATGGAAACAAGTAGAAAATAGGGGTTGAGGAGATAAGGATGATGATATAAAAAGAAATCAGGCATGAAAGGCTAGGTAAATGGGGGCAATGAGGATAGTGTTCACTCTACAAGGTTCATGCTACCCAGTTCTGTTCATACACACTACAGGCATGGCAAAGAGCTCCATTTGCCAAGTGTTTCAGCTCTTTAATGGCTTCTCTAACAGACAGTACTTTCTCCTTAAGAATAACGTCTTTGTCCCTGTGATTTGATACTTAAAAACAATTAAAGATATTTTATTAACCTTTTACTACATTTGGGAGTTGCCCAATAAATTTCCAAAAACAGATATTTGCACAGTGAAAAAATATTTGCCTTAATAAACATGATTTTGTAATCCTAGCTCTCATTTTATATTACCTTTCAAGATTGACAGAGCCCCTCTGTCATAATACCCCAGTGAGGTAAGTAGCACCAACACTGTTATCCTCATTTTACAGTTGCAGAAAATCATGAAGGTTTATGTGACTTGCACATGCTTGTCAAGAGGTCATATAGTGGGAGAGTATGGACACAAACCCAAATCTTCTGAATGCAAAATCAATGTTCTTTCTTCCATACCAAATTGCTACAACATTGGCATTGAAAACAATGCTAATTGGGAATTACATGTCACTGAGGCTGAAGAAATTTGAATGTAACTACAAGGAAGAAATCATTTCTAAAAGAAAGAAGAAAAATATTTTTAGTAAAGTTTCTTTTTTCAACTAATGAGGTTGCTTCCTATTCATTCTACTCTAATTTGACTGTATCCATTACATAAATTTCTTGATTGTTCATGCCAATATGCAATATGACAAAGTCAGCTCTCAGGAAAATGAAATGATATTTATTGACCTTAGTCAAGAATTATGCATTTTTATCTAAGGGCAAAATCCATCTGAAAGTGTTTTTAGTTTTCATTTCTTTATATTATATATGATGTCTTGTAAGTTTTTGTAAGTAATCTTCACTTTGAAAATAGGATCAAATAATTAGAGCTGTTAGAGAGATTAGAGGTCATCTATCATGCCCCTTTATTTTATAGATGAGGAAACTGAGGTCTACACAGTGAGTGCCCTTGCCAAAATAGCATATAGGTACTAAGTGGCAGACTTGGATTTTGGAAACAGGTCTTCTAACCCCAGGTCAAGCACTCTTCTTAATATATCAAGTATACTGTATGTTAATTTTCATGAAGAGAAATAATATTACAAGTCATGACTACCAAAGGGAATTTATCTTAAATTGTGAAGGCAATTTACAATAAAACAAATATGAGACCAAACCAACCTTCCCAAGCAAGTTTTTACTAGGATATTTAAAAACATAGGGTGACACATATTTGTGAAAAGTTTTAGAATTAAGGAGGCTCTTGCTAATTAGGAATGTTAGTTTAGAAGAATTGTGAAGATTTCACATATTATTAATAGTAACATTACAGTGATGTTAATGTAGCCTCATTTTCTAAAATAGGAAAAGTCTTTAAATTGTTTCTGCACAAGGTCAGAGCATATGAATGGAATCTACAAATCTACAACTTCAAATTTCTACAAATCTCAATTCCAAATATTGATAAGTGTTCCTATGATTGTCTGGATGTGTCATTGTCATCCAGGTCAAATGTTCATAGATCTAGCCCAAGTGAACTATTCTGAATTTCTTCATAGTTATCGAGAAAGACTATCGCAATGAGAATTGACAGAGAGATAATATGATTAAGATGTGAATAAAGACTTCAGAATTAAGTCATGATAAGCAACATTTTTTAAGTGATAAAAGTCATTCCTTCCCACAGGAATGAGGGAGCAAAAAGTATCCTGACAGTAGATTGCTTAATAGGAGAGTTTCTTTCTTAAATCTCCATAGATCAAGATAAAAATATGCCTTGTCATGATGTCAACATAAACCGGAATATAGAAAATATTCTCTAAGTCATTTACAGTAAGTAAACAGTAGGTTATGCAACTATGGCAAAGGTTAGTTATACATATCATCACTTGATGAAAGGCATGAATAGTGTCAGAAACAACACCAACGCAGAGCTGCTAAAGAGAAATCTGCCTTTAGAACACACAGTAACCCCCATGCTCAATCCTGCTTCCTTTCTTGGGCTACTAGATTTGGCTCAAAACCATGAGCTCTACTCCCTTACTTCCCCTTTTCCCCTCCCCACCCACATTAAGCCAAACACATGCATATGGATCCTCAAGAGAAAAATTGACAGCAGGGAGAAGATGAAAAGATAACCTATTAAGAGAAAAGAGAAAGCCAGCTGCCTTCTCCAATTAGGAACACAATTAGGGAGACAGTAGTCTCCTGACTGATGAGTCTCACTCTACTACCCTCCTTCTTTGGATAAGTGTGTGAGTCCTTGGATGTCACTTTCCTGTTAATTTTCCAACTCTTCAGAAGCGATTTCTAATGTTCCATGCCTTCCCAGCCTCATTCAGAACACAACACCTGACAATGGGCGTCCTGTGCTGGGCCTACACTCCTCTGCCTTCTGGACAATCATCAGTCATAGAAGTACTTTTTTCTTCAGGAACAGCTGAAAGATGACAAGATTGGCTGAAGGAAAGGAACATGCCTGAGTGAACACAAGATGACAGAGCAATTGGGTGCCTTTTCCAATTCTGAAATGAAATTGCTCATTATTCCAGGAGGGAGATAATTTCATTTTGTCTAAAATTCTGCAAAATGGGACAAGGGTATTCTTTCAACTGAGGCACAACAAATATTTTGTAAAAATTTTTGTAGAAGACCCTATCAAACAAAATTAAAGAAATGGAAAAAGGTCTCTAGATTATTATATCCAACCTCCTGTATCTAGAAATATCACCTTAATTTTGAAGGACCATTTTTTTCTAATATCTCAATTCAATTCTTACCTTTGAAGGAATTACTGCTACTACTACTACTACTGCTGCTGCTGCTGCTGCTGCTACTACTACTACTACTAGATATCAAAGAATATAAGCTGTAGGTATAGTGCTCATTAATAATAAACTAAATTTGTGTAATGCTTTATGGTTTGCAAAATAGTTTCTACATGGTAAGAAAATTATTTTTCTGCTTTCGTTTCTTATCAAAAATAATTTTCTTGAGAATGGAGGTCAGGTCATATGCGTCTCTTGAATTTCCCACATCAGATAGTACAGCAGTACACACAACTTAGAGCTCTAGCTCTGATGTTATAACTGCTGATTGATTGTAATATAGAGTAAGTTGTGTGAGGAACAGCAAAAAGGCTAGTTGGGCTAGACCATAGAATTTGAGAACATATGATAAGTCTGGAAAGGTAGGCTGGTGACAGGTTATGAAAGGAGAAAAGTTCCATGCAAAGGAGCTTATATTTTATCCTTGAAATAACAGGGAGTCATTGGAGGTTATTGTGTAGCAGAGTGAAAAGTCCAGATTTATACTTTAGGAAAAGCATTTTGGAACTGTGTAGGGGATAGATTGTAGAGGGGAGAGACTTGGTCCCTAGAGACCAATTGAATAATCAAGTTGAGGAGTGATGTGGGCCTGGACCGAGGGGGTGATCATGTGAATAGAAAAGAAAAGACTAAGGTACAAAAAATATTGTGGAAAGAGGAATAATATTTGGTAACTGAATGAATATTGTCAGTCAAAAAATTCCCAAAACCTGAAAAAGTTTTAGAAAGAATTTTATTAGATCATTTGGCAGAGGGCAGAATCAGAAAAAGATGTGGCTCATTTTCAAGTGCTTGTGAAATTTGCATCATATAGAGTTCAGACAAAGGCACCAGTATAAAAACTTCATGTAGACAATTTCCAGAAAATGGCAGGTCGCAGATAAGGTTGTTTGAGATGTGATGTAAATATACATCAGGTGAGCATAAACATTCAATATTATTTGGGTGGAACCAAAACAAGAACTGGATAGGATCTTAGAATTCCTTGCAAACATAGGGATTCCTTGGGGTTTTTCTGAGGTCAGCCTGACCTCTATGGTAAGTTTTGAGTTAGGCAATATTCTAGTCACACAATGCTAGGTTCAAACATCATGACAAGGCATATTTTTATCTTGATCTAAGGAGATTTAAGAAAGAAACTCTCTCCCATATCATCAACATTCAAGCAGAATGACTCAGATATCTCAAGCTCAACTTTCCCAAAATGAACTTATTTTCCCCCTCTTTTTTGAAGTCTATTTTCTGTAAAGGACATTATCATTCTTCTAGTCTCTGAGTGTCATAGCCTCAGCATTATTTCTGACTGTTTTACCTTCCCTTGCCCCACATATTGTGGGGGAAATATTTCACTATTTCTATGTGTGGAACTATCATTCATATACTCTTATGTTTATAGTCTTGGAGCTATCCTCGATTTTTTTCTTCTCTCACACCTCTCACATAGAATGAGTCATCAAGTTTTGCCAATTTTACTTCCCCAGAATCTTTTATATCCATATCATCCTCTTCATTCCCATTGTTGCCATCATAGTAAGCATCCTCATTACTACCCACTGATACCTTCCTAAATCCTGATTCTCCTCTTTCTGCAATCCATCCTTCATATCTTCCTTCATATGTGGATATATGTCATGTACAGATCTGGTCATGTCACTCTTTTTCTCAAAAATCTTCAATGACTCCCTATCACTTATGAAAATCAAACTCCTGTACTAGGTATTTAAGTTTTTTCCACTATATATAGTCTCTATCCTTTTTAAACTAGGCAACTACTGTCTGCCTTAGAACATACTTGCACATCCTGCCTCCTTATCTTTGATCATGCCATTCTTCAGCCCTGGATTATAGACTCTTCTTTTTGCCCTGGGAAACTTTATGTCAAAGAATCCCACCAGGCATGAAGAAGGTAGGTTGACTTTAGGGACTTATCAAATATGTGGCCTGTTGTCCCTATCTAAATGGAACCTGGGAAGGTCAGTGTCTGATACTCTTAAGTGAAAACTAATTTCCCTTACAAGGATGCTGGCTTTTGAAATTTCAAATTGTAAAAACAAACAAAACAAAACAGCTTTGCTTATTTGGTAAGGACTAACATCTGAACCCACAGAAAATCAAAAGGTTTCTTTTTTCCTTCCATTGGAACACCTTTCCAAAACAACTTAAAGATCTTATTTGGATAGGTCACCCAATCTTCCAAGAAATCATCAAAGAAAACAGTCCCGAGGTCCCAGAACCAGAGGGCAAAATAGTCATTGAAAGAATCCACCAATCACCCCATGAAAGAGATCCCAAATTGAAAACTGTAAGGAATATTGCAGCCAAATTCCAGAATTGTCAAGTCAAGAAGAAAATACTGCAAGCAACCAGAAAGAAACAATTAAAATATTGCAGAACTACAGTTAGGATCACGCAAGACCTTGCAGCTTCTACATTAAAAGAGAGGAGGAATTGGAATATGATACTCTGAAAGGCAAAGGAGATTGGACTACAACCAAGGATCAACTACCCAGCAAAACTAAGCACAATTTTTCAGGCAAGGAGATGGACATTCAATGAAATAAGGGAATTCCAGACCTTCCTGATAAAAAGGCCAGAGCTCAATGGAAAATTTGATCTTCAAACACAGAACTCAAGAGAGACATAAAAAGGTAAACAGGCGGAAAAACCTTGTTATTCAATAAGGGCAAATTGTTTACATCCTCATATGGGATCATACTGTTTTATATATGTTATACATATATATATATATGTCAATTTTGAGAATGGTATAGTTATTATGACAATTAAAAGGGATATACATAGACTTAGAGTGTCAGTATAAAGTAACTGATGTGATGATAAAAAAACATAATTAAGGGGTGCAAAAGGATTGTTCTGGGAGAAGGAGTAAGGAGGAGGTAGAAAAGGGTAAATTTGGATAGGTCACCCAGAAAGGGAGGAGGCTGGCATTGCTGCTCTGACAGCAGCTATATACATTGTTTCTCTTTTACTGGCAAGTCATTTGTTTCATGCTAAATTGCTGTTTTGTTTCTGTCTACTCTACCTCCAACCTCAAATAACTATACTCCTTCCAAACTTCCATATGACTAAGAGGGAACTACCATTGTTCCAGGTACCTAGGTTTAAAATCTTGCTACTGTCCTTGATTCCTCACTCTCTCTCACTCCATATATATTGCCAAAGCTTGTCATTTCCAACTTCACAGTAATATCTCTCAAATCTGTCCTATTCTCTCTACTCTACTCACATAGCCACCACCTTATTTCAGGTCCTTATCACCTCCACCTATACTATTATAACAGCCTCCTAAATGCCTCTCCCTTCTCCAATGAATTCTCCACAAATCTTCCAATGTGATTTTCCTAAACCACCCTTTCTCTCCTAACCTTCATCCATGACATGCGTTGTGGCTCCTCACCATTGCCATTACTTCTAGCTCTACCTTGCATCTCTCCATTTCATCACAAAGAGATGATGAGAGCTCTTGAACATCTTGAATATTGTAGAATTACAATGGAATCCTAGCTGGTAGTGTTACAGTTCTTCCATGAGCCTAAGTCCAGGATCCCCACAAACTATCTAAAATCTTTATTTTTTTCTTACCTGTTTCCGATAGCCCAATTTTCTCTGGACGTATTTTTATTTTATATGGCCATGGGAATCATTCTCTCCTAGACTGATCAGCAGGTGTCTCTCTGCCTCTGGTTACAAACTGTCTCATGGTAAGCCTTTACTAAAATCTTTTCCATTGCCCAGAGTTTCAACATTGTGCCTAGCTCAGTCAGACATTCTCATTGAATCTTCATTCCTGGGGAAGGACTAATTTTGAGAAAGGCACTCATGCTTTCTTTTCATTTGTTTTTTCTGGTTCTCTTTTTTCCTTTTTTCTGGTTCTCCTTTTTTCCAGGGTAATTAGACAAGGTTATGTATTATCTTATATTGTTTCCAGCGGGGGAAGAGCAGAGTCAGGGGCCATAAGGGCTCCTCTACTGCCTGTGACTCGGAGAAGAGAGGAGGTAATTCCCTTGTTCAATAACAACCTTTTTCTCTAGACCATGTATGACACTTTACTTTATAACTGTCTTGCAATGGTACTATATTTTTTGTGTTTGCACTTTCCCACCCACTAGACTGTGTACTCCATGAAGGCAGGTTTTATGTCTTGCCTAAACTTGTATTTCCCCTAGCATCTAAAAGTATGCTGTTCACAATAGATGATTTGTGTCTCTTAAAAGCATATATTTAAAAGCATGAATGTAAATCTATATATCATTTGATTAAAACAAAACAAAACCCTACAAAGAGATATGTCTCTCCTATTGTTAATGATCCTTAGATAAGTTTCCTTCGGTATGTCAGTGTTATGGCCAGCTATACTTAGAGTTCTCTTTCTCAAGGCTGACAACATATGGGGTAGATTCCAAAGGTTTCATGCTAGATGATTCTGAAAGAGCCATACTGCTAATCTAATTAATGATGTGAAAAAGCATAGAAACATATATCTGAATCATTGGAGAACTGCTGAGGAATTCCCCATGGAAGTTATTACTAGAGCCTAAAAGGCCTAAACAGGATTGAACAGCAGGCTGAGTGCCCGGGTTGTCTGTGGTCATGTTCTTATAGGGAAGAGGTAGAGAATAAGAAAAGGGGTTTCCTCTAAAATATCCCTGCTTTTGAAAATTTTGTTGATTCCTTCTTTCTCTTCTGAACCCATAAACTCTCTATAATCTATTAATTTTGTTTTTTTTTTCTCTCTCTACTTTCTCTAACTGGGTGACCTCATCACCTCCAATAGATGCGATTATGTCTATTCAGATGTGTCCCCAAATTCTACATCCAACCCTAGTCTTTCTCTTGGACTGTAGTCGTATATCTCTAGTTGCTGATTCGATTTTTCAAACTGGAAGTCCCAAATGTATCTCAAATTCAACATGTCCTATCCTAATCTCATTCTCTCTCCCTAGTGCACCCCCAGCTTCCATAACAAACTTCCATATGACTGAGAGGGAACCACCAATTCTTTTAGATATCCAAGTTTGAAACTTTCACATTATGTTTGATTCCTCACTTGCCCTCACTCCACATGTAAAATCAATTGTCAGATTTTGTCATTTCCTACTCCACAATGTGATGGTAGAGTTCAATTATTATCAGCCATGTGTGATTCTTTGTGACCCAATTGGGAGTGTTCTTGGCAAGGATACTGGAGTAGTTTGCTATTTCTTTCTCCAGCTCAATTTATAGATGATGAACTGAGGCAAACAGGGTTGAGTGACTTGCCCCGGGTTCACGCAACCATTAAGTAAGTATCTGAGGTCAGATTTGAACTTGGATTTCCTAGACTACAGGCCCCCACTATGTTACCTTACTGCCTCAGATTCCATAGCAATATCTCTCATGTCTGTCCCATTTTCTTTACTCACATAGGCACAACCCTATTTCAGGCCCTTATCACTTCCACCTAGACTACTATAAAAACCTCCTAATTGCCTCAAGCCTCGTCCTTCTCCAACGCATTCTCCACAAAATTGCCAAAGTGATTTTCTTAAAGTATATATTGATCCTCCTCAGTTCACTTCTCAGTAAATTCCAATGGCCCTCTATTGCTTCTTATATCAAATATGAGCTTTTCTGTTGTCATGTAAAACCCTTCACACCTGGAATCTAACATGCCTTTCCAGCCTTATTATGCAATATCCCCATTCTCCCTCAATTTATGACCCAGCCAAATTAGTGTCCTTGCTATTTCTTGCACACAACACTTTAACTCCCATCTCTATGCCTTTTAACTGTCTGTTTTGATTTTCCATTAGTAGTAGCTCTGCCAGGTTTGACTCCAGGGAACATCATGCTTCCCCCAGGATAAGTTGATCATCTGAAATTCTATTACCGCTCAGATTGACTCAACTTTTGATATTCACCACCTTCTGGACTCCCTTTAGTTACCTCCCCTCTGGGATTTTAAGACTAGAAGGTGAAGACATAAATTCCTCTCAAAGTCTTCTTTTATACTTGATTCAACTTGGGCATCAACTAGGTGATGCCGTGGATAGAGTGAAGGGCCTGGAATCAGGAAGACTCCATCTTAAGTTAAAATCTAGCCTCAGACATTTACTAACTATGTGGCCATGGACAAATCGCAACATTTTTTGCCTCAGTTCCTTAATCTGTAAAATGAGCTGGAGAAGCAAATGGGGCCAGGAAGAGTTGGTCATGACTAAACAACACCACACAGAAAAAAGAAGCTGAAAAAGGTGGGGTGGTAGAAGGGACAGTAGTTCCCTGGGGTCATGATGAATTCCAGAGTAGTGTGTTGGGGTAGGAAACAATGAGATGGTCTCCTTAAGTGGAAGATCTAGGAGGAAAAATGACTTAACAACAACTTAACTTTCCAGGTAACTCTCTTTTCCATTAGTGTCTTTGCTTGCTTTAACTCCACACAGCATCATATCTCCAGGCCTGTGGTTCCACCCCCACCCCCCACTCCCCTTCTACAGTTTTTTCTATATTGTCTTCCTTCATTAGGTTGCAAGCAGGGACCGTCTTTCTTTTTCTTATTTTTATCCCCAGCGTTTAACAGGATATAGGACACATAGTACGTGCTTAACAAATGTTTATTGAATCGAATTGAATCAACCCCTATGCCAAAAATGCACTCCTACTCTACCTTTATTTCTTAGAATTCCTTGTTTCCTTTGAAACTATGCTCAAGTAATATTATAAAAAGTTTTCCAAACCCCCTCTCTGCAGGTCTCTTCCCCCAGTGGTGCACCAGGGAGAGCATTCTCCTGAAAGCTGATTATTAAATATTCAATGTGAACATTTACACTGTTGAAATCAGTAAACACTACTAATCAGTGCATGTTGTTAGTCTAGACTTAAGAAAATGATGAATAAATTGTTAATAATGCAGATTAAACTTGAAAACATGCAGTACCTTTTCAGAAAGCCAGTTTTCAAATTGCCAGTATACCTCTGCCTCCCTCCTAAAAAGAAATTACTTTGAATTTGTGCATATATTTAATTACATTTATATTGTGTCCCTCAATAGAATGACTTGGGGGGGGGTGGCGCAGCTAGGTGGTACAGTGAGTAGAGCACTGGCCCTGGAGTGAGGAGGACCTGAGTTCAAATGCAGCCTCAGACACTTGATACATTTACTAGCTGTGTGACCTTGCGAAAGTCACTTAACCCCAATTGCCCAGGCTTCCCCCCACCCCCTACACACAAATAGAATGACTGATATAAGCCATCTATCCCATTACTGCACTCAAAGCCCATATCCTAGTGATTTGAGATCAGTAGCATTATCTTCATACATGAATGTGTGTGTGTGTGTGTGTGTGTGTGTGTGTGTGTGTGTGTGTGTGTGTGTATGATCTGTTTTAAGAAACTCTAGGCTCTCGAGCAGGGTTCTTAACCTTGGGTCCATAAACTCTGCCCCCAACCCCCATCCCCCAGAAGTCTGTGGATAGATTTCAGGGGATCTATGAATGTAGAAAAAAAAATATATTACATATTTATTTCCACCATAATTAGCTTCTTTTGTAATTCTAAGTATTTTATTTTATGCATTGAAAAATCTTCACTTGACTGCCAAAGGGGTCCAGAAGACAAAAAAGGCTAAGGACTCTTGTTCTACCGGGTGCTGCTATATTTTCCTTTTAGTTCTTTTCTCTGATGTTGTCCTATAGGGTTCTCAGGTGCAACTTTAGGTTCTCAAACTAAAGACTATTATGACTTCACTATTCTACTTTCTAAATTCATTAGGAATGATACAACATATCCGACTATGCTATTGGCTTGACCTTCATGTCTAACCCTTTGTGACTAGATCAGTGACCTTGAAAGACTGGAACCCTCAGCCAGTTCCACTGTCCAGCTGGCAAAGGTGCATTGGGCCGGATATAGCTGAAAAACAAAACCTTAAATTAGGGAGAATAAAGAATTAGAGTGAATGCTACCTCTGAAATACTGCCAATTCCTGCTTTACATTATAGATAACCTAAATCTTTCCAACCGTAATTTTCTTCAATTTCTAAGTAGAAATAAAGACAACGTAAGGATCATTCTCCATATCAGAGTTCATCCAGTCCAAAAAAATGGGAGAACCTTTCTCTAATTAGCCAGAGCAACCAAGGTCATAATGAGACTTACATGACCATAAATATTACACACACACACACACACTCACACAAATATGTGTGTGTATACGTGTGTATGTATGAAATATTTTGTGCCTATAGTATATTTATATTCATATATGTTGGTGGGTGTAGGGGTAGATGCTTAGGATATATAGAACAATGGGAAGAAGTGATGATATCTAGGAGAGAGAATTTGAAAAGCACTAATGCAAACAATGAAGAGCTAATAGAAATCAACACTAGACATTTATTTATTTTTTTTACTGCTGTGTCCTCTATTTCCATCATTATTGTAATGAGGAAGCCTACCTTAGGCCAGGCTTCAGTTCTTTAGGTTCTGTGTTGGAATGAATGAATGAAATGATGCTTTTGTAGGTAGTTTAACAGTAAATGAGAAGAACCTTAGCTCTAGCACAGAAAAGATGTTTTACAAGGACAGTGCAGTACTTGATGTGCATAGACATTGCTCCGCAGCTCCCATATAGAAATGAATCTGGTCAGCAGGGCAGGCTGTGGTAACTTGGGACATCTTCCAAACCTCAGAGGCCCAATTTTGTGGTGGGCAGGCCGAATCTCCTCACAGTTGATCAGGAAGTCAAAGTCACTAAGGCCAAAAGCTACAAGGTAACTTCATCAAAGGTCAGCTGGTCAACTAATGTTTGTTAACCATCTGTTATGTGCCAGATAGGATGCTAACACTGGGGATACTAAGATAAAGAAGAAAATCTCTGTCCTCGAATTGCTTACCATCTAATGGTAGAAGGCAACACACAAAAGGAAGCTGAAAAGTGCGTGACAGGGGATAACCTAGATGGGAGCATGGTGGAGAGTCAGAGAAGTCTCAAAGTAGTTCAGCCAGGTAAGAAATGAGGTTGGGCTTGAGTTTTAGCTCTCAGGACAGTTGAAGATTCAGGTAGTAGCTTTATCACCTTTGCAGAACCAGCTTAATCCTTGTAGGGACTGAGTAAGGAAGGGGAATCTTGGTAGATTGTGATCTTATCACAATAATCAACTCTGGAATGCTTTTTACTTTCTCAAAATGGAAGCTCTTTTACTTATAACAAAGAAAAACATTAAAAAATCATGACAGACATATGACCTTGTCATTGTATAAAATATTCTTCCCCAGTGGTTCCCCTTGAAAGTCTGGTAAGGGGAAAGTGGCATACTTCATTAGATTTCATTCTTCAGGACCATAGTTGGGTTTCAGTTACCCAGGAGTATTTCAATTACCTAAATTTTTTTAAAGATCTTTTCCATTAAATTTTTATGGCCAAAAAGCATTTCTTCATGACTCTGTGTTAAGTCAGAACCCTAGCTTTCAAATTCATTCCACTTCAAGATAACGGACTTCCTGAGAGACATGGGAAGAGAAGAGCACATAGACTGACCTCCCTATTGCACGGCTGCACAACTAATATCTTCTGGCTATGTGTGCCAGTAAGACAAAAATGGGCTTAGTTTAACTGGTGCCCTTGAGGAGTTTGGCTTTTGTTTATAGTGAAAGTACTTTCACCTGTTAAACGCTAAGCCCCAGGCCCAAAGCCCTATCAGGTGTGAAACCCCTGTGGGCGTA
>CM053622.1:591397602-591416609 GCA_028646595.1 Phalanger gymnotis
TAATTTGTTGCTCTGGGCCCTGAATAAATTTTTGGATGCCTTCTGCTTGGAGAATTCTGTATACCCATCGATTTCGAACCATTCTGATATTTATATGATCCTTTTTGAGATCATAAATTCGGCCTTCCTACTACACTATGTTAGGTCAAGAAAGTAGGAAGGTACAGCAGAAAGGACACTGATCTACAAGACAGAAGACCTGGGTGCAAGTCCCAGTTTTCTGAATTTTATGAGCTGTAAGATTGTGAGCAGGTCATTTCAGTTTCAGTTTTCTAATCTATAAAATGCAAATGATAATGTATGAAATAGCTACCTCACAGGGCTACTGTAAGGATCAAAATAAATACCACATATAAAGTGATTTTTGTCATTATTATTCTGCTATTTTTCAGTCACATCTGACTCTTTCTGACCCCATTTAGGGTTTTCTTGGCAAAGATATTGCAGTGATTTGACATTTCCTTCTCCAGCTCATTTTATAGATGAGGAAACTGAGGCAAACAGGGTTAAGTGACTTGCCCAGGGTCACATAGCTGGTAAGTGTTTGAGGCCAGATTTGAATTCAAGAAGATGGCTCTTCCTGACTCCCAGCTTGGCACTCTATCCACTGTACCATGAAGCTGCCCAAAAGTGATTTTTTTAACAAGCATTTTACATTGTTCAGTAACTTCCAACACTTCGTGACCCCATGGGCAAGCCCTTCTTTCCTCCACTGTCTCTTGACGTCTGTCCAAATCCATGTTCATTGTTTCCATGATACTATCAGGGGCAACTTTGTGGCACAGTGGATGGAGCACTGGCCCTAGAGTCAAGAGAACCTGGGTTGTGATCTGGCCTTAGACATTTACTATCTGTATGACCCTAGGCAAGTCACTTAACACTGACTGCCCTCAGAAAGAAAAAAGATACTATCTATCCATCTCATTCTCTGCTGTCACCTTTTCCTTTCAATCTTTCTCGACATCAGCATCTTTTCCAAGTCCTATCTTCTCATTATATGGCGGAAGTATGTAAGCTTTAGCTGCATTATTTGAATTTCCAGGGAATAGGCTGAATTAATTTCTTCAAATATTGACTGATTCATCTCCTTTCTGTCCAAGGGACTTGCAAACATCTTCTCCAACAACACAATTCAAAAACATCATTTCTCTTCTCTCAGCTTTCCTTATAGTCCAACCCTCCCAGTCATATCTTGGTACTAGAAAGACCCTAGCTTTGACTATCTGAACCTTTGTCAGCAAGGAGGTCTCTGCTTTTTAGTATGTTGTCCACATATGCCACAGCATTCCTTCCAAGGAGCAAGCATCGTTTAATTTCATTTGCAGTCATCATCTGCAGTGATCTTTGATCCTCAAAAATTAAGCACCTACTATGTGCCAGACTATGGGTTTTAAAATATTGTCTCATTTGATTCTTACAACTTTAGGAAACTGAAGAAACTGAGACAGGTAGAGGTTAAATGACTCATCCAGTTGGTATCTGAAGCCAAAATCGAATTCAGGCCTTCAGGACTACAGATCCATTACTATATCCACTACCAGGATGCCTCAAGTAATCCACAGAATTTAAAGCACCATGCAATTTTTTTTCAAATTTATATAAATATAAAGTACCACAGTATGTATTGATTGAGGCCTAGGGTGACAAGAATCTACAGTGAATTCAGTAACATTTCTTTTTTTTTTTGGATGGGAGAAGGCAGGGCAATTAGGGTTAAGTGACTTGCCCAAGGTCACACAGCTAGTAAGTGTGTCAAGTGTCTGAGGCCAGACTTGAACTTGGGTCCTCCCTACTCCAGGGACAGTGCTCTACTCATTGTGCCACCTAGCTGCCCCTCAGTAATAGTTCTAATGAAATATTATGTTAGTATTATACCAAACTCAAAGGTGTCTAAATCCATTTGGAAAATAGCAAACTATTCAAATGCTAGTTATACTATTTGTTCAGACTTTTAAAAATGTGTTTGTTTATGTCTTTTACTGAGTGGCTTATTGAGATGGTTAGTTCTCTTAGAATTTCTGGACCCTGAAAGGCTAGTTCAGACAGTATGATAGAGAGGAAAGATAACTCAGGAGACCTGGGTTCAAATCTTGTCTGTGACACTATCATGTGCAACCGTGTTCAAGTTGCTTAAAATCTCTTGATCTCAGTGTGCTCGTATGTAAAATGAGGGGATTGGATCAGATGAACTCTGAGTCACTGAGAGCTCTGTCTCTATGATCCTTGACATTGGCTCTGATACCCCATCCAGCTTATTATCCAACTTATTACCCATTATTCAGATTTCAATAGAACGCATGCAGAAAATCTATTTCTACAAACACATTGTGGAGAAAATCATCAGACAATTCACAAATTTAGCAGATAGTGCTGGGTATTTGGAAAGAACATAGAGTCAGTCAGGTATATTTGTGTGAAGACTCATTTTGAAGATTCTTTCCTATTAGTCACAAATGAAGCATCAGGAATCTAAAACCATAGACACAAAACAATTACTCACACTGCATGTTTTGCTGAACCCCTTAAGACAACTCCTGGGACTCCCAGGAGTCCTAGGCCCATGATCTGGGAACCGCTGTACTTTATCATTCTTTCTCTCTAATTCAATTCATTTCATAAAGCAATTATTCATCATCAGTGCATGACAGACATTAGGGTTCCAAAGATAAAAATAAGTCAAAATCTGTTCCTGCCTTAGATGACCTAACATTCCACTTATGTGTGGGAGAGCAGGGGTTGAGGAGTAGAGGGATGGAAACATGTATACAGATAAATACATGCAAAGTTAACTGTGGAAGGAACAAGAGCACAACCAATCTATGAGATAAGGAAAGGCTTTCATGCAGTTATTATATGTGTCTATAATGAAAAATTTCAGGTTGAAACTAAATATTAAAAATTCAACAAAAATATTCAAAGTATATGTAATTACATTCAACACTGGAAGAAAGACAAAGAAAATTAAATCCTTTCCCTCAAGTTGCTTATAAATTAGTAGTTAGACATATATACACAGAGAGATAAATTTCAGATTAGAATATAAGAAATATATAAGAAAGGTCTGGAACTATATCAACTGAGAGAAAGATTATTTCTGGAAACTAGGGAAAGCTTCATGAGAAAATGACATTTGAAATGGATTTTGAAATATGGCTTGGACATAATCATGTAGAGATGAAAGAAAGAACATTCTAGATATAATAGCGTTTGACTTTTTTCTATAAATATTATAAAATCCCATCCTTGTTCAATTTGGAAGTATATTAAAAGTCTCTGACCTAAAAATTTCTTCTAATAGAAAAATATTCAATATATCATAAAAATAAGCTCCTTTAATCTCTAATTGAGATTAAAAATAACTCAGGAAGCAAAAAAGATGGATGATGGAATTTTTCTGTTTTCCTTTCCTGCTTCTTTTAGAAAGCAGAAAATGACAAATTGCACTTTTAATGTTTGAAAAAAAATGGCAACCATTGTCAGAATTATTTGGTTCTCATATAACAGTAGAAAAGAAAACTACAAAATTTTATTTTTATGTATTTATGAGTACATAAAGAATCATGAAGACAGCAGGTAGGGTTTTTTTATATAATCAGTCATCTTTCACTAATGCATATTTCAAACCTTTGCTACCAACCACACCCTAAGTGGACCATGACATCTCCCCACATTGCATACCATTTAACTTCCAACTTGTCCCTGTCATGTTGGGTCATAGATATAGACCCTCAGCCACCAAGATGAGAGAGTACATTGATTCCTCACTAAACACATTGTGCTATGAAATTCTGAACTTGTCTTTTTTGATTAATGGTAAACAACCCCATTTTATATGGTTTTATTACCATACTCATTGAAAACTGAATCTGGCAACATACTGAAATTGTAGGGGGAAAGCTAAGTAAAGTTTAAATATGATTTAAATTCTGTAGTCAAATCTCTTCTTTTCTGAGAGGATTCAATTGGTCCCTGATAGTTACCAGTGGTTAGGTTCCTACTCACATATCATGTTTGTGTGATGGTCAATTCTATGTTTCAATGCCTTAGCCCAATTCCAGGCTTTAAGTATAGCCTACCTAATGGAGACAGCTAAGTGACCCAGTAGATTGAGAACTAAGCCAAGAGGCAGGAAGATCCAAGTTCAAATTCAGCCTCCAACACTTACTAGCTGTGTAACCCTGGGCAAGTGACTTAACTTCTGTCTGTCTCAGTATCCCTAACTGTGAAATGGGAGTAATAATAGCATCTACTTCCTAGGTTTGTTGTAAGGATCAAATATGATAATATTTGTAAAGTGTCTGACCCATGGTAGGCACTTAATAAATGCTTTTTTACTCCCCTTCCTAATAGTTTAAAAAAGCATCAGGCAAAAGAAACTTTATTCAACCCATAAAACAGGGACATGATATAGCTTCAATTGTCAACTCTACTCTTTAATATTTCTAATGTAATTGGGAAGCATCTTTAGGACAGGGACTGTCTCTCAAAAAAACTCAACAACCATATTTATGTCTCTCCGTCTATCTATCTATCTATCTATCTATCTATCTATCTATTATATCCCTAGTGCTTAGCAGAGTGTCTGGTACATGGAAGTCACCTAATAAATGCTTATTCATTCATCTTCTAACTAGGCGCTCTTTCCTCGTGTTCATAAACTAATGCAATTAGTCTTCACAGACATAAATTCCCAGGGAAACAAACACAAAAATGAATGGAAGTGGAATGTAGTCATCAAACTCGTTTTAAACTTGTTGCCAAAGTTTCTGTCCTCAAACCCCAACTGGATTTTTTAAGGCTTGAGGGCCCAAAGTGATTTTTTTTAACTTTCTTATTGTACTAACAATGATTCAGAAGGTAGGTGGTCATAAACAAGATCGATCATACCACTTTCAATTTTGTAGCATCCTCCTTGGTGGTCTCTTCTTCATACATTGACCTTGGGCTGAACTTCACTCAAATTGTAACATCTAATAAAATGAGAATAATCCAAGGTGGTAGGGCTCCAGGCAATCAGAATGCAAAAGCATCCCTGAGAGGGAAGAGGTAAAAATCAGTTAAATAGAAGTGAGCCAAATGTTTAGAAGTGATGTCCACATTCCTTTGGAAGAATTAGAGTTTGGTTCCTATTTGATCTGTAAGATCTCTTCTGATAGTGGAATAAAGACCTCCCAGTACACAAAGTGTGGGAGCCTTGAGATGTGTGCTCATCTGTTTTCTCCACTACATTTAATAAAATGTGAGTTCACTCTTTACAGCTGTCAGAGGTTTCTGAAATCCTCTCTGTGTGTCTTGCCATGGTATGTAAATCTTTTTTTATTTTTTGGATGTTGCTCACCTTACATAAATCACACTCTCCTTCCTGTGAAACTTCCAAACACATAAAGGAAAATCTTTGACTATTTTAAAAGCCTAATGACTTTATCACACAGAAATAGGTCCATTTGGTTATATTACTCATCCACTGTGTCCAGCAAATATTAGAAACTCTTACTCACAAATTGGCATTTGCAATTTGTGGCTGCCTAAAGTATCAAAACCCTTACCTCTGAGAAAGAAAGTCTTTACTCCTTCAAATTTGAAATACTTGTTCTTACAGATGCTTTCTGAGCTTTTTCACCTGAATATCCACTGGAAGATGGATAAATTAGTTTCTAGTAATCCAAAGACTAAGATGTTACTTCTCTGTTGCATGAAATGAAACAGAAGGTTGGAATTAAATAGGTTTGATTAAGTAGTCAATATGGAAAGTCTAAAACCAAAACTTTTTCTATTTCCTTGATTATATGGATAATTGGAACAAAAATCTAAGTTATTCCAATAATTGGGGATTAGTAAATATAACTGTATTCTCCTAGTTGGAGGCCTAGAAACCTGCCCTGAAAGTTTTAACCCTTTCATCTCCTGGACCTTCTGCCCTAGGGCCCTGTTGTCCTAATTGATTTTTGATTCACCTCACCCAAGATTTTAGGCAGACTCTAATTGTATTTTATTTTTCTTCCAATTCTCCAGCCATCTGCTGACCAGTGCCTTGCCACAGCATATACCTTCAATGCCACAGCATATACCTTCAACTGATTTAATGACTGATAATAGCTAAGTGCATGATACTTCATAGAGTATTTGTATTTTGACATGGAATATCTTGATTATACATTATAAGATTTGAAACCATAAAGGACCTCAAAGACCATTTTATAGATGAAGAAATATGCAGACCAGATAAGTAGTAATATGTCACATAGGTAGTAAGTTGTAAGTCTAATATTCGAGGCCACATTCTTTGGTTTCGAATCAGTATTCTTTTTGTCATATCATGGGAATGGAAAATAATTAACACAAAAAGATGAATCTCCATGACAAACTGAAGATACCATGATAGAGAGATCAGTCGGGGAAATATGTGGAATCTGGGGCTTTTCAGAACCATAGAATGCAAGAAATCTCACAATGGGATTTACCAAGCAGGGAAACATCAGGAGGGACATTGATTTCTTGCCATTGTAAGAGAAGACGATTGAGCTAGATCACCCTCTAAGATCCCTCTAGCTCTTTCTAGTCTTGAAGACCAGATTTAAAAACAAACAAACAAACAAACAAAAATTCTAATTTGCAATGTCAATAAAAAATAACTACTCAAAAACCACTTTCTGTTTTATAAAGCTATATATGCCTTATTACTTAAACTATTACCCTGTATAAACATGGAAAGGGCTTTATGATGAAAAGTATGCTATCCTGTGGATAGAAAATATTTATAATTTCAACTTGCTATTGAAAATTATAAATGTATATAGGTCATATACCACAAAGGAGGGACCCATAATGCACTGGAGGACAGCATTTGCTAGTTAGGTATGAAAATTCCTGCATAACAGTAAGCATTGATTCTAAACTGTTGGCTAAGCCACTCTGAAAATCTTCTCAGCTTCTGGTATTTGTGTCATGTGGGCTGTGGATTCCATTTGTAGGTTATGGGTTTCCTCACCTTTAGGCCAGGATACTTTAGGCACTCTCCCCCAATTTGAAAAGAACTCTTCCTGGAACTCCAAACTGAGGAGCCAGCATATATAATCCTAAAAGGCTGCTGTGTTCAGTTAAAGATAAAAGCCATTTGATTTCCTAAAGTTCTATGTGGCATACCACTGAGATTTGCATGAGGAAAATTTCAAAGCAATGGCTTCAACAGGCTTTAAAAACCATTAAGTATTGTGTTTCCAGGGATTTGAACTTTGACCGGTTTCTACTTGGTATTCAGACTAATCTATGAATAAGAAAGGATATACTATACTATATTCTTCTGTAAATGATGAAAGCCACCGGATTTAGTACCAAAGGTAAATGGCAGTAAAACTGAACCTTGAAAGAAGAGAGAAAGTGAGAAGGGAATGGTTCCTTTTACTTGGCAAGAACAAGGGGGAAAAGGGTGGGGGAGGGAGATTCAGATTGAGAATGAAGGGTGTCTTTGGATAGAAAACTTTTAGTGGGGATAATGCTTTCTCTAAGAAATAAGTTTTCTCTCTTCTTCACAATAGGCTGTCTGGTTGAAAAGGACAGAGCCTCATCATTTCCAAATACTAAAGCTTCTTGTTTTGACAGACCATTTCAAGGACATAGCCCAGAGAATTCCCAAGAGAACCAACATGGAGAAAAGATCTTCACAAAATTTCAGTTTAGAGGGACTTTAGTGGCCATCCAGTCAAATCCATAGCTGAATAATCATAATAATAAATAATTCCCCCTACTGAATGGCTAACAAGTGGTTGTCTGGCCTTAGCTTAAAGACCTTTAATTACAAAGACCCCACCACCTTCTGAAGGAATCCATTATATTTTAATGGCTTTAATTGTTAAGGTTTTCTTTACAAGAGAGCCTTTCTTTGCCTCTTTGCAACTTTCCACCACTGTTGAGATCACCTATCATATTTTCTTCCCCCTACCAAGTCTTGTCTAGGACTAGGTCCTTCAATCAGTGTTTAGAATCTGTACCAAGTGATGAGATACAGAAAGTGGTCAATGAGTTTCTTAAAGATAACCATCTTATAGAGAAGGAACTGATATAAAAGAAGAACATATTATGTGCTAGGCAGTATGCTAGGTTCTGAGATACAAAGACAAAAAATGAAACAGCCTCTTCTCTCAAGGGGCATACATTATATTATTCAAACTGACATAAATGTCATTAACCAAGATTTGGTTTTGCAAGTTTGGTACTCCTATGGGTTTTTGTTTGTTGGTTGGTTTGTTTTGCAAAGTATTCATCTATAATCATCCTGCACTCATTGGTTTTATGTCATGTCAATCCAAATTACATGTTATTAAACTATTAAAGTCTTAGAGCCAGCAATGTTACCTTAAGGATCATTTAGTCCAGTTGTCTCACTGTATAGAGGATGAAATGAAGGTCCAGAGACTTAACTAAGGTAACACAGTTGGCTGTCAAACACTAACTTAAAGCTTCAAGTCTGAGTCATTTTACTTTAGTCTGACAATGGCAAATTTCAGTGGTTTGTTGTTGTCATTGTTTTAAGAATTGTGAAGAAAAATAATGTTAGTGTACCTGAGAAATATTGTCTCATCACAAATGAGAAGCAAGAGGAAGCAGCAAACATTCCTAAGAGGCATCATTACTCTTTGAATTCAGCTCAGTCTCAAAGCCTATTGGGAATCTGGGAATTTCCTATTTTGAACCTATACCTAGTTCAGGTGTTGAAGACTCAAGGTGGATGAATAGCATTAAAGCCATCAATTGAAAAGCTGGTACCAAGTGTCTACTGTATGCCAGGCACTATCCTAAGCACTAAGGATATAAAGAAAAACAGCCCCTGCCCTCAAGAACTACATGCCAGTGTAGTAATACAATATGAATACAGAGTACATGAAAAAGAATCTCACAGGAGATTGCATTCATGGCTAAGGAGGACCAGAGAAGGTGTTAGTATTTTATGTCAAGTATTCAGGGGTATCAATTTTTGCTCTAGTTGCTGGATCAATAGTGGTCTTTCATCACTTGGTTATCTTATTTTGCCATGTTCAAATAAGTTGTGATGAGCAGGGAAACTTGGTTGTCTCTAAGTGTACTTTAGTGTAGGACACCACGGGAGGATGGGAGGCCGGAAGATTTTTTAGCTTCAGAAGTTTTATGTACCTGAGCAAAGGACTTTGGTCTTCAAGCCTGCCAAGCTGGCATCTTGTGCAGGCTTAATATCGACTAAAAATAAAAAACCTCCCATATGGGATTACTGTCATATAATTTCTATATATTACTGACTTCAAAGACTGAACCCTTTACCATGCTATTTCAATCATCTTAAAAATAAAAAAGATGAAGCCTGGGATAGGTGACCCATATAACAGCTCAGCTGGACAGTGAAGAAGTTTCTGAATTTTAAGCAGGAGGTACCCGTGTCATACATACTTCCACACCTAACATTCCAGGATATAAAGATGAGGGAAAGATTCAAATCAAATATTCTTTTGCAATTCTGATCTCACTGAATTAGAGACAATGGAGCCAAGGTCATAGTTTTTAAAGAAAAGCAAGAAAGAGAAAAACAGAGGAAGACAGAGGGATTTTTTTAAAGAATGAATAGGTTATATGAATTGATGAAAAGTCAAGAAAACAGAATTAGAGAAACAATATGCACAATGATAGTGCAGTAGAAAGAGTGTTGAATGTAGAGTTATAGATCCCGAGTTCAAATCCTGATTGTGTAATGACACATTATGTAACTTTGGGCAAGTTACTCAACTTTTCTGAGATTCATTTTTCTTATCTTTAAAATAAGGACTTTGGACTAGATAGCGTCTGAGGTTCCTTCCAGCTCTAAGATATTTGATCCTATGAATTGAAGTAATGTAAATAAAAAGAAGAATAAGAAGAACAAAGCTAAACTGAAAAAATATAATTATAACTACAAAATCTGGGACTGAAGAGATGAGAAAATACTCTTTTCTCCCTTCTTTGTTAAGGTAGTGAACTAGGGGTGTGCAAGATTGCATACATTGTCATATTTCATTGATTTATTGAACAATTTTCCCTGACTGCCCCTTCTTCCTTCCTTTTCTTCTTTCTTTTATTCTTTCCTTCCTTCCTTCCCTCATTATTTCTTTCCTTCATTTCTTTTTTCTTTCTCTTTTCTTTTTTTCTTCTTTCCTTCCTCTCTTTCTTCTCTATTTTAAATTTTTTTGTCACTAGGAATGACTCAGTAGAGTGTAAGAAGGGATATATTTGAAAACGAAGATACCACAAAACAAAATATATCAATATATTTTCTTCTAAAAAGACAGAAAAAACAAGGAGAGAAGGCATTGTAAAATTGCCACATTATATCAAAATGCATCAAAACATTAAGAAAATTTCAAAAATAAAGAATTAATAGTAATATAGCCTCTCTGTAAAAAGATTAACAGAGACATTTTTGATGTACTAATAAGTCCTAATTGACAAGGTAAACAGTTGAAATAAACCAACTGTTAGTGTGAGCACATTAGATAGCCTATATACTTTTTGTGATATATAATGTTTACCTTTTTGTAATTTTCCTTCAAATTCTCTTTCTTCATATACATGGGGCACCTGCTAGTGATTATAAATTCAAGTAATTGTATAACTAGAAGAAATATTTAAGGTTATTTAATCCAAGCCTCTGTTCTAGGTGAAATACAATAACAACGACAAAAAACCTGTCACATTCTTGAATATTATCAACACTCAAAATATTCCCAATTTTTCACATCTTCTTTCCAAGATAAACATTAAGAAAAAACCAGCAACAACAACATGCACACCTTTCCCTATAGTAATCTTGTTGATCTACAGAGGAGAAATGGCAACAACCCAAGCAGAAATTCTCCAGTTTATTTCTACATCTGGTTGGGAGACCACCACTGCATGGAGGTGGGGAGTTGGGATGTTTGGTAGTATTAGAGGAGTTTAGTTAGGCAAAAAGCCAGAATACACTAAGAACAGAAGAATAGTCTCCAAAGACAGTCCATCTGACCAGCAAAAATAAAGCCAGACTTCAGGAATGCACAAAAGCAGATGAATATGCTTTTACTACTTTTGCTATTTGGAATAATTAGGATTTTTTTGTTAGAGCTCCTGAGTACAGACCCATGAAAGAAAAATAAAAACACTGCTGTCTTTCATTACATTCAACCTGATGGCATAACCAAGGGGAGATGAGGAATTCTCAGCACATCTGCCTGGATTACTTGCCTATGTGATACATACTGGGTTTTCTTCATTCTCCTCCTAGGTAGCAATTCCACACCTCTGAGGAGCTGATTCAAGACTGACACTCCTATTTGTTTAATTGGACCTTGCACTTATAAGAAATCTATGAGAGTACCAGAGATAATGTGAACTGAGCCCTGAATTCTATTTAGCCGATTTAATTTTGCAGGGGAGCAAAAAGGAGCACACGCTGGGGCTGTAGTTGAGAGGACTATCTTATCAGGAATAAAAAAGAAAATATTTTCTGGTTTTCTCTTAGGATGTTACGTATCTCCAACTCTTGTCCTCTCACTATCACTTTAATTATATTTCTTTCTATTACTAGATTTCATTTAATTGTTTATTTGAATTTAAACCTCAAGAACTGTCAGAGGAGCAGAAAAAATCCAAATACTATCTTCTTAAGATCTCTTTTGCTTTCTTAGTTTTCTTTAGCTTTTTCTGATAAGTTAACATCTTAGGTCATTGTTTTAAACATCATTAAACATTAGGCAATCTTAAAATTAAACTAATTATTTTTGAATCATAATAGTGATGTGCATATTTACATAAATTTCATGTTCTCTAACCTGGAATAATTCTTCGCATTTTGGCAGGCCCCATCTTGCCATTATGCAGATGGGCAGAATCATTTGGGGAAAATATATATATATATATATATATATATATATATATATATATATATATATACATAACTTATATGTCATAAAATATAAAATTCAAATAGTCCAATGGATCTGTGATCTCCCTGATGTGGGTATAACTTCTTCTGATGAAGGTCACAACCCACCAATTCTTCACATACTGTGTGATTTTTGTCTACATCCTCCAGAAATTTAAGTTTGGCAGGATGGGAAATACTCAGCAGGCTAAAGGCTTTCCTCATGTTTTGACATCAAGAGAAGACCAGGAGACCCTTGGGCACCCCCTGCCTATTCCTCACTCTCATATATACTGTCCAGATAAATCTTTGATACTATCTTTTAAACCACCTCTTCAGCACAATTCCTTCTTTGTCATGTCCTAGGTACTGTTCATACTTATTAGTGACTCTTCTCTTGCCCCTGAGGTGATTCCTAACTTTAATCCTTGGAGACTGATCTTTCATGAAGTGTAGCTATACAACAACATGGGAAGGAAGAATATTCACATTAAAAAGAAACACTTTTGTCTCAGGAAGAAGTCTGGGATCATTAAAAGAATTTTGCATCTTTCCCAAGGTTGTCTGGTCACTTTTTTCCTTCTCTTCAATTCTAGTCTTAGTTCTTTGGCCATTTGCAGGAGTCGTACAGGTTATCCAGCTAACTGCATAGCAGAATCTAGACCAGGGTGGGGAACCTGTGACCTTAATGCCACATGTGGTCCTCTAGGTCCTCTAATGTGGTCTCAAGATGGCAGGTTCTCCACCCTGTAGACAATAGGTATTCTTCACCCACATGGTTTTTCCAATGTGGATAGTTAGACCAAACTGTTGAGGTTTAAAGTTGCTGGCACCCTGCAATAGCAACATGTAGGTCCTGCCCAAATGAAATTGACCCACCTCTTCTTTCAACCAAAGAAAAACAAAGTCTATTAAAACCCATATAGATGGGCATGATTTTAAAATTTACCATATTGGCCAGACTCTTGAGGAATCTCAGCTAGACTTTTAAGGAATCTGAGCATTTTCATGGAGGCAAGATGGATCTTTTATGTGGAAGACCTTGGGAACCAAGAAGGGGTCTAGATAGAATTAAGGGAGTGGTGGTCTAACATGGGGCCAGGTGCAGACAATGAAAGGGTAGTTGATTAAATGGGAAGGGCTGATTGCCCCAGGTGAATGCCAGGGACCAGAGCCATGTGGAAAAGTCCACTGGCTTTTCCTTTTTGGGGTCCAGATCCTAAAGACATGGTCTTTTGCCTTTGGAGGCTCAGATCCTATTCCTATCACAAACTGTTTTGAGTGATGCTGGATCTCATTTAGAAGGTTGTTCAGAAAGTTCCACGGAATAATGCAATCAGCACAGTGTAATCCATAAATTGGAGCATCTGGTGGACCTCATTATCTATGGCGAATTCCTCTTTGACTTCATTCCTGCTGATCTTCCTTTGACTTCCAGTATCTTAGGTTTGAATTTTAGAGACTAAAGCAATAATTTTCAAGATATTTTCCCAAATTCTAACTCCAATTTAAACCAATTTCCATCAATAGAGGAGTCCATTCTTTTCTGACTGCATGCATCAGGAACATGTGAGTGATATTTATGACACATAGTGATATATTACAAAGCTTTTATTAATTTCTCATTCAAGCTAAATTGACATAAATCTAAGAACTAGGCTCAAGGTTACTCTGCAAAAGGCTAAAATCCAGTAACCCAAAGGGATTAGAAGAAGCTTCTCATTTACAGTGAATCAAACACTAAACAGATCAGGGAAGTCAAAACTCTCTAAGAAAACAACTAAAAGGCAAAACGAAACAAAAATTTCCAAACTAGGTGCATCTATTCTAAAGGGATTAAAAGTCAAATTAACCATTGAAACACACACCTTGATGGTTTTCTTGGCAACCCTATTTTTGTCCAAAACCACACCCCTTCCAAAAGGAATCTGAAGGTGGGAATGCAGTTTAGAGTCTTTTTTCCTGGCTTAGGTCCCTTCTCAACATTTCTGACATTCCTGCTTACCAGGTAACAACCTGGTAGGTAATCATCACCTTTTCTGGCACTGCTTTTGTAGAGAGCGAATTATGTCCTTCTAGAATCCCAAAATAAAGGAGAGCCAAACAACACACCTATTTCTTCTTTAGGCCAATTTCTTCAAAGTAGGTTTGTGGAAGTTTCTTCTTTAAGCTCATTCATGCTTCTTCACAGTACTGCTAGTCTCCTGAGGATCAGGGCCTCTGAGAGGCTACTTGTTGAAAATTTTCCTGCAACTCAAAGGATAATGGATCTATTAGCTACTTCAGTAAGGTGCTCTTCAATATCTTTAAGGTGACTTGTATACAAGTTAGTGCTTAAGAAATCTTTGCTGAAAGTCAAGTGAGCAGAACCAGGAGAACATTGTACACAGTAACAGCAATGTTGTACAAAATGTGCATAATATAGCTATTCTCAGCGATAGTATGATCCAAGACAATTCCAAAGGGCTTCTGATGAAAAACGCTATCAACTTCCAGAAAGAAACTGACAGAATCTAAATGTGGAGTGATGCATACTTTTTTTTTTTTTACTCTCTTCAACTTTTTTTTTGGTCTATGTTTTCTTTCACAAGATGGCTACTGTAGAAATATGTTTTACAAGATTATACAAATATAATCTGTATCAAATCTCTTGTTTTCTCAGTGAGGGGGAGGGGAAAAGAAGAGAGAGAATCTGAAATTCAAAATTTAAAAAATGCTAGAAATTGTTTTTACATGTAATTGGAAAAATATATTTAAAATTTCCAACAAGAAAAGAAATATTTGCTGAATGCATAAATGTGTACTATCACAAAATGTTAAAATTAGAAGGGATGGTTAGAAATCTTGAGAACTATACCTGATTGGAACATCCCTTTCCAATCTAATATGCCATTCCTCATGAATTCTCTGGTTTAGCCAAACTGACTTTCTTTCTGCTCCTTACACTGGATATTCCATTTCCAATTTCGATACTTTCACACAGGTTGTGCCGCAAGGCATTCACTTTGATACTATCTCTTACAATCCCTTTTGTTCTTGTAGAATAAAGAAAGACAGATTTTGACACAAAGCCCCCAACTGTTAGAGCATTCCCTCCAAAAAAGTGGCCTTTATTCCTTTCGTTTATATCTTTTTATAAGCTTTATTTATGTACACCTTTTCTCCTTCAGGGTATAGACTATTTCCTTTTTGTCTTTGTACCTCCAGTGCCTAACATAATGACTTGCACATCATAGGAGCCTAATATATGCTTATCTATCATTTAAAGTGACCTCTCCAAGATGATATTGTTGCAGACTTGAAACTAGTTCAGGGTTGATTCCTGATGAAAAAGAGAGAGATGCTGGGGAGAAGGTACCTGATACTGGGACATATTGGAGAAGTAGGTCAGAGAAATTCTAATACAGTCAGGCGAGAAATAGGTTGATGTACATTGGTAGGGCTAGCTCCTCCTTGAAGGGTGGTAGAGAGGACAATGGGCCTGGAGTCAGGAAGACCTGAGTGCAAATAGAGCCTTGCGACACTTACTGTCTATGTGACCTGAGCGAGTCATTTTAACCTTTCTTTACCACACGGTCCTCATCTATAAAACAGAGATAATGATAGCACTTGCCTCTCAGGTTCTTCTAAGGATCAAATGAGATGATATTTATAAAGTTATTAACATAGTGCTTGGCATGTAGTAAGCTCTATGAAAGTTTTAGCTAACATTATTATTATTATGAAGATGAAATCACAGACACAGATAAATATAGTAGCATACCTACTTACTTACTTTAAATGATGAATATTTCTGCAAGTTTGGGTAGAATCATAACTAGGAATATTTTTTAACCTGGGCCACAAAAAATTTGAGACAAGGTTGGGGAGAGGGTAATAGAGCAGTGGGATGGTAGAATGGCAACATAGAAAAAGATGCAGTAATGCTGAGAAACATTCCCCACCCCCAACATGTCCCTTGAGAGAACATGAGGGATGGCGGTGAGGAAGGGAGGCATCAATAGAGGAGCATTACATTGCCTGGAGTCTTAGGATAGTAACATAAGGAATAGTTGTCATAGCAGAGTAGCCCAGAGAAGGTCCACAAGCAAAAGTATGGGGCAAAGCTATCCACTGGGAGTAAATTTGGTTCCTGAGAAGAAGGACATCATCCTGGGAACAAAACACACCTTCTTGGATGTTGGAACTTGGAAGCAATACCCTGCAGGTCCCACACTGGTTGTGGCTCTAAGTGTGGGGACCCTCTTCACCAATGTAGACACTAAATCTTTTGTATCTTAGTAGATGGGCTTCAAGAGTTGCTGTATCTACGATGTGACCACATGATGATTAATTTCATTAAGTTAGCCATCAAATAGATAGTCTAGCATTGAGCCCATTCTCACTATCTTTTCACCTTGGCAAGGGCTTGCCTTCTACTACATAGTAAAGCCTTTAAGAATCCATTAGCACCTCCATGTAATGATGAGGTTTCAGTGTGGAATTATAGTGGAAAAACATCATTGAACAATGCATCAATAATCAGTTAACACATCTTCATTGAGTATCATCTATTTGTAGAACACTGTGAGTAAATCTGTGGACAGAAATGAAGATAAATAAATGGATTTAATCCTGAGTCCTGGGCAAAATGTCAGCTCCCATCAGTGTGCCCTTTGGATCTCTTTCTTAGCATGGTGTGCAAATTAACTGTGACAGAGGCCAAAAAAAAAAAAACCAAACCAAAACAAAACAAAACATGCCAAATCTCCACAAATGTTTAAATTCTCTATGTATTTTAATAGATAATATATCCTTTGTATATATAATCATATATTTTGCATGATTTGTCAATGAGCTCAGAAGATTTTAACACATTGGTTCTTTATCATGAATCCATGCTTTCACTGAATTGATTATTGCATACCTTTGATGAATAGTACATTTTTCCAAATCAAGCCTTGATTGTCATACATGGGTTTTTGAGGCAGTTTAAATCAGGTAAGTTCCCAGGTCACAGAAACATATTTATCTTCATCTCTTGGATTAATTTCTTGAACTTACAATAATAAAGCATGGTGTTATGTTACAATGAAATTACAGGAAAATCCCATTTCTTAATCTATTGATAAATGGATCGGAATTCATCATTATATCAACGGGGATAATGCTTTGACACACAATGTGAGTGAAAACCCCCAAAACAACTTGTCAGTTTGTATATGTATGTGCGGAAGTATTATATGTGTGTTTGCATATTTTGCTGTCTTACAAAAATGCTAGTTATCCAGTGATATTAGCAATAGACCCAGATTCTTCTTTACATATGTTACATCATGGGGCATGTGTATAAATAGAGACCCAGCACAGCCCTTGGGTTATATCAGCATTTCTAAAATATTTCCTTTTTCAAATTGCTCTACTTGTTAGTGACCAAAGGAACTCACATATTATGTACATTATTCCCAGGATCATTACCTTAGGTTAAAATGCGTATAGAATATTGAAAAGAAAAGAAACTGGACCTGTGATTAATATAGGGAACTTCCACACAAGTCTTCATCTTCCACAACCTTTACCAATGAAAGGTGGTGCCTCTTCTGCAATATTAAGGCATAGAGTATTGAACTCCCAGAAAAAAAAATATTAATATGTTTTCTAGGGGGGAAAAATCAGGTGTACAGGCTTGTAGAAATTATGGTTCCTAAATAAAAACATCTAGTCTACTTTCCTTTAAAGTTTAATTTAATTACTTTTAATTCTTAGTAGTTCTTTGAAGAAGCATGGCACCAATAATCTGTTGTATCATTTAAGTCTTAGAATGAGGAGAAAAAAAATCATTGAGCTCCTCTTCAATCACTGCATTGGCCTTAGCCAATACCTTCCCTGAAAAACTTGCCTGAGTCACTGACAAACACATCCTCAGGCAACAGTGAGTCTCAGCATCCAGACCACAAACATATCTTTGGAATACCCAGAAAAATATTTCCCCTCAAATGGTTTCCACAGTGCTTTACATTCATTATCAAAGTACCAATGTTCAAATGCCAGTTGGCTCCCTTTTGTTAAAGGTTATGTTTTTGATCTTGTAAAGACAACTGCAAATGACATTAAAATTAGTTATTTAATGCATATTGCATATTGTACTTAGCAAAAATAAACTGCTTTTTTAGTACTTAGTATTTAAAGACGTGCTATTATTCTGCAAGAAAATATAGAGAAATATTATTACTTTGAGCTTTTTCTTTTTTTTCTTCTTTTTCTACTCTTGATTATTTACAAAATAAACAGAAATCACTACTGTTAAATAGCACTCCTAAAAACAAACAAACAAACAAACAAATAAATAAATAAATAAAAAGAAACAGCATTCCTTAGAACATAAGCTAGGTCTAGATAAGGTAGGCAGCAGCCTATGGTGCAGCATTCAGTGGAGGTACAAAGAGGGATGATTTAAAAATTGTTTTTTAAATAAATGCGTATATTCTTGGTGGCAAAAAAAAATCTGTGCTGTAAAGCATCTGGGTATTCACTTTGTGATAAGTAGCATGTTTTATAAAGAAGCCCCAAAGTAACCTATGTGCTGTAACTTGCCCATTCTTTTAAGAATTGAAACTATATTCATCTGAGATTTTCATTGGGTGGGGTCAGAGGGCTGTCGTTCTCAACTTTCTAACCTTTCTTAGGGGACGAAAATATATTTTCCTAGCTTTAGCACATAATTCATTTTTTTTTAGTTTAAATCATTATTTATTTATTTATTTATTTATTTATTCATTTATTTATTTATTTATTTATTTATTTATTTAATATTTTTAGTTTTCAGCAGTAATTTTCATGAGTTTGAATTACAAACTTTCTCCCAATTTCTAACCTCCCCTCCACTCCAAGATGGTATATATTCTGATTGCCCCATTCTCCAGTCAGCCCTCCCTTCTGTTACCCTACTCCCCCCTGTCCCCTTTTCCCTTACTTTTTTGTAGGGCAAGATAGATGTTTAAGCCCCATTGCCTGTATATCTTATTTCCTAGTTGCATGCAAAAACTTTTTTTTAACATCTTCTTTTAAAATTTTGAGTTCCAAATTCTCTCCCCTTTTCCCTCCCCACCCACCCTCCCTAAGAAGGCAA
>CM053622.1:591417109-591431378 GCA_028646595.1 Phalanger gymnotis
CGCTTTTCCAAATCCTTAGGATCTCCTCTCTGTAGCCTTGGTTCCCAGTTTTCACAGGGTCCAGCTGTTTTAGCCAATTCCTTTGTTAGGGAGGAATATAATAGGTCCTCCCACCCTGGGACATTCATCTCTTCCTCTGAAGTTCTTCTGCTTCTAAATAGAGATCTCATACCTAGCGATCCCATCAATCTCATTGCCAAATATAGTAGGAAGGCCAAATTTATAATCTCAAATATAATCATGTATATGTTTGAATAGTTCGAAATTGCAAGGTATGAGAGATTCTCTAAGTAGAACACAACAAAACATTTATTTAGGCCCCACCACAGCAGATCTGCGAACCAGCCTCTCCATTCCGACATCTTGACAAAAAGACTCCCGGCCCAGAAAGCCAACCTCACAAGGGTAACCAGGAGGCCACAGAAAAACAAAATAGTATTTAGCCAAATCATATTTACTGGCCTCAAGTCCTTGCTCGCACTCCTGGGTCTACACATGGGTCAGCTCTGCTTCCGCAGCTTCCTGCTTCTGCATCTTCCTGTTTCCACAGCTTCTGCTTCCACTGTAGTTGTCACTTGGCTAGCTTTTCCTCGCACCTGAGCCTCTGGTGCTCTCAAACCCCTCCTCAATGACCAGAGATCATTGGTTCCTGAGTTGGCCCCTTTTAAGTCATTAATCTACACCCACACAGGTTTCACACCTGATAGGGCGAGAGTACCCTCACCCAAAGTAAACAAAAGCCAAACTCCTGAAGTGCTAAGGAGCCCATTCTAAGGAGTCCATTTTTCCTTACCGACACAAGCAGGCGAGGTAAAAGGGAATGCTGCTTTAATTTATACTCTTAATGAAAAGATTCCCCCCCACCTCTATCCCTTCTCACCATTGGCTGGGAGGAGGGCTTACAATCTAGGTGCAAAAAACTAGACAAAGGACTAGGGGACTATGGTTGTTGCAGTCTGCTCAGGTTTTTCCCTATCCAGAACTAAACTGCCGGGGGTGGTGTCTGAAACTCTAGGAGAAGAAATGTGGAAGGAAAGGAGAGGCAATTCCTTTGGATTCATTCAATGCAGGTCACAGTGACCCGTTCCTTATTTGGTTACAGAGAGAGAGAGAGAGAAAAGGAAGGGAAGGACCCCTACAGTTTCGGGCCCTGATTTTCTAGAAGTTTAGCTTAGTCACTACAAGGTTAAATTCTAAGCCTCTCTTACTCCCTCAGACATTCCCTATTTCAGAAATGTGAGAGGAGTGTAACCCCTGTATTTTACCCTGTGAAGTCTTCACAATTATCCATCCCATTCATTATCATATCTATTTTATAGTTATGGAAAGTTGAGGCAAAGAGTGTGACTTGCCCAGAGTCACACAGCTCATAATTGTTTGAGGCTGGATTTGAACCCACATCTTCCTGACTCCAAGTGCTCAGTACATTGATTTACTAAATTGTGCAGGCCAGCCTCCATGGCTAGAAGGCATTTTCTCCACAGCTGCCTGTTGAAATTCTTACCTTTCTTCAAGGCTCACCCTTCTCCATGAAACCTTTCCTCATACCCTCTGATAGACACGAGTTCTCATCCTCAAGATGTCTGTTTATTAAGTTGCCATCTTCTATGAATTTTCAGACTCTAGCAGATTTTATTTTGATTTATGTATATATCATCCCCCATTAGTAGATTGTAAACTCCCTAGGATAGGGAGAATATAATGAGTTATTTTTGTTTTGGAGGCTGGATTTGAACCCACATCTTCCTGACTCAACAGCAACAATTAATCACTAATTCCTAACTTATTCTCTCAGAACCCTCTTCCCACCAACCCCTACATTCTAATAGGGAAACTACCATTTATCATTTGACCAACTGATCTCCCATTAAGTTGGCGCTCTCAGATTCACTAACTACTTTCCTTGCTCTTGCTCTACTATTGACCCACACAACCTCATCATTTTGAGGCAACAAGCAACAGAGCACAACTCTGCCCATCTACCACCTCTGTCCTATTACCTCTGTGCAGCCCACCCTCACTCAAATGAAAGTCAACTGCAAGCCATGTCATCATTTCCCCGGTGTCATGGTCCTCCTCAAGAATGAAAACAAACACAACCATAACTACAACCTGGTGTTAGGACTTAGGTCAGTGAAATTTGAATTTCCAAATATCAGGGGAGGCTGAGGAAGCTTTGAGGACAGCCTTAGGGTATTCACCATCAAAGGAGTCAGAAAGTGAATGAGAGGAAAATGTGAGGAAACAAAGATTAAAATTGCCTAAGATCTCAGAAAGAAAAAGAAAACTCAGTTACAACTTTGAACAAAGGCAGATAAATCAACAGGGAACTCATTAAAACAGAAGGGAAAAAAATGGCTTCTAGGACATCTAAAGGAGTCTAAATATTTCTGAATAAATATTATAAGACAAAGAAAAATGAATCAATACCTCATGAGGCAGAGGACTCTGGATTCCCAAAAGATTATGAAATAACCACAAGATATTTATGATTCAAGAAAGAAAGGAGAATCACAAAAGCAGAAATTATCCCTACACAACAAAAATAGTAGAAAGAATAGAAAAACTCTAATTGACAGTGTTGAGTCTCATTAAAGAAACAAAAGAGAAAACAATTGATTTGGCATAAAAATACAGAGAAGTAAAGGGCAATCTGGAAGAAGAGAAACAAAAAGCAATAACTCAAACACATGATCTTCATATATGCAAAGCATATGGGTTTTGAAGATAGGGTATATAGAGATGATGTAAGAGTCATTGCTTTCCCAGAAAAAAAAATGACAATTCAAAAAACCTGAATACAATAATGCAAGCAAAAATACTTAAAACCCACTGCCCGGAACTTTTGAACACTGAAAACAAAATACCAATAAAAAGAATTGACAGATACCCCTCCAAAAAAAAAATAAACCCTATTCTACAAACTCCAAATGGTTAAATTTAACAATTCCAATGACAAACAATAAACCATGTCAGTGACCAGGATAAAGATCTTCATGTATAAAGGAAAGCCAATTGAAAGAACATGAAACTATTCTGTACCCACAAGAAATCACATGAGGGAAAGAAATAATGTGTTCTGAAGTGTAAAGGATCTCAAGGTGCCACCATGGGTGACATACTTTGAAAACCTGAAACTAATTATCATTAAAAAAATTAAGATTAGATAAAAGAAAATCATCTGAAGTATTGCTTTACAGAACAAAAGATACATATGCCCATCAATTGTTTAGCGAATATCCTAGTCATTAGAAACAGAAGAAAGACAAATAATTACATCAACCAAGGAAAGCACAAGTAACAAAATTAATTATCTCAGAAGGAAAAATAATGAGAAAGAGAATTGTAGAGTTAAGAAAAACAACAGAGAAACAACAAAATAATTCATGAGTGACCACAGAGAGCTTTCTTTGTTAAAGTAATCAAGGAGATAAGAATGAATGAGGAGAAAATGTATAGTAAAATAATAGGCCAGAAACAGCATGGACTAAACCCTCACAATATTCCAAATACAAGTGAATCATTGTGCTAAACTTCTTCCTAATAAGAAAAAAGAAAGAGAAACTAGATTTAGAAGTAGTAGGGAATCCTGCTAAAGATCATTCCCATGGAGGAAAAAAAATACTCTTGGAGATGGGGACCTTACGATGAATGTAGTCTACAAGGATTCGGTGCTTAGAGAAATCAATAACTTTGAGAAAGTTCTATGTCTCCATGGAAGGGAAGAGTAAGACGAGAACAAGCATTTATTAAATGTCAAGGATGAGCCAGGCACTAGAGATCAAGTACTTTACAAATATGATCTCATTTGCTCTTCACAACAATCTTGTGAACTGGGTGCTATTTTTATCCTCATTTTACAATTGAGAAAACTGAGACAGAAGTTAAGTGTCAAGGGTCACACAACTGGGAAGTATCTGAGGCTGGATTTAGAATCAAATCTTTCTGACTCTAGGTCCAGAACTCAATTCACTTCATCACTGAGCTACACAGACAACATCTTGCTTCATGGGAAGGGGAATCAGTGTTCCTAGGGGGAACTAACATTCATACAGGTATGAAGATGTGGACTCAGAGTGAATATTTCATGGTATATGAGAAAGAAAATTATTGTGATGAGAGAAGAGAGTAGTGATGAATTTCAAAATCAGGGACACAAAAATATTTCTACCATGAGGCAACACTTCTATACTCTATCTTTTATAAGAACTGATACTTCCAAAGAATGAGACCAAACTAAAAATGTTTGTGGAAGGAAAAGTTCTACAGGGTGACAATATGTAAATTGTTTAGAAAAGGGAACTTAAAATAGATACCTTAGAAGTTTTAGTTACATGAAGAACACAGAGACGTTAGAAAGAATAAGTGAAAGTGCCACTTTTTTAAATGGAAATTTACACTAGACACAAAAGGAAAAGAATTTGAAAAACTTACAGAAAATGAAAAAAAATTAACATAAGTGAATGAAGGGAAGAAGAGTGATTTTACTTAAGTTTTTTTTTTTTTAATGAAAGGGGAACACAAGGAAGGATCAAGTAAGTAGATGAAAGGAAGAAAAATAAGTTAATAAGTTAAAATTCCAACTCTAGAGAAAGAAGTTAAAAACAGGAGACTTATTGATTGAACAAAAAGAAAAAAAAGTCTAAAGAAAGTCACCTTAAAATGGATTAAGCAAAAATAACTGAAGTTATGAAGTATTGTCTTTAAAAAGACATAAATAAAAATCATAATTGAGAAAATAAATCAAAGAAATTGAAGAAAATGGAGAAAAGCATAAACATTTCTCAATATTAAATGGTAATGGATTAAACAATCCAATAAAATGAAAGAGAATGAAATTATTGGAATAAAATAAACAAAACTCCATAGTTAGTTGCTTAGAAGAAATATCTGAGGAAAAAAAATGAGAATATACATGAAATAAAAATGAGGGGCTGGAGTAACATTTACTTTTCATTAGGCGAATCCAAAATTGTAGGCATTGAAGGCATACTGTTAGGAAAAAAAATTGAAACATAAAAAGATATAAAAGGAAACTACATTAATTCTGTTGAAAGATAGGAACCAAAATTAAAGTTTTGTATCCAAAATGCCTTAAAATTCAAATTCATAAGGAAAAACTTCCTAAATTACAAGAAGACATAGGCTGTGATGCAAATGTGGCAAGAAGCTTTAATATTTCTATCTCAATGTAGTATAAATCTAACAGAAAGATAAACATAAATGAAAGTAAAAATTTGAATAAATTTGCTGGAGAAATTAAAGCTAAAAGGTACATGGTATCTTCCAAATGTTATTTCATAAGAACATATGTGCTTGCGTATGTATATGTACATATATAAACACACAGGTACACACACACATACAGATATATATGAGATAGGTAGATAGATCTTGATATCAAATGGAATTTTACAAATATTTATTAGGTCATAGATATACCACAAATAAAGGGTAGAAAGAGTAGAAAAATTAAATACTTTTTTTTACAGATCACTACACAATAAAAATAGTTTCAGTCCAGGGATCATAAAAAAAAAAGAAATAAACTGGTAGTTTTTATCAGTTCCCCCCAGGATAATCACCAACCTGTGGAATTTGGAACCAGCAGTTTCCTTCTTGAGTTGAAACTCTTCACTCCCAAGGAGTTGTCTCAAGATCACAAAACTAGCATACATCAGAGGTAGGACTGTATAGAATCACAGAATTTGAGAATTTGAAGAGCAATCAGTGTCTACCTAGTCCAAATCATATTCAAAAAAACCCCATGACTTTAGCTTACATGACTAGCCATTTTCAAACTTCTAATTTAATACCTCCATAAGAGGGAGTCTACCACTTCTCAAGGCATCCCATTGCAAACATTTGGACAACTCTCATTGTTAGAACATGTTGTTGTTTTGACATTAAGCATAAATTGGTTTCTTCACAGCTTCCACCTATTACTCTTGTTCCCCCACTCCCCCACTTAGGGTTAAAAGGAATAAGTGTAATCCCTCATATATGACAATATTTCAAATAGCTGAGAACAGTTATGATTTGGAATAAACTTAGAACTAGAACAACCTAAACAATGGCCACAACAATTATGTGAAAAGGACTATCCTAAAAGACATCAAAACATAACCAATCATGACTCAAAAACCAGAGACGAATCACGACTTCAAAAGACTAAGAATGGACAAACCTAAAGACTACAGCTTCTGAAATAAGAGTTCACTATTTAATAAAAACTGATGGAAAAACTGGAAAATAACATTGCATAAAGTAGGCATACATCAATATCTTATACTGTATACTAAGATAAAGTCAAAATGGGTACACAATTCAGATGTAAAGGCATGATACTGATTGATACTACATATATGATACATGATTGATACAACAAGCAAACTAAGAGAGAAAGGAACAGTTTACCTCTCAGATTTATGGAGAAAGGAAGAATTTATAACCAAATAAGAGACAGAGAGCATTATGAAATGCAAAATGGATAATTTTGATTAAGTCAAATTGAAAAGTTTTTGCACAAACAAAGCCAATGCAACCAAGATTAGAAGGGAAGCAGAAAACTGGTAAACAATTTTTATAACCAGTGTCTCTAATAAAGGTCTCATTTCTAAATATATAGAGAATAGAGTCAAATTAATAAGAATACAAGTCACCCCCAATTGAAAAATCATCAAAGGATATAATCAGGAAGTTTTCAGATAAAGAAAGCTATTACAGTCATATGAAAAAAAAATGCTCTAGATCCCTATTGATTAGAGAAATGCAAATCAAAATGACTCTGAGGTACTATATCACACCTATTAGATTGGCTAACCTGACAAAAAAGGAAAATTATAAGTTTGAGAGGGGATGTGGGAAAACTCTAATGCACCTTTGATGAGTGGTTAAGTGAACCAACCATTGGAACTATGCCCAAAGGGCTATACAACTGTGCATACCCTTTAACCTAGTAATACCACTTCCAGGGCTATGTCCCAAAGAGATCATAAGAATGGGAAAAGGACCCACATGTACGAAAATATTTATAGCAGCAATTTTTGTGGAGGCCAAGGATTGGAAATTGAAGGATGCCAATTAATTGGGGAATGGCTGAACAAGTAGTGGTATATGAATGTAGTGGAATACTGTCATTTCATAAGAAATGATGAACAGACAGACTTCAGAAAAACCTGGAAAGACTTACATGAACTGATGCTAAGTGAAATGACAACAACTAGGAAAACATTGTCCACAGTAACAGCAACACTGTGTGAAGACTAACTTTGATAGAGTTACCTCTTCTTAATAATGCAAAGCTCTAAGACAACTCCAAAAGACTCATAATGGAAAATGCCATCCACATCCAGGGAAAGAACTATGGAGTTTGAATGGACATCAAAGCATACTGTTTGTTCTCCTTTTTGTTAGTTTGTTTCTTCTTTCTTGTGGTGCCTCCCATTGGTTCTAATTCTTCTTTACAACATGACTAATGTGAAAATGTGTTTAATATCAATGTATATATAGAGCCTATATCATATTGCATGCCATCTTGGGGTGGGGAGAAAATTTGGAACTCAAAATCTTATGGAAGTGAATGCCGAAAACTAAAAATAAACAATTAAAAAAAAGACTAAGAATGAAACATTCCTTCCACCCCTTGGCAGAGAGGTTGTGGGCTGCAGATGCAGAGCCAGATATGCATTCTCAGGCATGCTTGGTGTATTGATTTGTTTTTATCTGATTATACCTATTTGTTAAAGGTAGTATTTCTCCTTAGGTTTGTGGGTGGGGAGAGAGTAGGAAGATGGGTTGATAGGTAATAATAAACATAAATTATTTTTGTATTTTACTCACTGAAATGAGTTGACTTGTAAAGGTTACTAAACAGGTTTAGGCTATTGCATTTAACATTTAACATTACACATTTACCTTTTTAAAAAAAATAAAAAAAAAAAAACATTGGCTACTAACATTCCTTTCCTTTAATCCTTTCCCTAACTCCTTGCAAAGGGACAATTACAAAAAGAAAAGTAAATTTCCAAGCCCAAAGGGTTTTTTTTGTTTACCTTAAACAAGATTAGTGTATAGATTTCTATCTAAACAGTTGAATTGCTGCTCATTTCTAATTATTAAGACAAGTCTCAGAAATCATCAACCCAAAAATAGCTCAACAGACAATTTAATGAAGAGCACACCTGAAATCAACTTCTGTTCTTCACTTGAGGAGGAATGAGTTGTTTTTAGTTACTCTGTTTCTATGGAACATGTTTGCAAAAGTCGTTTTGGCAAAAGCAATGGCATTTTATACAGATAGCCCTGTTTGCTAGGTGTATATATAATTTATGTAGATATAACAGATACACTCGTCTATATTTCATTGTGAGACGTCCAAAATTTCAAACAAAAATGCCCGACATGATTGACTAAATCTAAAAAACACATAATGTAGTCTTGATTCACAGTTCTGGGTACCTGGTCTGAATCTTCAGGCAGAAAAATCAGAAAGTACATTCCCATCTCAATCATCTGGTTCTATGATAATTCTTCTTTGTAGTCATCTGTTAAATAAATAGTACATGATACCAACATATTGCTTAGGTGTGGTTAGGTGTATGGCCTCTGGGAGCTAATGGCCTTCTTTGAAACTGATTAGAAACTTGCGATTATGCAGCCCTGCCAAGGAAGAAGTAAATATGGCTGTTTGGTTACCTGTCTTAATAAGTGTCACAGTAGAAGAAATAGTTCATACTTTCCTCAAGTCTTCCTCCTTTATATTTTGTTCTTCCTGACTTCCCACTTCTGTTGACAGCCCAAGCACCCTCCCAGTCACCCAGGTTTGCCACATTTAATTACTTGCCAGATCCTGCCGATTCTTCTTCCACAATATCTCTTGCATCTGTCCCCTCATCTCAAATCCCATTGCCACAACCACTCATTCTTGCCTGGCTTAATACAGTAAGCTTACTACCTGGTCTTACTGCCTCCAATCTGTCTCTGCCTCCAAAGCAGCTTTCTCATACAGGCATCAAAGTAATTTTCAGAATATAAAGAATCTCGGAGTTGTCTCAGAGCTCAATCTATTCTTGAACAAGAACCCTCTGTCATACCATCTAACCTTTGTGTATCATCAGTGATGGGGAACACATCTCTTCAGACATCCCATTACACTTTGGGAACAGAAAATCTGACCATGTTACTCACCTGCTCAAAAACCTACATTGGCTCCATACTACCTACAACATGACATGAAAATTTCTTAGCATACCATTTAAAGCCCTTCAAAATCTGGTTCTGGCCTGCAATCCAATCTCATTTCACCCAATCCTCTTCATAAACCTTATATTCTAAACAAACCAGAATACAAACTTCCTCATTCTCATACACTGTTTTCTACTCTTCACATTTCATGCTGATTTTCATATGCTTGATGGACATTCCCTCCTTGCTTCTGTTGAAATCCTTTTTTCCTTCCTATCCCTCACCCTTCAAATATCGTATTCATCCACCCCCAAAAATATTACTTTCCTCACATTTTCTTAGAGCACACTTTGCTGTGCACTGTCACATTCTATTTTATGTCATGCTTATTTATGTAGATGTTACTTATCTCCTATTAGAGCAGGGACTCAACCATTTTTTGTGTTATTGACTCCTTTGTCCATCTGATGAAGACTATGGACCCTTTAATAGAATAATATTTTAGATATATAAATTATGTAGGATTACAAAGGAGACTCAACATACTGAAATAGTTAGCAAAGTATTTTTAAAAGTTCACATATCAAGTTAAGAATCCCTGTATTAGAGTACAAGTTCCTTTGTAAGAGCTCTATTTTTTTTGTCATCTTGGAATCCACTAAGCTCAGCCTATTGTAACCCACACAGCAGATGCTTAATAAATGTTTCTTGAATTAAAATGAATACGTTTTATTGGACTACATCATCATTTATATGACTCATAAGGGTATGATGGTCTCCTCTTCCAGTAATTTTAAAGGGACAAAAATCTTTCTAATAAAACCACAAAAATACTGCCATGATGATCTCCATGTCTCCAGGCTCTCTACAATCCAAACACTTCTTTCACCATTGACAGATTAATCTCTTCAAAATATTGATTTTACTATGTTATTTTCCTGCTCAGAAACCTTCATCAACTTCCTACTGTTAGGCACATAAAATCCAAACTCCTTAGATGGCAATGAAATTCCCTCCACAGTGTAGTCCCATGATGTTTTTTCAGTCATATCACATTTTTCTTTATGTTCTTTGATCTCCTCAAATTGGTATAAAACAGGAAAATAACAGCACCTATTTCACAAGGCTCTGGTAAAGGTCAAATGAGACAATATAGGTAAAGAGTTGTTATTGTGGTGGTGGTTGAGTTTTTTTAGTCATATCTGACTTCTCTAGATCACATTTTGGGGGTTTTCTTGTTATTTCCTTCTCTGGCTCATTTTATAGATGAGGAATGGAGGCAACCAGGTTTAAGTGACTTACCCAGGATCACACAGATTATACGTCCAGTGTTCTATCCACTGCACCACCTAGTTATCCTTGTAAACCATAAAGTTAGATATATGTTAGTCATCATCATCATCATCTTCATCATTATGATTGTCATCATCATCACTGTCATTATCATTCACTATATCCTGAATGTACTATCCAATTTTCTACTGTAATATTGCTATTTAAGTGGGTTCTTCTGACTAAAAATTCCTACTCCCTATACTCCTCCTGTATAAATCCTACCCATTCTTCTGGTCTAATTCAAATACCATCTCATTTGTGAATTCTTCCCTGACCCTTCCAGCTATAAATAATATATTTCTTCTCTGAATTACAAAGGATGTATTGCTTCTGTAAGGTATTTCCTTTTTCTTATATGAAGAGTATGGTTGCTAAAAGTGGCAGAAAAGAAAGATATTTTACCTATGAAAAACTTGTTTAAAGAAAAACTGTCTGAAGGAATAGTTTCTAAGGATAAACATAGACTATATGGAGGAACAGATAGAAAATTGCCCCTCAGATGAATATATGAAGAGGACTTGTTTGAGTCCAGAAAAATGACTGAGGATATAGAATATTATAGCAATCATTTCATTTGTTTATAACTGTTCTAAAGGTTATAACCAGCAAAATCATAAATCAAAAATGGGATTGTGGGAAGATTAAATAAGGGCTATTGGCTTTATACTTGATTGAAATGTAGACTCACAAATTTTACCAAATAGAGAAAATGAGTCACTAAACACCAGAAGTCTCTGATCTGTAGTATGAAAGGTAGTTTAAAAAAAGCTGGGAGGAGAGGTAATGAAAAACTCAGCTTTGAAGGAAATGAATATAAAGCTACCAACAAGAGAGAGTCACTTGGCAAAATATCAGAGTCTAAGTCTACAGATTTGAAGAAAGGCATTATTTTGATAACTGACTAAAAAAAAGCCTGGAACATTTGCTGATCAGTTCCTTGGACGACTGCAGAACTCTTCTGCCATTCAAGCTATTCCTCCAGTGCCATCCACAGTTTGGGAGAGGAGAAATGTTTTAGAGATTTCGGTTGATCTCTACTTCTTGTTTAAGAGGGATAAACTGAGGGGTGAAATAGGCTTTGTAGCTGCTTCGCTACAAGAGGCTTGGAGATTTTTGAACAATAGAGAATTCTGTTGAATGAGGACTTGTCTGCATTGCCTAGAGAGCCAATTTGATGACCATTAAAATTCTCTGGGTTAACTAAACTGTTTGCTAATACAATAGAGTAACTCTCGACCAGAGCCCTGTTAACGATGGCCATGAGTTTTAAAAGTTTGTCACCGAATAATCCATGTGAAAACAAAGGAGTGGATTTGTCAAATCGGAAAGATGTGAGGACCAGAAGGGGAACAGCTAGAAGAGAACTGACTTTGTGTGGTGCCACTTATACCTGAAGATACTGAAGACATCACAGCCAGCAGTCCACAGTTCTAAGTTGCCCTGAACACATGAGTTTTCCTACTCAACTGCCTCACTTTTAAAAAAAATTTTCTATAAGTATTTGCCCACTTTCCCCTGTAGATATTATATACATTATACTACTAATAGCCCAGGGTTATGGATGGTCTGTGACATTTTGATGATTATTGTATTTATTACATTTATCTCATATTATATGAGATATAACTGAGATAGTATGATTATTCTTTTTACCATATTTTAAATAAATATTTTATGTTTAAGAGCCAATGATGTCATGATGACTGATTTTGTGCAAATAGGAAACATACTCTAGGGGACTCCAGAACAGATTTTCTTATAGATGAGTAGGCATGCACTGCCCTCTACTTCCCACAGCAGAGGACTTTGAGTAAAGTTAAGCTGTAGCTGGATAGTGGTGGTCCCTCTCAGTGAAGACCTGGCATTCTGATTTAGTGGCTGGTTGGAATGAGCCAACCAAAAGAGACTGTGGTCACGGGGTGGTGGGGCGGGGTAATGCTATATGATTGTGCTACATCTGAAGTTATAATTTATAGATGGACATTGTTTACTACCTTTTCATTTATTCATGTTTTATTTTCCCAAGTAGAGTTTACATACATTGAGAGTAGGAGCTGCATCTTTAAGTCTTTATACCACAGTACTTAGCACAATCTATTTAAGTGTTTAGTGAATATTGATTAGAGAGGAAGCTTGGGGTAATGGCTAGGGGATCAGTCTTAGAATCAGGAAGCTCAGTATAAATCCTTCCTTTGGCACATATTGACTGCGTGACCATGAGAAAATTATTTGATTTCACACTGCCCTAGCAACTCTTAAAGATGATGTTATGGAGTAGATATTGTCAAGCAGCAGTGTAAGGAGTTCCCACACTAAGATTGCCTACAAAGAATAAATAATAGATGATAGATAGATATTTACATAGACAGAATAGGTGATTTGAGATTTAGTATTTATCTGTTAGGTCTATTTTTAGAAGCCAAAATTATACTGGTTTTTTTTTTTCTATGACAAGGCAAAAATTGAAAATGTCCATCAACCAGCTTCTGGTTCAAATGGGTCAAATGATAAGCCATAATAATGTTGGACTTTTTCTATACCCTTCTCCTTTGTGGATGTAAGCAATTTGAAATAAGATACAAAGTAGTGAATGGGAAACCATTTTCTTTTTTATTTCTCCATGTATATTTTTTGTGTCTGACAGAACCCTGATATTTGCCATTTTTGCATTTTATCATATTATTAATAATAGGAATCTAGAACTTCAGGATTATCCAGGCCCTCCTCCCCTTCTCGATAGTGCTCTGTTTGAACTATATGAAATTCAGCTGAGAACTTCTTACTGTAGTTATTTTTCTACCTGCTGTGTTAAGAAGTGGCACCTAAGGCTATGTCTACATTATTTATACCACTTTGATAGATTAAATCTTAACTGTAGCGATGAGCTTTTAAGACGTGTCTGTAAATGTTTAAGGATTCCACAGGTGTTCTTCCTGATGGGGGAACAAAGGCTCTTTCTTTGCAGTTGAAAAACAAAATTAAAATGTAACAGAGTTCTACAAGCTATAGTTTTTGCTTAAAACAAATCCTTGACTGGACATGTCAGACCTATTTGTTTCTTCTGACACATTTTTGAGTGCTGTAAAATAACATACATCTGTGGAAATGTTGCTCTGATCATACACTCCTGAAACTAATCTCCCTGATGGTGAAGTTTCATAAAGGAATTAAATGGGGTTGATATTCTGCTGGTGTGAGTGTCCCAAAGGACTTTCTGAATCTGAATTTCATCCTTTCCTCCATGTCTCTGCCACATTCATGGTGCAATATTGATAATTTTTCCAGGTAACCAATGTTTCATGTTGAGAAGAAATTGTCAGAAGGGCCATAGAGGATACAGCTCTATGTTTATAAAATGGACAGTCAATTCTATGAGGAAAATTACTGCTTTTAGGGAACTCTTGAAAATTCAGAGGGCAACTTCATCAGATCCTTCTATGAAGGTGATGATAATTAAGTCAACACATTTGCACAATAAAAAGTACATTTAACAGTAAATAATTGATACAAGTATTAGCACACACCCCTCATTTTACAGATGAGAAAAAAGAAGTTTAGAGAAGTTAAGTGACTTGCCCAGGGCCACACATTTAGTAAGTGTTGGAGCTTAGTACAATGCCAGTTATACAAAAGGTGATTCATAAATGCTATTGACTCTATATGAGGTGAGATTCAAAGTCAGGTGTCCTAACTCTGACTGAATCTAACATGTCTCCTTTTGCATCATTCTTCATTTACTGGCAGCCAC
>CM053622.1:591431478-591470396 GCA_028646595.1 Phalanger gymnotis
GGAAAGGAAAGGAAAGGAAAGGAAAGGAAAGGAAAGGAAAGGAAAGGAAAGGAAAGGAAAGGAAAGGAAAGGAAAGGAAGAAAGGAAGGAAGGAAAGAAGGAAGGAAGGAAGGAAGGAAGGAAGGAAGGAAGGAAGGAAGGAAGGAAGGAAGGAAAGAAGGAAGGAAGGAAGGAAGGAAGGAAGGAAAAGAAAGACAAAGAAAGAAGGGGAGGGAGGGAGGGATGAAGGAAGGAGGAAGAAAGAAGGAAGGAAAGAAGAAACTAGTCTAGAATTTTTTTTTAAAAGTTACTAGAATATTTAATAAGGGAACAAGGAAACATGGCAGAGTTTAACCCCATAAAGGAATAATGCCCAAAATATTCAAGATAGGAAATATGTGGTGCATTTAGAGGTGGCCTGACAATCAGAAAGCCCTGGACTCAAGGCCTACCTTTGACATATAGTGATTGTGACCATGGGCAAATCATTTAACTTTTCAGTTCCCTGGATCAGTGATGTCAAACTTGCTGCCCAGCCACAAGTGGGGTGCAAAACTCCCAAGTGCTGTATGAACCAGATTAAAATGTAATTGGGAAATATTTAACAAAATAAATCAAAATACAACATAGACAATGTTAATTTGTTTTTTTCAGAGTCAATATGTGGAAGAACTTCTCATTTACTTTCCTTACCATTAGGCATCAAATGCTTTCTAAATGAGTGGTTTTGTGGTAAGCCAGTGGCTATGCCAAAGAAATGAGAGCCCACACAGAAAGTACCTAACTGAAACCAAATTTATTTAAGAATAATGTAGTTGCATACAACTGGACCACAGTAGGTGAGAATAAGAATATGACTGCCAACTGGTTCTCTTAGAGCTTCTATATGTGAGAGCCTATAAGATTACCAAGACATGAAAGTGATTGAATTTCCATGAAATACAACATTTGGGCAGAGGAATACAACACAAGACTTTTATTCAAGTTTCTCTTTATACAGAAACAAAACCTTATCTCTGACATGAGCTACAATGTCTTATTGGTCTTTCATGCTTCAAAAATTATTTCACGTAGCTCAGGTATAAAAAAGCCATACTCACTCTGCCCATCTTTGAATGTTTTGTCTTTATTATTTACAGTAACCTCAGTTTTGGGTATTATCAATGAATGAAAGCCATAAGGAATATTTCTAGTTTTAGAAAAGGGTTATATATAGGTCCATTATTCTTTTGGGAAATGGAATTCAAATAAAAAAGTAGCTTTGGCTTAGAAATCCAAGGACAGTGAAAACAACAACAGCAAAAAGTTATTGGAACATTTACTATAAACAAGGTATTTAAGTCATGCCATGTAAGAATTAATTTTTATTTAAAATAATTCCATATAAAAGAAATTCTTTTCATTAAACTTCATGGACAACTTCCTCTATTTACTTGAGCAATACCACAATAAAAAGGTTTTGGTCAGAATGAAGGCTATTTTTTTCTGTTCCCTACACTCACAAAGAATGATGCAGAATGAATGAAATAACGTTAAGGGGCATGCATTACCATCCAATTTCTGCTGCACCCTAAGGACCACTGAGTTTTCCATCTGATTTATAGCTGAAATCATATATGTATATATATATATATATATATATATACACATACATATATATGTATGTATGTATATATATGTGTGTGTATGTATATATATACACACATATATGTATATATGTATACATATATGTATACATATATGTACACACACATATATAGATATAGATATAGGAGATGACTATATAGTCATCTCCTATTAGAATGTAGACTCCTTGAGATCCTATACCATTTTGCTCTTCTGTTTGTATCCTCAGCCCAGTGCCTTGCCCATAGAAATGCTTACTAAATGCCCATTGACTCAGTCATTCTAAAAAAGAGCTCAATGAAATCATGAATCTCTATTACGTAGAACTTGCTTTTCCATTTAAGTACACCATAAATTCACCATGTAACTCAAAATATTTGTGTCTGACTTTTTTCTTCCCATATGCTTTTTAAACAATGCTTCAATGATCCTCTTTAATTATTTTTTCATTTTTAGCAAACATAATGCCAGACCCCTGAATCCCAACTGCCCCCTCATCATTGAAAAACTAACAAAAAAAAACTTGTTACAAATAAGTGTCACCAAGCAAAACAAATCCCAACATTGATTTAATATGAAATGCATGTCTTATTTTGTGTTTTTATTTCCAACACATCTCTCTCTCTCTCTCAAAAGGTGGTTAACAGTACTTCATCATTGGTGGTCTGGAGTTTTTTTTGGTCATTATGTTTAACATTGTTCTTAGTCCTTCTAAGTTGTTTCTTTTCTCCCCCTTAACCTGTTGTGATTGTATGAATTGCTCTTGGTCTACTCATTTCATCTGCATCAGTGTGCACAAATCTTCCTAGGTTTCTCTGAAACTCCTTTTTGCCATTTCACATTTGGCACAGTGCATAGAACAAACAAGTCCTTAAGTCAGGCAGTCCTGAGTTCAAATGCAGCCATAGACATTTACTATCTATGTGACCCTAAGTCAACCTGTTTGCCTCAGTTTCCTCATCTGTTCAATTAGCTAGAGAAAAAAAATAGCAAACTCCTCCAGTATCTTTGCCAAGAAAACCCCAGATAGAGTCATGAAGAGTTAGACATAACATAATTGAAATGATTGAAAAACAAAATTTTTATTTCTATAAAAATTATTTTATAATTTTATTTATATAGTCCCTTTGTGCTCTTTGGAAAGTGAACTCCTTGCTTTTGCATACTATATTTATTATTAATGGAATTCTCTATTGCTTTATGTTGGATTTAGTTGACAATATGTACAAAGATGTTTCTATATATTATCTAAGAATGATGATGGTTTGAGTGGGATTTCCCTGCTACATCGTTGAAATAATTATTTAAATAAATTTAAGTTGATTCTGTTGAATTGTCTGAATAGACCATTATATCACCTGCAAAAGTGCTATTTTTTCTTTTCCTATTCTTCTGTCTCATTTTTTTGTTTGTCTTATTTCTATAGCTAGCATTATTACTACGATAACAAATGATAGTGGTGAAAATGACATTCTTGCTTTAACTTTGATCTTATGGTAAAGTTTTCCATTTTATCTTCTTTACGTAAATTTTGGGTCTTCATTTTAGGCAGGTATTATTTAATATATTAAGTTAAGGCACATTTATTCTTACATATTTTAACAGAAATGGGTATTATATTTTGTCAAAAATGTTTTCTGCATCTATTGAGCTTATTTTGTGACATATTATTTGTTGTTAATATGGTCCACTGTGTTTCAGGCTTTCTATCAAACTCTTTGGTTATAAGTATGTATGTATGTACATTTTTTTACTCTCCTTTTTTGATTTTGAAGAAACTGGGGTTCCTTTCAGCCTTCTCCACCTTCTTCCATGTTTGTGGAATCTTCTTCTTACACAACTTATTATAGAAGATAGTAACTTCCACTCTTTCCTTTCATACTCTCCCTTCCCTATCTTTCTTCTTTTAAACTCATCAAAACATAACAAAATAATTCACAGAAGCTGTTTTATTTATAACCCTTCAAAATATTGAGTTTCTGAAGGCACTATGTTTTCTTTTTTCCCTCCTTTTATGAAAATGCAAAGATTTTATTCTTCATGTTGGATAGTTGTTTTTTTTTTTTATTCCAGTTGCTCAAATGTACTTTTCTTTGTCTTGAATCCTGCTGTGTTTGTCTTTCAAATTATCTACTCAAGTCCAATCTTTTTTTTTTTAAAAAAGAGGATATTTGGAAGTCTACTATTTTATTGAAACCCACCCCACTTTTTTTCTCCTCTGTAAGATTATATTCAGTTTTGTCAAGTAAGTTAGCATTGGTTGCAAGCCTTTCTATTATTCCCTTCTGAAATCGCATATTCTAAGCTCTTTGCTCTTTTATAGTGGTAACTATTAGGATTAGTATCAACAGAAAGATAGACAGACAGAAAGACAGAAAGAAGGAAGGAAGGAAGGAAGGGAGGAAGGAAGGAAGGAAGGAAGGAAGGAAGGAAGGAAGGAAGGAAGGAAGGGAGGAAGGAAGGGAGGAAGGAAGGAAGGAAGGAAGGAAGGAAGGAAGGAAGGAAGGAAGGAAGGAAGGAAGGAAGGAAGGGAGGGAGGGAGGGAGGGAGGAAGGAAGGGAGGAAGGAAGGAAGGAAAGAAGGAAGGAGGGAAGGAAGGAAGGAAGGAAGGAAGGAAGGAAGGAAGGGAGGGAGGAAGGAAGGAAGGAAAGAAGGAAGGAAAGGAAATAAATAAAGAAAGAAAGAATGGAGGGTGGGAGGGAGGAAGGAAGGAAAAGAAAAATAGTATGCTATCTTTTGGTCTGTATTCAGATGCCATCAGTTCTTTTCTCTGGATTCGGATAGCATTTTCCATCATGAATCCCTTGGAATTGTCTTCAATCATTGTATTGCTGAGAAGAGTTAAGTTATTAGTAGTTGATCATCACACAATGTTGCTGTGACTGTGCACAGTGGTCTGCTGGTTCTGATCACTTCACTTGTATCAGTTCAGGTAAGTCTTTTCAGGTTTTTTTTTCTGAAATCTGCCTGTTCAATATTTCTTATAGCACAATAATATTCCATGACAATCATATACCTCAACTTTTTTGGTCATTCCCCAATTGCTGGGCATCCCCCCAATTTCCAATTCTTAGCCACCACAAAAAGAGGTGTTATAAATATTACTTGTACAAGTAGGTCCTTTCCCTCCTTTTTTAAAAAAGCTCTTTGGGATACAGACCTACTAGTGGTACGGATGGACCAAAGAATATGCACAGTTTTATAGCCCTTTGGGCATAGTTACAAATTGTTCTCCAGAATGGTTGTATCAGTTCATCACAGTAATAGTGCATTAGTGTCCCAGTTTTCCCAGATCCTCTACTGGATTTATAATTTTCCTTTTCTGTCATTATCAGACTTTGTTTTACCAGCTAGACATTTTCCCTTTTGCCCATTGGCTTCTGGATGTCCCTTGTTGTGGCCCCAGCCTGGGAAAATGCACATAATGTATTTCATCTTTGAATTTTTGGATCACTATCTGGCCTGGTCCTTTTATTTAAAAAAAAAATCATCATTGTTAGAGTAGCCGTAAGGGAAAGCTACACTGTTCTCATCTTGTTCACTCCATCATCTGGAAAAGACATTCAAGGATTGATGTATATTTTCTTTATAGTGCAAATGTACCTATTCCTACACTTGAAAAATATGTTGGCAGATCTGTTACTTCTTCTATGATGCAGGAGTCTTTAAGGGAATTAGTTTCTTAAAAGTGAAGGGGAAAGCAATAAGAAGCAGGGATTTTGTGAGAAAAAGGTGATTTTGAACAATTTACTATTTTTGCTTTTAATAAGGAATCTTAAGAAAACAAAATGTAACTATATAGAGTGACCCCCCAGTGTCAGCTATTAAAGCTTCAAACTGCCCTAAGACTTTTGGGACACCCATTATATTAGCTGGCAATGATGTCTCATATCTCAATTTGAGTAGTAGCTGTTAAAAGTAATATCAGGGAGTAGGGGACAAGAAATTTTTCCCTCTCCTATACAAGGAAGATCACAGCTACAGAAACAAAGGCCTCTTCCAAGGAGGACAGTGTACAAGAAATTTAAGCATTAATAGTGAGTTACAACAAAAATAATTCTAGATTAACTGAGTTCAAGAACTGATTCTGATATTTATTACTATATAACTTTGGGCAAGTCACTTAGCATACCTGCATTTGAGATTACTCTTCTATAAAATGAGATGCTTCTACTAAATAGCCTCTGATGTCCCTTCTACTTCTATGATCTTCTGGCTTAGTTATTTGTTATAGTGAAAAGGAAGGCATGAATTGACTGCTATGACAAGATATTGTGTAAAGCAGCCTAATATTTTGCAAGGACCCATCAATCATTTTTATAATTCATATACATGCCTTTAGCCATTTGTTCCCTTAAGCCAAATTCTGAGTTTTGATACATGGGGAAATTGACTTTGCCCATTATTGGAAAGTACAAAACTTCACATTAAGGCATTCTGCATTTGTGAAGGTCATTACACACACAAAAATGGGAGTCTGTAAAAAGCATCTCAATATATGGTAACTACTTTCCCCCAAATAGTTAGTAATTTTGATGGAAGCTTAGAAAGATGTCTTTAGTGGAATACTCTAGGAATCATAGCCTCAGAGATTTGTAGTTGGAATGGACTTCAGAGACCAACTCTTGACTTTAAAGATAAGAATGCCAAGGTCAGAAAATTTAAGTAACTTAATCTGGGCCACAGAGTAATTGTCTGCTGCAGGATTTGAATGTATTTCTTCCTGATCACAAACCTAGTGTCCTTCTTGTTGTGCAAGGCCCTGTGCTTCTTAGATAAAGACAGAGACAGAATGTTGTTCAGATGACATAAAACTAACAAGTGGCGTGATATTGGTTTAATAAAACAGTGTTGCAAATGCAACATGGAAGAAAGAGACATATTTAAATAGCACTAAACCTGGAAAAAAAGATCTGAGAATTGCACTACACACTCAAAAGGAGTCAGTAGTGTGATATGGAAAACACCAAAGCTGATGTTAACTTAGGCTGTAATAGAAGAAGAATGGCATACATAAGGAGAGAAGTGATAGTCCTTTTGTACTTTGCCCTGAACCGACCACATGTGGAGAGCTATATTTAGTTCTAGAAGTCACATTTGGGGAATTATTTTGGTAACTGAAGAGCATTTGTAAAATGGTAAGAATAATGGTAAAGAACTGGCAGAACACAATCATATGAAAATTGGCAGAAGGAACTGGCAATGTTTAACCTGTAGAAGAGAAAAATTGTTGGGAGTTTTGACAGGGCTTGGGAGTCAGGGTTGAGTTGTAGAGTTGATAGCTGTCTTCAAGTACTGGAAGAGATATCTTAAAGAAGTCAGATTATATTTTTTGTGTTTAAGGCTAGAGAACAGAGCTAGGCATGATACATAGAAGTGGCAGAAGAGTTGATTTTGGTGTGATATAACAGAAAGCTTCCCAATAATTATAACTATTCAAAAGTAGAAAGGATTACCTTAGCCCAGTGGCTCTCAAATGTTTTCAGTCTCAAGACCCCTTTAAACTAAAAAAAAATCATTGAGAACACTTCTACAAACTTAAAAATTATTGAGGACCCTGAAGAGCTTCTGTTTATATGGGTTATATCGATTGATAGTTACCATATTAGAAATTAAAAATCATTATGTATGTATATACATTCATTTACATTAACAATAAATACATTGCATGTTAGTAGTGCTTTATGAATGATAGCCAAGTAATTTAAAAAAAATTAGTAAAAAGAATAGCTTTGTTTTACATTTTTTTTCCAAATCTCTTTAATGTCTAGATTAATGGAAGACAGCTGGATTCCTGTATCTACTTCTGTATTCAATCTGTTGCAATGTGTTGTTGTGGTTGAACTATATGAAGAAAATCTGGCTTCACATAGATATGTAGTTGGAAAGGGGAGGAATATTTTATTAGTCAAATAACATCTCAGTATTATTATGGAAATAGTTTTGACTTTGCAGATTTCCTAAAAGGGTCTTGGACCACCCCCCTGCCCAGGAGCCCTCAGACCACATTATGAAAAACATTGCATTAGACTATTTCCTCTTTCTAGATTTCTTTGCAAAAGTTTGATGGCCTCTTGCTGAGTAAGATGTAGATTATATTCTAGTTCTCGTTTGGGTTGGAGTAGGTGACTTCTTATTTCTCTTTTAAATCTGTGATTCTGGTAAATGTTAACAGATTAATGTACCAACCCTTATTCACAGATCTCACTCCACACTACTGTTCTGACTAGAGGAAATGCTGAGCTTTTTACGGAAGCTCATGCTAGACTTATAAAAATGTTAATTCATTGTATGGTTTTGCGGCAGTATGCTTTTTTCCCTCAAGCTAGGATTTTTAGACATGGTATTATCAAAGAGAATTTTCCAATTAAATTTTTTTGACCACAGCAATTTACACAAGGTGAGTAGCCTTGCCCTCTTTGCTATCCCTCTACCAGATACATTTACCTTGGAGCCCACTTTCTTGCTTGGTAAGTCTCCATTTAATGAGGAGTCTCAGCCATGGTCACTTCTTTCCCAGTTCAACTTATTCTAGACTTTCTAGACTTCACCTCTCTCTCAGTAGTCTTGTCCTATGGAGAGGATACCTTACTTCCACCTTTCCACCTTCCTGTTTCCCAGATCCCTTTTGTGTTCCATCTTCCCTTATTAAAATATAAGATCATTGAGGATAGGAATTGTCTTACTGGATAACATTTGCAATCTCAGCACTAAGCACAGTGCTTGATATGTAGTAAGTGCTTAATACAGGCTCTAACTCGTTTTACCTATAAATCTATTTTTTAAAGTAATGTGTAGAACCAAAAAGATACCTCTGTGGAAACTTAGGGACTGGATGTGATATATCTAAGCAGTTCTAAAACTGAACAGTTTGTGGAGGTAGCCTTTCTGTAATATTTGGAAAGAGGAAGGAATTGTTATCTGTTGCCAGCAAATAATTTGGCTGGCCACATTCTTGTTGCTTGCCCTTAAGCAGATTGGGTTGTTTGTGAATCATGTGTCAGACACAGGTAAGCTTCCAGGGCTCTGGAAGGGCATCACTGAATTATAAGAGATCCTGGGAAGTTTTTCCTGATGTGGGTACATCTTTGCAAGTCTTTCCAGGTGTGCAGGTGTGCAAGAAGGAAAGAAGGGACATATCATATTCTGTCTGCAATTTCCTCCCCTAGGCATCTTGTGTGTTATAGACCAACTTGGTAATTCCACTGGTGGTAGGAAGTCTAGGAAGTTAGGTTTTTGATAAGGGTAGATACTATGCTAATAAGGTTATTCAGAAACAGCCTAAGGTGTTTGTTTTGAGATCCTGTCCCATCACTCTAAGGAAGTGTTTGAGAACCTCAGATATTACATGACACAATAGAAACCACCACTCAGTTCCTCTATTATTTCCCCAAGCACTTGGTAAAGCAAGTCTAAGAATTCATGGCATGCATTCTCTTGGTATTTTTCTTCCTTCCTCAGGCTTCCATTTCTTCAAGGCTATCTCCATGCCTGAAAAGTAAAATGATCATATTATCATCCTGTGGCTAGACCATTCACAATATCATGGCCTAAAGTGTCTAATTCACAGAGCCATTTGACACCAGAGACAGAGTCAAGGAGCAAAGAATGGTTGCATTTGCCATTCAAATACTTCTTAGTGTCATGTGTATAAGGGGTATGGGGAAACTGAAAGTGTTGGAAGAAAAAAAAGACCCAAAAACATGAGTTGGTCTAATGGTGAGTGCTGTGTGATACACTGGTATCATCATATATCCAAGAGAAAGTGAGTACATCTTCAAGAACTTTGGATACATTCCCTGTGTGGAACTTATGGAAGGATATGGAGAAGAGTCCCAGAGGATGGGCAGGAATGGATGTATCACAGTAAGGTAGATGATCACAAATGAAATCAGAGATCCACTTAAGTATTTGAGGGAGCCTCACAACAATCTAGTGAGGTTAAGTACTTCAAGTATTATTATTTACAGTTTACAAATGAAGAAACTAAGGTTATCAGATGTTAAATGACTTATCTACGATCACAGAGTTATTAAGTGTCAGAGACAGGATTCATATTTAGTTTTTCTGAGTGCCATAACATATAGCTTAACCCCAATGAGAAACATAGCATCTCAATAGCAAGAGATTTTAAAGTCTATCAACCCCCATTGTATCTGTAACATGCTTAAAATTCCAATTTCAACCTCTTAGAACTCATTCAGGTGCCACATAGTACACTATGCCTTACTTGATTCCTCCAAATTTTTCATATTCTGTCCTTTAAAAATTATTTTGAATTTACTAATCTCTGCACATTTTGTAATCCCCTATAAATTCCTTGAGCAAACAGCAGCACAAAAAAGCCTGAAGCTTGAGGTAGTTCCTCTCCATCCCTAGGTGAACAAAGTCCAACTTTAATATAAAATTTAAAATCAAGAAGCAGCTAGGAAAATGAGTAAACAAACAAGCAAAAAGAAATAATTTCATCATAAGAAACTATTAACTCTGGTTAGAGGTAAGACTAAGACAAAATCTCAGAAGACAGCAATGTGAAAATAGCTACCAAAAAGCCTCAAAGAAAATTGCTAATTGGATTTAAGCCCAACAAGAACTCCTGGAAGAGTTAAAGAAAGAGGTAAGTGGTAAAGGAAAAAGAAAATGAGAGTGATACAAGAAAATTATGAAAAGAGAACTAACATTTTAGTAAATGAGGCACAAAAAATACTTTAGTAAATGAGGCACAAAAGAAAATAAAAACTTTAAAAAATCACCTAATGGTAGGAGAATCACAACAATTTAATGAAGAAAAGAACTCCTTAAAAAGTGGAACAGGTCAAGTGGAAAAGGAGGTATAACATCTCAGTAAAGAAAATAATTCTTTAAAAATTAAAATTGAGCAAGCAGAAGCTAATGATTCCTTGAGACATAAAGAAACAATAAAACAAAGTCAAAAGAATGAAAAACATGGAAGAAAATGTGAAATATCTTATTGAAAAAAAAACTGACCTAGAAAATAGATTGAGGAGAAATAACTTAAAAATTATTGGACTGTCTAGAAGCCATGATCACAGAAATCACCTAAACATCATATTTTAAGAAATTATTAAAGAAAACTGCCCCAGTAGGTTAGATCTATAGGGTAAAACAGAAATTGAAAGGATCCACTGATTACCTCCTAGAAGAGATTTCAAAATTAAAACTCCCAGGAATATTATGGTCAAATTCCGGAGCTCTCAGGTCGAAGAGTAAATACTTCAAGGAGGTAAAAAGAAACCATACAAATATAGAACTACAGTCAAGATCACACAAGTTTCAGCAGCTTCCACATTAAAGGAATGGAGGGCTTGGAACAGGATATTCTATAATGCAAATAAAATAGAATTACAGACGAGAATCACCTACTCAGCAAAACTAAGTATAATCCTTCAGATGGAAAAAAATTGTTGTTAAATGAAATAGAAGACTTTCAAACATTCCTGATGTAATGACCAGAGATAAATAGAAAATTTGACATTCAAACAGAAGACTCAAGAGAAGCATAAAAAGGTATACATGAAAGAGAAATCATGAGGGACTCGATGGAGTTAAACTGTTTATATTCATAAATGGGAAGATGATACATGTAACTACTAAGACCTTTATCATTATTAGGGAAATTAAAAGGAATTTACATAGAGAGGGGGGCATGGGTCTGAATGGATTGTATTGGAATGATCATCAAAAAAAAATGAATGGGTGAGAAAGAGAGATGTACTGGGAGAAGAGGAAAGGGAGAGGTAAAATGGGGAAATTTTTTTTCAAATTAAAGAGGTACACAAAGAAAAGCTTTTAAAATGGAGGGGAAATTGGGGTGTGGTAGGCAATGCTTCCACATCACTCTCATTGGAATTGGCTGTAAGAAGGAATGCACACATACAATGAGTTACATATCAATATGTAATTTAATAAAAGGGGATGGGGACAAGAGAAAGAAAGGGGGTTGAGAAAGGGGAGGGCAAATTAAGGGAGACAATGGTTAGAAGCAAAATAGACTTTTGAAGAGAGGAGAGGAAACAAGAAGAGAGAGAGGAAAAAGCAGAAAATAATGAAAATAACGGGATGGAGGGAAATATACAGTTCATACTTATAGGTAAATGTGAATGGGGTGAACTCACACATAAAATGAAAGCAGATACAGAATGGATTAGAATCCAGAATCCAATAATATGTTCTTTATAAGAGACACACTAGAAACAGAAAGACACATGGAATTTAAATAAAGGGATAAAGCAGAATCTAATATTCTTCAGCATAAGTGAAAAAGGTAGGGGAAGAAATCATGATCTTAGACAAAGCAAAAGTAAAAATAGGGCTAATTAAAAGAGATAATCAGGGAAATTACATTTTGCTAAAAAGCTACCATAGACTGTGAAATGATATCAAAAAAATTTGACAAGTTTCTCTGATAAAGACCTCATTTCTCAAATATATATTGAGTATAGAGCTGAGTCAAATTTATAAAAATAAGAGCCATTATCCAAGGGATAAATGGTCAAAAGATACAAATAGGCTGTTTTCAGAAGAAATCAAAGCAGAAGAATCAAAGCTATAATCAAATAAAATGCTCTACATCTCCATTCATTAGACATTCAAATTAAAAGAACTGTGAGGTACCACCTTACCCTATAAGAAATGGCAAATGCTAGAGAATATGAGGGAAAAAATAGGTCCCCAAAAGAATTGTTGATGGAGTTGTGAAACGGTCCAACTATTCTGGCAAAACAACTTGGAACTATGCCCAAAGGGCCATTAAACTGTGCATACCCTATGATGCAGTAATACCACTACCAGATCTGCATCCCAAAGAGATCAAAGGAAAAGGATCTATATGTATAAAAACATTTATAGCAGCAACTTTTGTTGTGGCAAAGAATTGGAAAATTGAGGGAATGCATCAATTGGGGAATGACTGAACAAATTGTGGCATATGGTTGTGATGGGGTACTATATTGTGCTATAAGAAGTGACAAGGCAGGAATGGTTTCAGGAAAAAAAAACATGGCAACATCAACATGAATTGATGCAAAGTGAAGTGAGAAAAAATTGGAGATCATTGTGTACACTAACAGCAATGTTATAATGATAATCAACTGTGAAAGATTTGGCTACTCTGCTTAACACAATGATCCAAGACAATTCCAAAGAAATCATGGTGAAAAAAATGCTCTATACCTCCAGAGAGAGAACTGAACAAATTCTGAGTGCAAATTGAAATATAATTTTCTCTCTTTTTTTGCATTTTTTGAAATAGGGCTAACATGGAAATGTTTTACGTGATTTCACATGTATAATTGATATGATATTGCTTTTCTTCTCAATGAGTGTGTGAGGCAGTGAAAGGGAGGGAGAGAATTTGGAACTAAAAATTTAAAAAGAAAAAAGTTATAAATAAATAAAAAATTAACAGAAAACTCTTCAAAAACGTACTGTGCATAAAAGAAAAAAATCATATTATTTGTAAGTAGAAATCAATGAACTTATATTTGTTTTTATTCTAATAAAGACTTTACTATAGAAAAAAAAGTTTGATAAGATGAGGACAATTAAGTTCTTGCCTTTTAGGCAAGAGATAATCTAAAGGCACTTCTCCTAAGATATACTTTCCTTCTAAAAATCTTTTTTTTAGTTTAATTCATGATTATTTTTATCATTAGAATGTAAAGTCCATGAAAACAGAAACAATCTGGGACTTGAACATGGTGACAAAGCATAATTTTTCCATAACTGTGAGATGCCTAGACTGTTGGCTTATGCTATCACACTCAGAAGCATCATTATTCACCTTATATCTATTTTCTGAATTTCATGCATTATGCCTAGGAGGGAGTAGTCTTGTAAACCCAAGCATTTTAAGGGCCATTGAAATACCAAGCAGAATGAGGCACTCAAGGACTTTTTTCGATGCTTAGAATGAGGCCATCTTAAATAGATCATGATCTTTCTAGTTCTTGGCAATTTCTAGAAAAGAGTCCTTTCTTGCCCATTATCACTGTCTGATTTTGAGATTTAGATAGGCTCACCTCCCTTAAGGACTTTCCCCTTTAGCATCTATAGTAATCATTCATTATATCCTGCTGATTCCTCTCAGCAGTGTCTTTTAAGATCTACCTCTTAACATCTATGACTTTTAAGGCCACCATTTTAGTATAGAGCTTCATCACTTCTCTTCTAGACTACTCCAAAAGGTCCCTAAATGGAATCCCTACTTTCTTGCCTCTGATCTCTTCTTCCATTCACATTACATGCACTTGTGAGAATAATTTTCTTCAAACACCATTTACATTTTTTCATTTCTTGTTCATTGGACCACATTGACTTTATTATTTACGTTCTTTTATCTAATTTATTCTGCTTTCAATCTCCCTACCAAGTCATAATTATAAATTTTTAAAAATCCCTACTTTGAATGATTATTTGACAGAAAAGGTATATACTCCTGAAAAAAATTTATGGAACAGTACTTTTTTTGGTTCATTTTTCAGAGAATTGACAGATCAGGAAAAATCAGTATCGGCTACAGAAAATCAGTGTAAAATATTCTGATTTTTGGTATGTCATCATGTTCAAGTTCCAAGTTGTCTCTGTTTTCATGGGCTTTACATTTTAATGTTAAAAATAATCTTGAATTAAACTAAAAAAAAGATTTTTAAAAGGAAAGTATATCTTAGGAAAGGTGCCTTTAGATTATCTCTGGTACATTGTTTTGTTGGGTGCACTGGACAGAAGCAAATTTGGCCAAAATGTGATGCAAAGGGCCTGGGTGTCTCTCTGGTGCAGTGTTTGGTATTTATCCTAGCACATAATATTAACTTAATAAATGATTGTTGATTGACCCATCAATCTTCTCATAACTACACAAGCTCAGGAAATATCAAGAAATTATGCCAGAAGGGTAGACAAGGTACTTGAAGTTCCTTCTAAAATGATGTTGATGAATGCCCCCCTAAGAGGTTCAGAGTGCATAAATGTATGAAGGAGCAGTACATGTAACTTAAAGATTTTGACATTGAAAACCATAATCACAATAATGATCCCAATATCCCAACCCATTCCATCAGTCTTCATGGAAAGATTGTAGGCTTATCTCTTTAAACTGAGTTTTGGGAGAAAGTATTGGGAGGAGAACTATGGGGGATTTGTAGGAGATTTTTGAAATTTAATCTTTTAAAACATTACTTTGCAATGCTATTGTCTCTCCTTTAAGAGCTTTCTGGATTTTATTGGGTGTTTTGAACTTCATGCCTGTGCCCCATGGCAATTGTTCGGATGTGTATCATCTGATCAAATGAAACCATTAAGCAATGTTAGCCCCAAAGCCAATCCACCAGTGCTTCCAAACTCTTAACATTGTGCCCAGGAAAGCAACCTAGTTTCAAAACGAAATGAAGATATCTTATTTAAGAAAGCAACATGGTTGATTTTTTCTTTCTGATGGATATCATATTTATTAGGCACAGAATTCACTGTACTGTGGTGCCAAGAATTACTAAGCAACAGAACATATGTAGGCGGATGTGTTGTTTGCATATTCACACAAGATGACATTTACACCCAGATCAGAAGTACATTATTGCTAAGAAAGAGGAACAGTAACAGAACTGGAAGTAGTAATAATCTTTTATTTTTTAAATGCCATTCACAAAAGCCTCTCAGAAATATGAACAAATAACCCTTAACTAGAAAGAACAAAAGAAACCCAGAAGGACATCAAGAGCCCCTTCAGGACCTCCTTAATGTCAGCAAAGGAAAGTTGCTCACTAGCGACACATTTCTGATGACTGCGCAACACCTCGCATGACACGAACATAGGGATTGCTTGTCATTCTGTTCAGGAAACCAGAAAGGCAGTTGAAAAGTGAAGCACAATATTGAATTTAGAGTGCATTCTGGAGGGTTGTATTGGTGACATTACCCTGGAGACCAAAGCAGTTGGCAAGTTTCTTCAATAGGCAGCTTCCTAATGCCCAATATGCAAAATAGACAGCTTGGTATGATGAAAAGAGCACTGAATTAGGAGTCAGAAGGCTTGGATTCATATCCAACCTCTCTGCCACTTTCTTAGGGTACCTTTGGGACTCAGTTTCTTCCTCTGTTCAATGAAGTGGTTACATTAGTTAACCTCTAAATTCTTTACCAGCTCTAAATCTATGATCCTAAGAAATACAACTGTTGGTGCACCAGACACACAGTCTTCATGCATAATGTCATAGTACAGATATTCCAACCACTATAAACTTGTGTCCAGTTTCATGTAACGTGTGTGGCATGGAGTTATTTTTCAAGAAACCATTCAGATCTCTCCACTTCTTTAACTGAACTTCAAGTGCAACTCACAGATTAAATGGGACAAGACATGTTTTCAGAATGAAGGTTCGCAGACTGCAACACAGAACACCATGGGAACAGCTCATTCCATGGTGAGGTATGATATCATTTTACACAGAGTACAATTCTGAGGTAAACAATAGGTTGCAAGCAGCATATACTTATCTTTAAGGAATCAGACAATCTTTTATTCTCTCGTCTAAATGTCCTCATCTGATCCTTCCTTTGAATTTGTTTTTTATGGGCACTATTAAATTTCTAAATAGAAGAGGCTCCAGTGGAAAGGAATGCTTTCCATGATGAATATATTTCCTCCCCTTGAAAAAAAATAACTCAAAGGTATCTCAATAAACAAGAGAACTTCTTCCTTCCTCTTGAATACTCTTCAGAATGACTTTCTCAATTGCCTGAAGAATTTTAACTATGCCAGAGAGATACCTTAGAGAAAATCTTAGCTATAGCCATTCTTTTTGAGGCAACTAGGAAAATAATTCTAGTAACTCACAGGAATTCTCAGGGCATTTTCTAAACAGGCTATGCTCCATTGTGTGCAAAAGGTAAATTCCTGGGTTGCATATATTTCACCAAGGTCCTTGACTGGGTTGTAGAAGAAATAGGGAAAAAACAAACAAACTTGCAAAAGAGTAAAGAAAACAAACTACAAATAGGCACAACTGCTGATATATTTATGGTTACTGTTTTTGTTTTTAAAAATTTTAATAATCTGTTGAAAATGTTTGTACATGTAAATGTTTCAGTCAAGTTGCTATCATCACATGAAAGCAGAAGTCACTGGAATTAGCCAGTAGGCATTTATGAGTAAGGGTAAGGGAGGATGGGAATAAACATCTATAGAGCACCTACTCTGTACCAGGCACTGTGCTAAGTGTTTTATAAATATCATCTTATTTGATCCTGACAACAACTCTGCAAATACAGGTGCCAGTATTGTTCCCATTTTACAGCTGACGAAATTGAGGTGGGCAGAGGTTAAGTAACTTGCCCAGAGTGACGCAGCTAGTAAGTGTTTGAGGTTAGATTTGAATTCAGGTCCTGCTGATTTCAGGTTCAGTACTCTATCTATTGTGCCACCTAACTACCTCTAAGTAGTAAGCCCTTTGCCATGTGCATTTATTTCCACAACAGGAAAGACTTCTCTTTCTTTTTGTTTTATTTTTTCATTCATCCTGCTGCCTTCCTGAACAAAGTGGTATGAAGCCACCACTTTGGGGCAGACCAACATCCCATGCTCTCTCACTTTCCTTTCATGTCCTTTCCCTTACTATTTCTTCCCTTCATTTCTTTCTTTTCTCTTCCTTGTTGTTCCTATTCTCTTTTTGTTCCCTCTAATTCCTATCCCTTTCCTTCTTTTCTTGTTCTACTTTGTTTCAGTAAATGATTAAGCATATACTATGTGTAAAAGCACTGTTCTAGGCACTATACATCTGAAGAAAAAAAAGGACCTGCCCTCAAGGCCATTCCATTCTTTTGTTGTTGTTTCATCTTTTCAGTTGTGTCTGACTTTTCATGACCCCATTTCGGGTTTTCTTGGCAAATATACTGGAATGGTTTGCCATTTCCTTTTTTTAGCTAATTTTAGAGATGAGAAACTAAGGTAAACAGGGTTAGATGACTTGTCCAGGATCTCACAGGCTATAAGTATGTGAAGCCCAATTTGAACTCAGGAGGATGAATCCGCTTGACTTCAGGCCTCATACTCTATTCACTGTACCACCTAGCTGCCCTTCTGTTCTGCTGGGGGATTATTACATGTAAAAATTAAGGACAGTACTGGGAGAGGAGGAGAGAAGAGGAGGGAAAGGAAGATGGAGACAGAGAGAAGGTGAGAGGGAAAGAGGGAGTTAAAAAAGACAGAGACAAATGACAGGAATTGGGGAGAGGGTGGGAAGGAGGGAGAGAGACAGAGAGACAGAGAGACAGACAGAGAGAGAGAGAGAGAGAGAGAGAGAGAGAGAGAGAGAGAGAGAGAGAGAGAGAGAGAGATTTGAGTTAAAAGAAAACAATCCTGAAAAGTGAAGATGAGAATGAAAGGCATTTCCATGCAAGGGGCAGCTTGTGTGGATGCCTGGGGATGGTGTTGTACTGACATCAGAGATCAGGTGATAGGGCCAACATGAAAGGAATGCTGAATTTGAAAGGAAGCTCAATTCAATGAGGATGGAAAGGTAGGTTGAAATAGGATGATGGCAGGCCTCAAATACAAGGTCAAGGGAGATGTATTTTAGCCTAGGGGCAATAGAGTAGCCCAGAGTCAGACCTATGGCATAGAATGACTTTTTGGCAGCTATTCTATGTACCTCCAGGGCTCTGCTCATTTTAATTGAGGAATTGAACAAATGATTTGTGTTAAGGGCTCAGAATGTTAGCCCTCTCAATAGAACATAGTATTCTTTTGGTTTTCTTCAATATCAGGAATCAAATGCTAAAGTGACTAAAGTTGAATTTCCAGTTATTTTTGGTCAAGGTGGTTCCTATAGATAATATCTTACAGGTAACTAATGAAACAACTCAACCTGGGTTGAGAGTTATATAGGGTTATATAAGGACATTGTCCCCAAACTCCTAGAGCTATTTTAAGTTATTAAAGTTTTAATAGCTTAAGTAGCATCTATGTATGCATAAATAGAATATGTATTATAATACTATATATGTATATATGTGTGTGTCTCCAAATCCATATATATATATGTGTGTGTGTACATGTATGCTCATGTATATATGCATATAATATATACATGCATACATATACATATATACATACACACATCTCTGTGTATATATGTATATATGTTTATATTTATTATATATACTGTACTAGGGATTTGGGGACATCTTGTATATATATCTATGTGTGTGCATATGCAAATATTGTAATTACTGTAAGCTAGTGGCTAATTCAATGGCTGGCTCCATCTATAGAAAAAAGTCACTGATTAGCCCTAGGTCCTGGGCTGTATTTCAATAGCATGCTTTCAGAGGCTACTTATCTCTACTTTTAAGAAATTTACAAAAGCGGCAACTCAAGCCTTTTTAATTTGTAAAATGTCACCTTTCAACTCTGAAAAGCTTCCACTGTCACCTTCTGTATCTTATATTTGCAAAAGTACTCCAAAGTCTCAGGATGCTGTGAAAAGTGCTTTCCAAAGCCACCACAGTCAACAAGATTGAGTTTCCTTTAAAAATAAAAGTGAGAAGATTGAACTAAATGGTCACTAATGTCCATTCAAGATCTAATGTTCTCAGATCTATGACTTAAGAGCTTGAAGACTGAAAGAAACTTGGCTTAACTTTTTTTTTTCTCTTTCATTTGGGCAGCTGACTTGTTTTTTAAAGTTGGAAGAATCCCAAGACTCTGCCCTTGGCCTTATTCTGCTTATTTTTTTATCAATGACTTGGTCGATTGCATAGACTGAATATGAATGACATTTTCAGGTGACACAAAATTGGTTGGATGGCATAATGAGTATTCAAACAGACCTCAAAGTAGAACATTGGACACAGTCTAATAAGATGAAACTTAATAGTGTTAAATATAAAGTCTTATGCAAGCTTCAAAAATTCAACTGTTCAAGTACTAAATGGAAGATATTGCCTAGGCAACAGTTCGAACTATAACAAAATGAGGATTTCGGTGGTCTATAAGATGAATATGAATCAATAATGTTACATAAGAAGAAATGAAATATAAGTAAAGTGTAAGGGATTCATTCCTTGGAGTAGAGAAGAAATAGGTTTGGGTGCATCTAGATGGCACAGTGTATAGAGCACTGGCCTTGGACAGGAGAACCTGAGCTCAAATTCAGACATTCACAAGCTGTGTGACCCTGGGCCAGTCATTTAACCCAGATTGCCTCCAAACAAAAAAAGAAGAAGAAATAGGTTTGGAGCCTGCCTTCAGAAACTGACAAGCTGGGTGATTCTGATCAATTCACTGAACTACTATGAAACTATTCAAGTTCCTTATCTGTAAAATAAGGATACTCATAGCACTTACATCATTCAGAGAATCAAATGAGGTAGTATGTTAAAAGTGCTTTGCAAATCTTAAAGTGCTATAAAATATTCGTCATTATCAAGTAACAAGCATCAATTAACTACTGTGTGCCAAACACTAAAGATACAAAAAATAAAAATAAAACAAATTCTATTATTAACATTACATAATGTCAGTATTCACATGGCCGTTGAAAAACACAAGCATAGTGCTGTTGATGAAGAAAACGATGGTTCCACTTCTACTCTACTCTTTGTAGACCACAGGTGAACTGCTCTGTTTAGTCACGGACATAGCATCTTGAGAAGAACATTAACACTCAGATGTGGGTGGCCAGGATGAATTATGATAAAAGACCAATCATTCTTTTCTCTGAATACTTTCTGTGGTAATATTTTCCTCCCCCACTTTTGTAATTCTCCTTCTCAATTCAAACCCCTTCTGTCTTTTCTACTAATTAATCCTTCAAGGTTCAACCCAAGGGCTACCTCCTACATGAAGTTTTCCCTGACTACTATGTGAATCTCTTCACATTCAATTGCATACAGGCTTACATCATTCCTTCTTTCTTTAATGCTAGTTTGTCTTCCCAAGCAGACTATAAATGCTTCTATGCCATAGGGGCATTGCCATACTTCTTTTGTCTCTACATAACTGAGTGCTAATCATATAGCAGGTGTCAACAAGTTGGTTGTGATTGATTAAAACAAGCATTTTCTGGAATAGAGAGGAAGTATCTGCTTCATGAGCACTATGGGAGGTAAATATTTCAGATTCAAAGAGCAAGCACTGGAGTAACAGAGGAGAGTGTTTTAGACCTAGAAATACAAACCAAAAGTCATAAATTGCTCTTTTGGCATTTTTCTTCCCGCTAGAAAGGAAGAATCTTTTTATACTAATGATTTACAGAAGCTGAAAATCTTTCTTTAAATCTATTAATGCTCAGTCATACCCTTGTAACAAGGTGACCCATCATCTCATCATATATACTGTCCTCTTTGGATAACCTGGACTTTAAAATTATTCAAAGGTTTTAAGATTAATTTTACTGAGAGATTCCTGAGATTGGCTCTAAACTGGCTCTTGATCCATTCTGAATTCCTCTTTTCTATATCCAACTGAAACTTAATCATAAGTGTTACATATTCATTTTTCAATTAATATTACCTAAAATATGGTTCTTTGAAGTAGGCTTTTATGCATTTTTCCTCAATTTCTAAGATCTTTTTGAATTTTTTTTCATTTTTTTTCCAAATTTACCAAAAAGACAAATACTATGGATTCCAAATATCCAGATATTTTCATAAGTAATATCAGTTCTTGCCACTAATATTAATCAACATTTTGCTTCATTTGGGAGGGAAGAGATAGCCTGAGCACTGAGGGAAAATATAAGTACATTCGGAAGACTTGGCTGACCTCAACTTTGTGAAGGTACTGCCTTCAGCTTATAGTTTTACCATGTTGATCTTAAAAATTTCTAACAAAAAATATTTTTGCAATGCTTAGCATTAACATACTTTGATTGAATTTAAGAATTTGTGTCTGCAAAGTATTGCTAAACAAACAGAATTTCTAGGGGAGCCTTCTATGGACAATTAGATACAAAATCACAGTGATTGTGAGCCAACAGTATGCAGGCTCCATGTGAAATAAAACTCCCATCCAAAGAACACTGGCTTCTGTTTGTTGAATTAAAAGAACAGTTCTATTAGTGGTGAAAGAACTTATAAACATTTGTTTCTGGTCTGACATTCATTCCATGGAAAGCCACAGTACAAAAAAACAAAAACAAAAACAAACCTAAAAAACACTACATTGTTAGTAAAAATAAAAAGGTCATTTTTGATTAAATGTTTTGGGCCTTTGGCACTTGAAAATGCAAGCAATAATCCCATCAGCAAGATAAAATTGTCCCAGGTGGTAGGAATTATCATTAGTAATTTCAGGTCATTGACCAACTAGCCAATAATATCTTCAATCCATTCAGTTGGATAGTTCCCAATGAAGTTGGGGGGGGGGGGTTGGAGAGGAGAAATTTATTGGAAACCTGCTTTTATTTAGAAAATTTGGAATTCTTGAGATAAACTTCAGAAATGGATTGGCTTGATTTGGCTAAAACTACATCTCCCTAAATTCATGGGTTGATAATCCCTTTGATATCACATATTCAAATGAGTTGCTAGACAGAGCATTTCCTCCTTTGGGCAAATGCCCTATTACATAAACTAATTTGGAAAATTAAGGTGGTCTCTTTTTTTTAAGGTTGGAGGGGGTGGGGTCCACCACCTTATTTGTTCAGGGTATACCCTGAGTGGGAATGCTTTCCACTAATGCAGAGAATTTATCTGTAACTTCTAGTGTTTGAGAGTTTACTCAGTGCAGCATTTGGAGGTCAAGTAACTTGCTCCTGGTCACACAGTCCGAGGCATAGGCAAGGCTTAGGCCACCTCTTCCTGACTACAAGTCAAAATCTTTATCCATTGTACCAAGCTTCCTCAATAAACTTGAAAACAAAAGTAAAAAGTCACATATAGCATAGTTTTCTTCATCTTTCTAAGTTGGATCTGATGTTACAGACAGTGATTCTAAAAAAAAAATTTGTATTCCAAGTTATTTGAGCTGTCATAATTGGCTTTGAAAAATGTATACTTCCTTTGTTTTCTGTTTCTTTTTTTCCCCTAGGAATGAAATCAATAAACAAACCCCGACTATCAATCTCCAAACTATGTAGTCATATTTCATTTTCAAAACTAAATTCCTTCCATGATGAATTATAGTCATTAAGCAGGATGATCCTCTGTACAGTAACTTCAGACCACGCAGATATGACTAAGATGCTGACAGTAAAGTGGGGAGGAAGGGGTTGACTTAATAATTTCTCAATCCAAAATATAAATATTAGCAAACATACAAAGCCCTTCTTGACAAGCCATCATAATAAATCCCAAAATTTCTTACAGTATTTCCAAGTTAGATTTCAAATTTTGAAGATAAGATGCTTTTAATTACCCTTGAAGTCATTCTCAGGCCCAAAGCAGTTTCAGCTCTGTTAATTTGTTTGTTAAGCCCTACTATAGATTCAAAACCACTTGCAGAAATCATCTAATAGTTAAGAAACATATCACCAAGAAAGATTCTTTTTCTATATGGCAATGTCAATTACTTCTGGGAAACCTGTCATCCAGTGTGATATACCACATGGTTCAATTGTGGAACACCATGAACAAAAGGACAGGAAATTTAAAAGACACTTTTGAGAAATTCTTCTGTGGACATACAAGGATCAAGACAGAATCTAAGCCAGCATTATTCTTTGTTCCCTACGTACCTCTTACTGAGAGTGTTCTGATACTGTGTTAAGTATCTGTAGGTCAGGACTGGGGATGATCCATGCAAACATCCTTTATGGTCTTCATATTATTATTACTAAACATTTTAAACACTTATGTTTTCTTGTGTTATTATTTAATCATCCTCCTAATTTTGTCTTAAAGGATAGTAAGATCTGGATTATTTGATTGTCTCACCAAGCTCTCTGTAAAACTATTTTCCTCTACTACTTCCAGCAATGTTTTGAGGTAATATTGCTTATTATCATCCAATCAGCCTTCTCTGGAAGATTTCACAAATATGTTTATATTCTAAATCTGTGGCTCCCTTGGCAATATTTGGTGAGGATAGCAACTGGTTATTTATTTACTTACTCATTTGTTTGTTTATTCATTCATTCATTTAGGTAAAGTCAGATTGTAGGCACTTTTGTACTTTTTATTGTGGCAATTGATTTACAATGGTTAAATTCTCTAGGAAATGATATTCTGACAGAATTTTTAACCATTTCTCATATTTCAGTCTAACTGTTTTGGTTTACATAAGTCAGGTTGGGTGTTAGCTCAATTACCTGCCATATCATCATAAAATGCTTTTTTTGTTTGGTGGGGTTTTTTTTGGTTGTTTCTTGAATACTTGAGCTAAAAAGTTGACGCCCTTCTGCTATTAAATGGACTCTCAAATTGGTTATCAGTCGTTCTACGACCAGTAGATCAAAATGTAACCTTGAAGGCTCTCATCAACAAGATGTTAATCTAAAGATTTGCCTTCTGCTGTGCACTTTGTAATTCCCACTCCATAATTAACAAAGTTCTTTAAATTTTACCTTTTTCTCTCAAGTTCCTTAGGACTTACAGCTCCCAATGAGTTCTGGCTACTCTCAGGTAACACTACATTCTGAGCCCAGATTTTCAATTCTTTTTCTACCTTTTCTCAGACCCCTTGACTCAATGGTTCTGGAAGTCAAGATGAAAAAATCCCCCACCCTCTTCCCAATACCCAATTTAGGGTCTCCCTCTACTGCCATCTCTGAAGAACTGCTTCTTTGAGTTTCTCTTTCTAAATGCATCTTCCATTCCAAATCCTGATGATTATTACCTATGGATACTTTTCTTGAGAAGTTCACTACTTGATTCCCAGTAGTTCTCTACTAGGAGACCTAAATATACAGTTCATGTCCCCTCAAATGCATTAAACTCTAAATTGTTCAATTCTTATGAGTTATTACTCAACTCTACCTCAGTTATACACAAAGATGGCTATACCATTGATCTTGAAATCACCCACAAGTACTCTTTTTTTCATAATCAAAAATCTAAAATTCTTTTATCTCAATCCAGGTTTCTATTTTTCTATATCTTCTTTTGCCTTTCTATTCCTAAACCTATTCTTCTTCCTCAACATGACCCACAATTACTTCATCTCACTATATATATTTGCATTGTAACATCCTGGCTTTGCACCTTCCCAATCTCAATCCATCAGTGAACAAGCTCCATGAGGCTCTTTCTTCTATTCTGGTCATTCTCAAAGCATGGATACTAGATTCCTGGGGTCCCTGATCCCATTTCAGGGAGTTTACAAGGTCATAATTTTTATAATAATGCTGAGGTAAATTCTAATATGGTAAAAACCAATTGATACAACTCATATAAATAAAAACTCTTGGGAGGGTCTTTGATAATTTTTAAAGAATAAGGGAATCCTGAGACCAAAAAGTTTGAGAAGTGTTGCTCTACACCATTCTCTGGCTCCCTTGTCCTACTAGTACAGAAGCCATGCTGAAATCAGTCCTAGATTACTACAGCAATGCACCTTTTTCACTCCTACTCAGGCCACTGAATGGAATTTGCTGAAGTCTCCCAACTGAGCTGATTTGTTAATCTCAATGAACTGTTCCCTTATTGCGGCATTCTACTCTTCCCTAATTAATCTGTTATTCACACTTCACAGCAGCTCTTCAAACCTTCTCCCCTTTCCTTTCACCTCATAACAGTAGTCCTTCCCCAACATCCTGAGGTTCTTGCCTTATATAACAAAAAAGGAAAAGAAAAGAAAGAATGAAAGAACAAAAGAAAGAAAGAAGAAAAATTGAAGCTATTTCCTGAAAACTCCTACTTCTTCCCTCTTCCTCATCTGTGAACTCCACATCTCACAATATCTCACAACATCCCTTAACTTCATCCCCTACCATTTCTTCCTTTCCTCCAGTCTCTGATAAAGAAGTATCCTCATCCTCACCAAGGTTAACCCCTTTACTTCTGTCTGATCTCACTTTCTTCAATAGATTTTCCTCAGTATCAACCTCCCTATGTCATCTTCAATTTTTACCTAGTCATTGGTTCCTTTGCTGACGTTTACAATTACTTATTAGGCTCCTTCATCCTTAAACTTCCTCACTAGATTCATGCTAACTATCGTTCTATAACTATACTCCCCTTCTAAGTCATGCTAGTGAGGATGGTGGAGGATTCTGGGGAATAAGAAGCTAATTGATAAGCAAATTCTCCACTGTGGTAGCTTTGGGTGGGTAGTGTGCTGATAAATGTTTAACATCTGACTCTCCAGGGGAAAGCATGTAAGACGTACTTTTAAGTTTAACCTATAATTATTAGCATTTTATCCATCACAAAAAAAAAACAATGAAGCCAACAAAATAACAAATCAGTTCCTTATTTTTAGCATTTGCTCATTTCTGAGGTATAAAATGCTCACTGAAATTTTAAGAATCAGCTCTCCCAAACCAGTATGAGCTGGCTCTAGAGCACCTCTACAATTTGGGACATTACTGCTAGTCTGAGTGTGACTGGGGGAGGGGGGCAGCAGAGGGATTTTAAACTTCCGAGGGCTTCTTCATTTGATATGTCAGGGAGTCTACTTTCTTCTTCAAGCTCTAAGTTAATTCTATTATCTATGATCCAAGCAGTACGTAAGTAGTGCCACCATGAGTCACAAAACCTGAGTATCATTCCGGACTCTTCCCTCTCTCTTTCCACCTTATATCTAATCAGTTGCTGATTCATATCAATTCTATCTTTTTAGTATCTCTCATATACTCCCCCTTCTCTCTTTTTACTGCCACCACTCTCTTCAGGCTCTCATCACTTCATGCCTGGACTATTTCAACAGTCTTCTGTTTGGTTTCCCTAAATCAAGCCAATCTTTCATTCTTTTGTAAATTGATCTTCTAAAGTTCAGGTTTGATCCCCATTCAAAAAGTTTCGATGGCTCCCTATTACCTCCAGGCTCAAATATAAAATCCTGTTTGACTTTTAAAGCCCTTTCTAACCTAACCCTCTCCTAACTTTCCAGTCTTCTCCCATCTCATTCTCCTTCACACACTCTTTGATCTACTGATGCTGGCCTTCTTACTATTCCTAGGTGAACTCCAGTTCATCTCTAATCCCCTTTAATTATAATACTGTCCTTCTGTGATAATCTTCAATTTATCCTGGATATATCTTGTGTGTACATAGTGATCTGTATGTTGTCTTCCTTATTATATAGAGGGCTTTAATCCCCAATGCTTAATGCAACCTCAATGTCTGGCACATATTAGATGGTATGTGACCCTGGGCAGGTCACTTAACCTTTCTGAGCCTCGCTTTCCTCAAATGGAGAATGAAAATAAAGAGAGCACCTACCTCAAGGGGTTGTTATTAGGATTCACATGTTAAGTATTTCACAAACCTTGAAGTACTATAGAAATGCTATTATTACTCCATCTGAAAGAAGTTAGTTTGGAGACTCAGTGAGATTTATATTGAAAAGACATTTGAAACACAAATAGTGGGCATTGTTAAAAATGTAATGGGAGTTTAAAAAGGAATTTTTAAAAAAATCTTAACTGTTTCAATTGTCTGAATTCTCACTCCCTGCATTCCCTAGGGAATGGGGGAAGGGAGTTCATGGTCTATAGAGGATGCTGTCTGGAGTAGTTTCTCCTCAAGGATTACACTGTTCTAATAGGCATGGGAAAACCACTCAGCAAAAGACATCTGGGGATTAGGTATGACATTTGCAAAGGCCTGGCTTTAATAATTTAATTACCGCATGCAATGGGAAAAGGTAAAAGGGGTTCCCAAACACAGAATCATAACTGGGAATTCTTTTGCACAAGACAGATTCAGTTGAGGTTGAGGGGAGGTAGAAGACAGTAGCCCAGTGCCAGGGATAATCTACCCATTATTATGTTCTGGGAAAGGGAATAGCCCATATTACTCAACACATTACTCAAGAAAATAACTTTTGTTCCTGAGCTATGTCCCATGGTTTCCATGCTCTAAATAAAGTGTATGTATTGGGGGGTGGGGCAGAGATGGCAATTGGGGATACTAGTTCTAAGAAAATGGTCCCCAGATGCAGCTAGCTGGCATAGTGAATAGAATGCTATATTTGGAGTCAAGAAGACCTAAGTTCAAATACTGCCTAAGATTAACTGTGTGATCCTGGACAAATCACTTAACCTCTCTCAGCCTCAGTTTTCTCATCTGTGTAATGGGGATAATAAGAGTACCTACCTTACTGGGGATTTGTGAGGAACAAATGGGACAATACATGTAGTGTTTTGCAAACTTTAAAACACTATATAGACCTTAGTTATTATTATATGAAAGGGCTACCACAGCTCTTGGTTCTAGGTGAAGAATAGTGTTGGTAGGTCAGAAAACCACTGTAGTGAGAAAATGTGCTCTCAGCCACACCACATGTCAGCATCCTGGAGCAAAGCCACAATCTCTTCTCACTTTGTTATACTTATGCCCACCAGGCCTTTTCCTACCGCCTCTTTTGGTGTCTCTATCTGTCTCTCAAATTGTAAATTAGGTAAGGCTAAACTGATCAACTGAACAAAATTAGCCCCATATTTCATTCATGCAGGGCACTGAACATTCAATTAGAATGCCAATGTTGTAGATTGCCATGATTAATTAATCTTGTTGCATTTGACACTACAGACTTGGCATTGGAACCTCTTGAACTCAATGTGTAAATTTATGCAAAGTAGAACCCCTTACCCCCACACCTTCCAGCACTTCTTTTGACCTTCTAGAGAGCTGGGAAGCCCTGGCCATCATCTCCAATTTGAGAGCCATCTCTGAGAACGGCCTGAACTCTCAAGAATAGGCCCTGTGGGTTGAAACGTGAAGACTTAAACTAGTTTGCAAAAAGTGAATTTGAAACCAAATTCCTCTTTCCCTGTTACTTCTGGGAGGCTGAAAAACAGAGGAGGACAGAAGGGAAACTCAGATAACACATTCCCTTAACTGTGTCATGCAATGGGGCTTATGGAAAGCAGAGAGGGGGCCAATAGCAGCACCACTCAGAAAACAACTTGATCAGAACAAACACAAATCAGCAGCTGGTGAACAGAAGGTGTCTGTACATTGCCCAGGACAAGAGACACCTGATGGACGATGTAAAAAATGGCATCTGAGACACGTTTTCTCTCCTCTCTTTGCCAAGCCACCTAAAATAATGATCATGCCCATCACTACATTTGCTTTTCCAATAAGCCACAGTGTGAGTTGTAAGGAGCCAACAAGTTTGGGCCAAATAACAATCACAGTTAAACTTCTCCCTCCATTCCCCAAATATCAATATTGGCTGAGATTTGAAACCAGCTCAGAATGAGTGTTCTCTCTCTCCACTTTTTGCTTTTGGAGATAAAGGCTAGCAAGTCACGTTGCAAAACCATTCTGCTCCTTATTTTGATATATAATCCCATAATAGATCACTTTTCTTCCTACAACTCACAATGAGAATTTAAACAAACATTCCTTTCATGAACACCTTGAATCCCAAAGGGAATTTAGACTCCAATTTGTCGTGTACATACTTCCTTGGGTACATGAAGTTTCTCCTCTTTCCTTGCAAGAGGAAGTAGATGCTATTTGAGCTTTGGGAGAGCAGGGATATGTCGAAGCCATCTCTGATAGCTCTTGAAAGACGACTGTGAAATCTTGATTATGAGCATTTATACCTCAAAAATTTGGCAAACATTACAAATCACGGTGTGAGTAATTGTTTGGTGAGTGTATAAACTCAAGAAAATGTTGGGGGAAATGTTAATAATGGAGATTAAACTTTAAAATATGTCCTTTTATTTTCAGAAAGCCAATTGTTAAATGTTTACCGGCACGCTCCTGGTTGGGACTATCTCTCATTTTGTGTTTGGGTTCCCAGTGCCTAGAGCAGTACCTTTTTCAGAGCAGATGCTAAATCAGTATGTGTACTAGACTGAATAGTAAAAAGGAGTTCACATTTTCTTAGCATTGAGCAATACAAATGCTGTCATGTAACATTATGCAGCATTCTACTAAAGTCTTAGTGCAGTTGTAAGATATCAAAGCTGTTTAATCATGGATAACTTGCTTTGTTTCTCTATTACTCAGTTTTCTCATCAGTAGAATGGGGATAATAATAAGTTTGTTGTTGTTGTTCAGTCATGTCTGAGTCATCATGATGCCAGTTGAAGTTTTTCTTGACAAAGATACTAGAGGGATTTGCCATTTCCTTCTCCAGCTCATTTTATGTATTGGGAAACTGAGGCAAACAGGGTTCATTGACTTGCCCCGGGTGACACAGCTAGTAAATGTCTGAGGTCAGATTTGAACTCACAAAGATGAGTCTTCCTGGCCTCACACTGTAGCCAATGCACAAACTAGCTGCTGAATAGTAAGCTATTAAAGCTTAAAATTTCATTAAGACTTTCGGGATAACCTGTACTTGTTTCTGTGCAAAGATAAAACGTGACTTTTTCAAGAGTATACTTTGAGAGAGATCAGGAAAACAAGCACCCCTCCCCAACCAAAATTAACACACACACACACACACACACACACACACACACACACACACACACACACACACACACACACACATTTTCTAATCTAATAAAAGGAAGTGTCTTTTTTTTTCCCTGTAGCCTGTCCTAACTTGCCTGCCCTACTTTGGTTGTGCCTTTTAGTAACTACCTTCTAATTGATTGGTAAGTGTTCTCTCTCCACCACCTAGAACTTAATTTGAGCCCTTATCTTCACTGTCTTTTATACAAACCCTAGCCCCACAAGTACATATGACCCATTGAATTCATAATAGTTTCACAAAATCCTACTTAAGAATCTTTTTTTTTAGCACATAAGAAGGCAAAGTGTGTCACATCTGCTGTTTTATGAACATCCAGCTAAGGAACGACACAATCTTCACATATAACTATTGTCCTAGAGAGAAAATTTAAGTTTCTGACATTTTAAATTCCCACTTCAGTATATTTTACATAAAACCACCCAGGCAACTCATTTCACTCAAGCATTGCAGTTTCTAGGCAACTTTACTGCAATTTCTTGTTATAGTTCATCAGTCAGAAACATCCAAATCTGTAACATGCTGAATCAAATTAAGCAATAACTTCAATCCCTTTGTTTAACTACCCCTAAGCAGACATATTTTGCCCTCTGGCTCGATACTTGCTTTTCCATTTCAACTCTGCCCTCTAACCCCTCAAAATGGTTCAGATTTTAAAATAGTTTTGCAAGCATACTTGAGGTTCTTAAACATGGAGCCAGAAAATAGCCAAAAGCAAAAAAGATTCCATTGATATTTTAATCAAAGCAGAGCAAAGCTAAAAATAACTTGGTCATTTAATTTCAGTCTTCTTATTTTCATTGAGAGAAATATCCAGAAACTCTGTCCTCTGCCTGAAAAGATTGAACAACTAGTTAGAAACCTACCACAGCTGTTTTGTTCAATAAGGGCCACCTCTTGATTTTTTTAAATCCTTTTCTGGGCTTATTTTCCTCATGACAGTTTCATTGCATTTGTTGGGTTGTAAACCATGTAAAGCTCACCAATAAAACGGCTCTGATCTGTACAAGTAATAGCAGGCATGTCTCATAAACAAGATAAGTTGTTTCTTGCCAATATTGCTACACTTCATAAATAGAAACTCAAGTCTGTTTTGTGTTTTCTACATCAGTAGCATAGTTTTATTTTAATTAAACACAACATATAAAATATTCATTTATGAAACAAACATCATTGTTTTTTAAAACATTCTATTAAATTAAATTATACAGCTCTTGCCATAAAGCCCTGCACAAAAGAACCATTTTGAATTTTAAGTGGATTGGTGCAGTTTAAGTGTCCATCAATAAAAAGTGTATTAGGAACACTGTAACGGGACCATGAATAAATGAACTATTTATATTTCCTTATAATGTAAGTGCTTATATGAACTCATTCCAATTTCCAAGCACCAGTCATTTCAGCTGTGATGGTAATTAAGAAACTATAATATCTGAAGCAGAAAGGTAGATGATGCCAGAGTAAGTTCATATGGTAGATTTTAAGTCTTTCACTCCATCAGTGACATAATCTATTGTCACATTTTATTAGACCAGAACTGAGTAACTTTGATAAGGCCATTCTTTGAAGGTGGCTGTCTTTACAAACCTCATGATGAAGTGGAAAAGACAATGGAGTAGGTGATTGAGTTTATAGTCTCGATTAACTAGCTCAGTAACTTTGGGCAAGTCATTTCAAATCCCTGATGCCTTCTCTTCTCATCTGTAAAATAGGGTATTAGCCCATCCATATAGGCCTTTGCAACCTGAGGTCCATGAAGGTTTTAAATAATATTTTGGTAACTATTTTAATATATTTGATTTCTTTTGTAATCCTATGTAGTTGGTGCTTTTAAACATAGGATTCTAGTCAATAGGTCTTGTTAACCAGCCCAAAGTGTCCGTGATATAAAGGTTAACAACTCTGCATAATGCTAGAATTTTTTTCACTATTTTGATATCCATATTTCTACATTACAGGTCTATAGTGGGTTAGTGGGAAGTATCTATTAATTTGGGGAATACTTTTTATTTTATCCTGAAAGTGATCGATCTCCTCAGCTCTCAGTTTCCTCATCTATAAAATGCTAAAGTTATACTAGATGATCTATAAGGTTCCTTCTACTTTTCATTCATTATCTCATGAATTCCACAACAACCCTATGGGATAAGTACATCAGATATTACTATCCAAAGAAGACACTGAGGGTCAGAAAAGTTAAATGACTTGTCTATAGTCACATAATGAGGAGGTAGCTAAAGAAAAATTCAAACCTAAATTTTCCTGGCTCAATATCCTATATTATAGGCCAGAATTTAGCTCTTAATTCCTTACTATGTTATTTTTCACTGTTACTGCATGTGCATTACACTTGATTCTACAAATACATTGAAGTAATGAGAAGAGAAGGACTAGGTCATGTTTCTTCTATAGATCCACAACACCTAGCATGGTGTGAAGTACCAAGCAGCTTCTCTGTAAATACTTGTTGATTAATTGCCCAACTAGAAGAAAACAACAGACTTGGTTGGACAGGGCAAACTAAAATAGCAATTTGCCAACTTTCTTGAAAGTTAGCTGCATATAATGTATAAATCTATAAGGAAAGAAAATGTAGTGCCAAAATGTAATTTTAATCTGGTTGAGAGCTTGAATTAATTAGAAGTTTAAGAATATCATCAAGATTTCAAAAAAATTGTGGTAGTTTTATACTGATATAGAGTAGTGACTAGAGGTAGATACCACATTCAGCTGGCTTGAAGCCAACACTACTCAAGGTACAATGAGGAATATTTCTGAATATCAATTTAAAAATCCACATATCCTTAATGCCAGAAAATCTGACTTTTTATAACATTCTATTTAAGTTGAATGACATGTTTTACAAAGAAAATTCAAATTCCTTGGTGGAGGAAAAAAAGAGGGAACACTATTCAAACTTTACCAAAGGTCCACCAAGAGTATTGGTCTAACTTTAAGCTGACATTCCTCAGGTTATTTTGCAAAATACTGCCTTTACATACTCCTTTTCATTGTGAATAATCTTTTTCCCATGCAAATTGTGAATTCCATCCTCTGTAAGAGTCTATTTTCCCCTGGAAGAAATCCAAAATGAAAACTCCTAGAAATATTTTACCCAAATTTCAGAGCTTCTAAGCCAAAGAAAAAATACTAAAAGTAGCCACAAAGAAAGAATTACAACACTGAGGAGTCATAATCAGAGTCACGTAAGATATAGCAGCCAACACTTTAAAAAAGTGAAGAGCTTAGAATACAATATTTCAAAAGACAAAAGATTTAGCTCTGCAACTAAGAATAATTTACCAATCAAAACTGAGTATAATGCTACAGGTAGGAAACTATACTTTTAGTAAAATAATAAAATACCAAGAATTCCTGATTAAAAGGTAAGAATTGTAGAGAAACTCTGAAGTGCAAACACAGCAGTTAAGAGAAACAAACAAAAAGATTAATATGAGCAAACAATCATAAGTGACTAAATAAGGAAAAACTGTTTAGATTCTAAGAAGGGGAGAGATTACATGTATCTCCCATGTCTATATTATCATTGGGGATAACAGAGGGAGTCTAAATAGACAGAAAGGCTAAGAGTGGTTCTGTTATGTTTTGGTGATCTTAACAAAAAAAAAAAGAATGGGAATGAAAAAGAATGGGAATTCAATAAGAAATGGGAGAGAAAAGATGGGGGTGGATATCTCAATTAGGGTACCCAAGCAAAAGTCTATACAAGCAAGAAGGAAGGGATGGGGAGGGAAGAAGATAAAACTTGAACATCATTCTTGTCATTACTGGTAAAAGGAGGAAGATGACATGCAAAAACATAGTTGAGTACAGAAATATATTTCATTCAACAGAGGAAAGGGGCAATGAACATGGGAGAATAATGGAAAAGGCAGATTGAGTGAAAAAGTGATCTTAAGCAAATCAAACTCTTAAAGAGGGTGAGAGAGACAGAAAAGGAAATGTATTAGAGCATAAGATGAAGTACAAAAATGAAACTAATAGCCATAACTATAAATGTAAATTTGATCACATATAAATTGGAAAAGAAGAGCAAAAGAGGATAGAAAGGAGAAATCCACAATATGTTGATTATAAGAAACACAATTGAAATAGAAAGATGCCCACAGAGTTAAAATAATGGGCTAGAACAAAATATATTATGTTTCCACTGAAGTAAAAAAGGAAGCATTAATATTATAACATTGGACAAAGTAACAGCAAAAATAGACAACTAAAAGAGACAAATTACATTTTCTTGAAATGTGCCATAGACAATAAATTAACACCAAATAATAACACATAAACTCTCAAAGACAGAGCATCTAAGTGCTGAAAAGAAAGGTTAAATGGATAAATAGACAACAAAATTAGTAGAGACCACAATTTACTCCAGTCAAACCTAGATAAATCCAACAAGGAAGAGAAGGAAGGAGGGAGGTATAACAACAATGCTGCTTGCTGCTACTGTGGCTATGTAAGGCCAGTAATACCATCACACAGGAGGGCTACTAGCACAGGTTCTTTGATCTGTTTTTCTAAGGAAAGCAACTTGAAGGGGTTTATAATCTCACTTTAATCAAACATGCATATATCATTCACTTAGTTCAGGAGAAAAAGTCAGAAAAAGTCAAAAATTCAGAGCAAATACAAAAAGAAATTACAAACAGAGAAAATATAAACAGAGCAAATAACACAAATCAACAGACAGGCTTCTACCTGTCTGACCAAAGAGAGAAGCACCAACATCTGGAATTTCAAAGTGTGTGTTGAGTGGGGAGGTGTCCTTAACAACTACCCAGAGTCTCCACACCAACACTTCCAATTAATGAGCCCCAAGCAAAATCCTAACCTCAGGGCCTGAGAGCTTCACACCTCTCATAATGTAAGTAGAAAAAGGTGTGGGCCTTCCTACAAACAAAGGCAAAATTCAGTCAAAGGCACTTGATTGCCTTAGTGCTGAGAAGCACTCCAAAAGAAAAAAAAACAGTAAAAATGCCCACTTGCTTGCCCTTAAAGAAGGAGGGAGAGAGAGAGGGTGGGAGAGAAGAAGAGAGGAAGGGAGGGATGGAGGAAAGAAGGGAGGGAGGAAGAGACAGAGGGAGGGAGGGAGAGATGGAAAGGGGGAGGAAGGAAATGAAGGACTTGAAAATAATTTTAGAAAATTTAGATATGATAGACCTCTCTGGAGGCTGTCAAGTAAAAATAGAAAGGAATATACATATTTCTCATCTGTTTGTGGCACATTCACAAAAATTTACCATATATTAAGATATAAAACCTTACAAATAAGTGCAGAAACATATAATAAGCAAAACTTCTGTGGACCATAATGCAATAAAATGATATTCAATAAAAATGAAACAATTATAATTAATCAGAGACAATGCCAAACCTAAAGGATTGGTGGGTTAAGGAACAAATCATAGAAATAATCAATAATTTTATGAAAGATAATGATAATAATGAGAAAACATACCAAATTTTTAGGGATGTAGCCAAATCAGCTCTTAAGGGAAATTTTATATATCTGAACATTTTCACCAGTAAAGGAGAGAAAGAGCAAATCAATGAACTTGGTAAGAAACTGAATAAATTAGAAAACCAACAAATTTAAAAAATAGTTAAATGCGAAAATAAAAATCTTGAAAATTGAAGAAGAGATTAACAAAATTTAGAGCAAAAATGTTGAATTAATCAATAAAAGTATTTGTTTTTAGAAACAATATATCAGATAAACTATTAGATAATGACAAAATAGAAGAAAACCGAATACCAATATGAAAATATCTATCAATAACTATCAAAAATGAAAGAAAATATTTATAAGTAAGGACAAAAAATAAAAGAAATCACTAGGAACAATTTTCCCCACTTATATACCAATAAACCTGACAATCTAAATGAAATGGATTGAATGTTTACACAAAAAAATATAAAATTCCATATTAATAGAACAAAAAGTAGAGGTTGTAGCTCAATCTTATAAAACAAAGTATTACAATCCACAAATAAACTTTCAAATAAAAAAGGTGGATTTACAAATCCCATCATAAATTTAAAGACCAATTAATTCTAATATTACATAAACTATTTAAAATGGGAAATTAATAGTTTCCATAAAATTCTTTCTATCATGCAGATATAGTCTTGATACCTAACCCAGGAAAATAAAAAAAGATACGTATAGACCAATATCCTCAGTGAATATTGACACAAAAATTTTAAATAAAATACAAGCAAGGTGGCTATAATAGCATATCAGAAAGATCAAACATTATGACCATACTGGATTTTTATTAGAATTGTAGGGTTGTTTCATATTAGGAAAACTACAAATATAATTGAATATATTAATATTGACAACAAAAATAATACAATAACATGAATCGATGCAGAAAATGCTTTTTGAAAAGATATGACATGCATAATTTAAAAAACAGAAAACACAAGAATAAATAGATATTCCCTCAATATGATAAGTTTTTTCTATCCCAGTCCAAGAGCCAGAATTATCCACAATGGGGTTATACTAGAAGCCTTTCCAATAAGATCAGGAGGAAAGCTATGATGTCTAGTATTGCCATTATTTAATAAAGTTCTAGAATTTCTAGCTATAGCAATAAGAAAAGGTAAAGTACAAATTTTTTTGCATAGGCTTTTTGCATGTGATATGATGATTTACTTAGGACCCTAGAGTGGCAAAGAGAGAACTGAAATATAGAAAATATAAAATTTCTGGGAGTCTACCTGCAACTCCTTAATTGAAAAGTGGTCATAGATTATGAACAGAGTAAGAAATATAAGTTATAATAACTACATAAAAATACAATCACTAATATTTAGAGAAATTAAAAATAAATGTCATATTCTACCTCAAACCCACGGACTGGCAACTTTGGCAAAAAGCAAAATGAGAAATGTTGGATGGGTTGTGGGAAAACAGGTATCCTAATGCACTGTTGGCAGAGCTATGAACTGGTCCAGTCATTTTGGAAATCAAATTGGAACTATCTCAAAAAGCCATTAAAATCTACATGCTCTTTGTCTCAGCCATAGGGCTACTAGGACTATAGCTTTGTGGAGAACAAAGAAAAAAGAAAACAGTGCTCATGTATAAAAATATTTATAGCAGCTACTTTTGTGGTGGCAAATAATTAAAAACTGAGGGATTATCTATTAATTGGGGCATATCTGAACAAGTTATGGTATACGACTGTGCTGGGATATTTTATGCTATAAGAAATGACAAAGGTAATAGTTTGAAAGAATGCTAGGAAGACTTTTATAAACTGATGTAGAATGATACCCAGGAGAACAACTGACATAATAAAAATATTGTTAATATAAAATTTGAAAGACCTAAAAACTCTAATCAACAGCATGCCCAACCACAATTTCAGAGGATTCTTAATGAAACATGCTGACCACCCTTGACAGAAAATAGTCTTAAATTCTCAGAGTGATGCATATTTTTGGACAGAACTAATAAAGAGATTTATTTTGCTTGACTAAATTGGACAGAAAAGTTTGTTTTTTCTTGTTTTTTCAGATAAGGGGAGGAAGGGGTCAAAGAAGGCTGATCTTTCTTTGAAAATAAAGTAAAATTCACTTTTTTTTAAAATACAGGGAACTTTAAAAGAGATGGGGAAAGACAGAGAACATCCAAATTCGAAAAACAGTTATAATAATAATAATAATATGTCCCAGAACTTTCCTGATCTGATAAGAAGAAAGGTATATCCCCCAGCCCCACCCCACTCCACCCCCAGTTCTAATCCAGGTTGCCTCACTCAACATTTCTTCCTTAAATAGTAATATATGCTTAGTTATATTTATTATATAGGATTCATTGTTAAACAGCTGTCTTAATAATCTCACTTGACGCACACAATAATGCTATTAATATTTCCCTTTTATAGATGAGGAAACTGAAGCTAAACCTAAGTAACTTGTCCTAGGTCATGCTACCAGCGAATGTTGGAGGTGGGATTAGAACTCAGTACTTCCTGGAGTGGAGCCAAGATGGAGGCTGGAAAGCAGGGACTAGCGTGAGCTCCCTGCCAAGTCCCTCCAAAAACCTATAAAAAATGCCTCTGCAGAACCCACAAAATAGCAGAGGGAAGCAGCGCATCAGCCCAGGACAGCCTGGATGGTCTCTGGGTAAGGTCTATCATGCACGGAGCTGAGAGCAGAGCAGAGCCCAGCATGGGCAGCGTGGACCAACCAGACCAGGAGCCAGGTGGGGTGTGCCCTAGCACCCTGAGTCAGTGAGCTGTGGCAGTTACCAGACTTCTCAACCCACAAACACCAAAGACAACAGAGAAGGTTAGTGGGAAAAGCTGCTGGGGACATGGAGTTTGTGGCAAGGTACAGAACTACAGCTGCAGTTGCTTCCTGCCCCAGGTCCACCTGGTGGGAGGAATTAAGTGGCAGATCAGAGCAGGAATGCAGAGCCTGCTGAAGATCTAAATCCAGTGCAGGTTGGGAGTTCTTGGGGAAGGAGGAGTGCTGGTGTGGCAGAGCAGGCACATCCCCCCAAGCTTGGAACATAGAACTCTTTAGTCTACAAGCAATCATACCCCGCTGAAAAACTCAAGAGTCAAGTAAGTTGGCTGGGAATACAGCCAGGCAGTGAAAAACACCCAGATTCAGTCTCAGACTCTGGAATCTTTCTTTGGTGACAAAGAAGACCAAAACATACAGGCAGAAGAAATCAACAAAGTCAAAGAGCCTACAACAAAAACGTCCAAGA
>CM053622.1:591470896-591496574 GCA_028646595.1 Phalanger gymnotis
AACAGGGCAACCAGAATGTACGCCATCTTGGAGCGGGGTGGGGAGGAAATGGGGAGAAAATTTGTAATTCAAACGCCTGTGAAAATCAATGCTGAAAACCAAACATGTCAAAAATAAATTTTAAAAAAAAATTATATATATATATATATGGATATGTATGTAAGTGTATGCATGTATGTGCATATGAGTATGTATGTGTATATGTGTGTGTGTGCGTGTGTGTATGAATGTGTGTATATGTATGGGTGTGTGTCTGTACTTAATTGTAGCCTTCTTGGGGGAGGGAGAAGGAAGGGAGAAAAAAAGAACAAAGTAAAATGTGCACAGCAGAGAACAAAATAAAACCTATAAGGAAGTAAAGAAAAGATGGATGGCTCTAAGTTCAATGCATAGTATTTTTTATATAGGCTTTCTTGAAATGGAAGTTTATTGTTGTATATTTTGCATATTCTCTTATGTTCTGCTGCATATATGCAATGCTTTCTTTTTAATTTTATATTTAAGTTTTAGTATTTAAGTTTGTTTCTTTTATCTTTTCTTATTTTGGATTTAAGTTTAAAATAAAAAAATACCAAAAATATAGGCTGAAAAATGAGGAAACAACAGAAAACAATTCTGACTATACAAAGTTACTATGGTGGAAAGATCAAAAAAAACACTCAGAAGAAAACAAAGTCAAAACTGCTACATCCAAAGACTCAAAGAAAATAAGGAATTGGTCTCATCCCATAGAAGAAATCAAAAGTGATTTTAAAAATTAAGGAAGAGATCAAGAAGAAAAATTGGAAAGAGAAATTGGAGTGATGAAATAAAATCATGAAAAAGTGTCAACAGCTTGGTAAAGGAGGCACACACAAAAAAACATACTGAAGAAAACATCAACTTAAGAAACAGAATACACAAAATTGCAGAAGAGGTACAAAAATCCAATGAGGAGAAGAACATATTGAAAAGGAGAACTGGCCAAATGGAAATATGTATATAAATGATACATATATATGTGTGTGTATGTATATACGTGTGCATATGTAAATGCATGTGTATGCATGTTTATATGTATATATATATATATATATCTATACACACAACACACACATATATATGTACATCCATACAAAAATTCACTGAGGAAAAGAACTCTTAAAAAAGTAAAATTGGACAAATGGAAAAGAAAGTATAAAAGTTCACAGAACAAAATAATTCCTTAAAAATTAGAATTGAGCAAGTGCAAGCTAATAACCTTATGAGACATCAAGAAACAATAAAATGAAATAAAAAGAATGAAAAAAAAGATGTGAAATATTTTATTGGAAAAACAATTGACCTGGAAAAATAGGTCCAGGAGAGGTAATTTTAAAAATCTTATGACACTTGAAAATCATGATTGAAAAAGAGAGGGAGAAGGAAAGGGAGAGGAAGAGGGAGATGGAGAGGGAGGGAGAGAGAGCGCGAGGGAGAGAGAGCATATAACTAAAAAAAGGAGGGAAAAAATAAGATTGAGTAAAACACAAGCTTATCAGCTATATATATAAATATGAATGGATTAAAATCTTCAATAAAACTAAAAGAATATAAAAATGGCTAAGAAAAATAAACCCAACAATTTTTTAGTATACAAAAAGCACAAAGTAAATGAAAATAAAGTATTAGGAAAATGAAAAAAAAAAGAGCATGGACATAATTTTCCTAGAAATTATCAAAGAAAGCTGCCTTGATATTTTAGAACCAGAGGGTAAAGTAGAAATGGAGAGAATCTACCAATCACCTTCTTAAAGAGATTCCAAAATGAAAACTCCCAGAAATATTATGGACAAATTCCAAAGTTCCCAGGTCAAGGAGAAGATATTTCAAGCAACTACAAAGGAACAATTCAATTATTATGGAGCCACAGTCAGGATAACACAAGATTTAGCAGCTTCCACATTAAAGAAAAAGAGGGCTTGGAATAGCATATTCCAGAGCACAAAGGAGCTGGGATTACAACCAAGAATTACCTATCCAGAAAAACTGAGCATAATCCTTCAGAGGAAAAACGAACATTCAATGAAATAGGGACTTTCAAGCATTCCTGATGAAAATACCAGAACTGAATAGAAAATATGATTTTCAAATACAAGACTCAAGAGAAGCATAAAAAGGTAAACAGGAAAGGGAAATAAAATTAAACTATTTGTATTCCTCCATGGGAAGGTGATACTTCCATGAGAACTTTCATAAGAGCTTTCTCATTATGAAAGCTGTTAGGCGTATACATAGACAGAAGGTAGAGGTGTGAGTTGAATATGATTGTTTGACATCTAAAAAATAAAATTAAGGGGTGATAAAGAGGAAAGCACTGAGAGAAAAGAGAAGGGAAAGATATAATGGAGTAAGTGATCTCACACAATAGAGATGGGGGAGGTGGCAGGGAAATATTTGAACATTACTTTCATCAGAATTGGTTCAAAGAAGGAATAACAGAGACATTAAGATGGGTATAGAATTCTATCTTACCCTAAAAGAAAGCAGGAGGGAAAAGAGCTACAAGAAGGAGGCCTCAACCTGAGGAAGGGAGGGCAGATTGGGGGAGGCAGTAGTACAAAGCAAAACACTTTTGGAGGAGAGACAGAATGAAAAGAGAGAGAGAGAGAGAATGAATAGAATAAACAAGGAGAAAATAGGATGGATGGAAATACAATAAGCAATCATAACTGTGAAAAAAAATTGCAGTAAGTTTCTTTGATGAAGGTCTCATTTCTCAAATATAGAAAGAACATATAGAGAAAAAAACTAAGAGCCAATTCCCAATTTGTAAATGGTCAAAAGATATGAATAGGCAGTATTCAGATGAAATTATCAATGGTATATATAACCACATAAAATGCTCTAAATAATCTGGAAAAACTTGAATGAACATGATGCTGAGTGTAGTGAGCAGAACCAGAACATTGTTCACAATAACAGCTACAATGTGCAATCACTAACTTTGATAAACTTATCTCTTCTTAGCAATGCAAGGATCCAAGACAACACTAAAGGACTCGTGATGGAAAATGTTGTCCACATCCAGAAAAAGAACTATGCAGTCCAAATACAGATTGAAGCATATTATTTGCTCTCTTTTCTTTGCTTCTTCTTTCTCGTGGTTTCTCCCATTGGTTCTATTTCTTCTTTACAACATAACTACTGTGAAAATAGGCTCAAATGAATGTATATGTAAAGTCTATATCAAATTACAATCAGTCTCAGGGTGGGAGGAAGGGAGAGATGGGGAGAAAATTTGGAATTCAAAATCTTATGGAAGTGAATGTTGAAAACTAAAACTAAATAAATTTAATTTTAAAAAAGCTCTAAATCACTATTGACTAGAAAAATGCAAATTAAAACAATTCTGAGGTACTACCAAATATCTATCAGATTGGCTAATATGACCAAAAATGAAAATAACAAATGTTGAAGGAAATGCATTGTGGTAGAGTTGTGAACTGATTCAACCATTCTGTAGAATAATTTGGAACTATGTCTGAAGGGCCATAAAATTATGCATACTCTTTGACCCAGCAATATCATTATTAGGTCTATATCCCAGAGAGGTTTTTAAAAAAGGCGGGGTTGGAATAGGGCCTATGTGTACAAAAATATTTATTTCAGCTGTTTTCCAGTGGCAAAGAATTGGAAATTGAGATGATGCTCATCAATTGGGGAATGGCTGAACAAGTTGTGGTATATGATTGTGATGGAATACTATTGCACTAAAAGAAATGAGAGCAGGGTGCTCTCAGAAAAAAAAATCTTAGGACTTACATAAACTGATGCAAAGTGAAATGAGCAGAACTAGGGGAACATGGTACATAGTAATAGGAATGCTGTGCAATGACCAACTAAGTATGACTTACCTATTCTCAGCAACACAATAATCCAAGAGAACACCGAAGGATTTATGATGAAAAAATGCTTTCCATCCCAAGAGAAAGAACTTGATAGAGTCTGAATATAGACAGAAGCATACTTTTTTCTCTTGTTTTTTATTGTCCCTGTTGTCTTTCATACCGTGACTACTATGGAAATGTTTTGCATGACTTCATATGTATAACTTATATCAAATTGCTTGCCTTCTCAATGAGAGAGGAGGGGAAGGACAGAATTTGGAACTCAAAATTTCAAAACAATGTTAAAAATTGTATTTAAATGTAATTTGGGAAAAATAAAATACTAAATAAATAAACTTAGTACTAGGATAGGTGATAAAAATGAATGTGAAAATGCTTCAAATTCATCTTCTCCATGAATAAAAACTAATTTCTTTCTGGGCTCAACTAAAGCATCACCCTCCTACATGAAACTTTTTTCTTCCCCCTTCAGTTGTTGATATTTTCTCCATCTAAAATACACATGCGAATATATCTATGTGTAAACACATACATACATGAACATATATACACATATACATATATTTTTGTACTACATATATCAGCATATACTCTATATGTATCTATATACACATAGATAAAAGATATAAATAGACATAGAAATACAGACATATAGATGTAGTATATACATATACTATATCTTTATATATAATATATATATTTCTTTCTGAAGGGTCAAATATCCTTGATACACCTAGAGTTACATGCTGTTTCTTCTTAGTAGAATGGAAGTTCCTTGAGCATAGAGACTGTTTTGTTTTTGGCTCTATATATATGCCCGATTTCTATCACAGGATCTTGCATATAGGTGTGCTTAATAAAGGCTTTTTGAATGAACAAAAAAGGGTGAACATCAGTGGACTACAGTAGATAATTTGGAACTCATCAAAATAGAAATCTTAGCTATATCATTCTGGCCAAGAATCTGTTCTTGTATCCCCAAAGCACCTCAGATTTTTCTTTGGAACATACAGAAATGGAATTTATCAAAGTGAGCCCTCCCCCTTTCAAAGGATAAAATGTCCTTAATACACCCAGTTAAATTCTCATGGTTTCCCTCCATGGAAGCTTATGAAATGTACATCTAAAACGAGCATGATTTAGGGTGGCCAAAATCCATAACTCTATTAAACACCATTTTCCCCAGTCAATAGCATTCACATTCAAACACTTTCTTTCAGCCATCCTCAAACTCCCAGAGATCTAAATATAGGCAACATCAACTTGAAAAAAAATCACAGCTAAACCTAACATATACTCTATGCCAATCTGTGCACCAGCTGTGGATTAAAATGTGCTGAAAAGCAGAACATTTTGTCTCTCTTCAATTATCAAAGAGATTTTTTTTTGTTTGGGTTTTTTTTTCTTTTTCTTTTTGCAGCATTGACAGCCCTCTGTTTTGTTAGATCAGAGGATCTGGGTAAGATTAACGTACAGTAGGTGTTGCTGTCCATTGAAAATATAAACATGACCTGGATGCTGAGACAAAAACAACAACACCAAGCAAACAATGTTTACTTCTGCACAGGACTGGAATGGTGATAAATGAATTTGATTCTTTTAACTATGATGAAATTTCTGGCTTGTCAAAATTATTTTCAGAATGTCTTCCTGTTTACTTTTTTTTGGCAAACATTTTTTTTTGTATAAATTAGGTCATCTTTGCAGAGATTTAAGGACCCTTCATAACTTCATAGAAATAGCAGATTGAGTTCAGGCCACAAGCACAAAGAGGAGTTTATTTGTTATTTTCAGTCCCCTAGAAAAAACACAGAGCACATTTCCTTAAATTATGATGCCAGCCAATGTTAGTTCTGTCCCTGTGGCAATAAATATTTCTAACTTCTTCCATAAACTTACTGGTCACTATTTTTTGTATGTATGCCCCCTTTTTAACTGAAACAATTGCTTCAAAGCAAATATCTTTCAAAGGCAATGTATCACCTATGAAGGATAGATGGTATTTTGAACAATAAGACAGACCAACATGGAGTTCTGCTACAAAATGAAGATTCAGACATCACAGATGACAAACTTGAATGTTTTCCTGAGCTTCAAGAGGAAGTCTGTTTTTAGCAGAGTAGTCCCTCAAATAGCAAAACAATTTATTGCACTCATTTCAACTACCCAGACTATACAGTTATGTGGTCTTCCCTCTACTTAAGTATAGAAATAAGCCTAACTATGGCAGCATCATGCTACTGTGGAATAGAATTGTATATAAAGTCAGAGAATTTGAATACAATCCTGAGTATTTGCTACCAGTATGGCCTTGGGTAAGTCACCTTTCTCCGGTCCTAAGTTTCCTCATGTATAAAGTGAAGAGGTTAGATCAGATGACTTTCTAAGATCCCTTTTGTCTCCAAATCTATGACGCAAAGGTTTAATATTCCATTTTTATTGTCTACAGCTTAAGTTTCTCCCTACATATTATAAGAAGTTCAGAAGACCCGTATTAGAGAGGTCATTTGATACAGACTCAAGAAATTTTCAAAAAAAGGTCAATCCTTATCAAAAGAATATAAAAATAAATTTCATTCTTAACTAGAGAGGCAGTTGAGTACATTGACACTGGCATGGGGTCAAAGGACTCCAGGTTTTCGATACTGGGTCTGCTATTTACTAGTCTGGATGAGCCACTTAATATCTCTGGGTTCACTTTCTCATCTGTAAAAAAAAAAAGCATATTGGACTAGAAAGTCTCCATTGGCCCTTCCAGTGCTTTAGCTATGATGTTAGGTTCCTAGATCAGGAAAGAGCAGCATTGAAGGTCAACTTCAACACATATAATCTTCAGAACATGAAGGTTAACAAGTAGCCTAGGGCCAAATCAATGGAAAGCTATCAATACTCCCCATACATTTGGGAAAAAATTTGTATGTTTATATTCTATGATGTTGAGTGATCCTCACAAAACCCTATGAGGTAATTTGGGGAGATCCTACAATATTCTTTTTAGTTATAATGAAACTGAGACACCAAGAAATTAAGTGAATCATAACCAGAATGTTATAAATTAATCCGAAGCAAAAATACTGAACAACACCATAAAGCACATGGGGTACTTGAGAGGGAACATTAACAGAAAAAGACAGAATGAAAAGTTAACTGTCTTCTTCTCTTAACACACCTATATGGATATACACACAGACACACAGAGGATAGTGTGTGTATATGCACAGAAGAATATTATAAATTATAACCATGGAATGTAAGGTAGAGAACCAAACAGGGTAAGAACTACTTAAATCCAAAGCTTAATAAGCCTATTTCAATTGCCAAAAAGAGATCACAGTTTCTCGTCATGATAGCTCACTGTTGCTTCTCTCCATCCACTCTAGGCATTCCAGTAAAATAGATCAATGAAAATATGGCAAATGAGACATATTACTAAGCAAAACATGCCATAACCAAATACGGTAAAAAGCCATTTCCATATATACCGGCCATTTGATGGAGAAGCAATGACAGTTTTATTTTGGAATGTTATGTCAAAATTAGTGTGTCTTGATTTGAAAATCAGTATCAAAACTTCCCAGGAAGAAGGAAGATGTAACAGGAATGTAAGTTTTTTTTTTTAATTTAGCATTTAAACATCAGTGATCCTTATGTAAACATCATAGATTGCCGAAGTCATGTGATCCCCTATACCCAGATACTTCAGGAGGAGAGCTAGGTCATTTTTGTGTAGGCCAGCTAGGCATATACATAGTGGTATTTGAGGAACTGAGAGACTTTCTAGATGAAAAATTTATCCCACTAGACCCGCTATTGCATTATTAAACACTTCTTTGAAATAACTGAAGTCTGATCAATGAAATCTAGACAAGCTCACTCATTTTGAGTCAATATCAATTTATATACCATAATAAGACCTTATTCATCAGATTCTTTTAACTACTCACATACCAAGCTCCCAAGGGTTTAGAACATGAAAAGAATAAAAAGTGTAGTCAGAGTCACAAGCATGATGGTCTAACAGATCAAGAAAGGGTACCACACTAGAAGAACTTAAGTAGCCGGGGGGGCTGAAGATAGCAGTAGGATCTTGGAAAAGAAATAAAAGGGAGATTCTAGGAGTAGGCTCACAAGAGGGAAGTAACGAAAGAAAGATATTGAGTTGCTGGAAGTGAACTTCACTTATTGCAGTTTTGTATAAGATCAGTTATGGCCTAGATAGATGAGTCAAGAATTTATTTAGTACCACTATGTGTCAGGCATATGTTCTCTCAAGGATCTCACATTTTCATGGAAGAGATAACAGGGAAACAAGTGTGTGTGTGTGTGTGTGTGTGTGTTTGTGTGTGTGTGTGCATAAAATAAACAAGATATATACAGAGTAAATTAAAGGTAAGCTCAAAAGAAAAACACTAGAATTCAGGTAAATTGAGAAATGTTTCTTGCAGAAGGTAGGATTTTAGCTGAGCCAAAAAAAAGCAAGAGGGGCCAGGAGGCAAAGATAAAATGGGAAAAAATTCTATACTTGAGGGATATCCAGTAAAATACCCAAAGAGTTCTGGCAACCCTAAAGAAAGCTCCTTTATGGGACAGGTTTTCCATCAGATGACCTCTAGACAGGCAAAGCAGTTTCAGGTTCCAACTTATTCTACAGCAATCCTAGGAGCACCTAGATAAATTCGGGGCTCCTCTCCCATGGCCCCATAAGAATCAAACCCAACTGCCTACAGTTTTCAGGTTCTGTCCTCAAAGCTATTCATGCATGTAAGATGGAAGCCATTTCTAATTTGTTGTATATCAATAATCAGTAAAAATATGTTTTATGACATTTTTCACCAGGAATATTGCCAGAAGCATTAAGACCATCCAGTCTTCTTCAAGATTTATAATGATCACAGTTGACATAACCAGAAGCTTGATTTTGAATATTTAGGATGGACTTTTTCTGAAGAAGTTTCCATTCAACAATGCAAAAAATGGCTTCAAGCCCCGTTAAGAAAAGTTTAGTTGAGAGCACTGGGCAAAGCAAAGACAATCATACCATTAAAACTGCCTGATGACAGGAAGTTGTTAACAAATTTCATAGGTTTTTTTTTTTCTGAGGAACTGGGAGCTTTTGGATGGAAGCTGTATCATTCCATCTGGTTCTGACCATTTAACTAATTCATTTAAAAGCTAGAAATGTGATTTTTACTCTAGGGGTAACAACTGAAGACAATACTGAGCATCTAATCAATTAAGGTGTCCTTGAACTGATTATATAGTAGGCTACAAAAATTTTTCTGTTTTGCAAAATCTGCCTGTCGTTCTGGAGGGGTCCTTGTGGTACCAAACTAAAAGTAAATGAAAAGCCTAATCATAAGTGGAGACTTTGTAGAGCTCAATAGTGCAGTGTCTATATGTCATTTGAGAAGCACCTATATAATACAGTGCCTTCCTGTTCATGCTTCAGAGAAGGCTTTGTAGAACCTGACATTGCACAAGTTTTTCCAATTCATTTGAGTACAATTCACAACCTTTCATGAAGCATATACTATGTGCCAGGGATCCAGTTAAATTCTGGGTATACAAAGAGGAAAATGAAATAAACCTTGCCCTCAACAAGCTTACATGCTATCAAAGGGAAACAACATATATACAGAAAAATAATCCTTAGATACATAAAATTAAATACAACATAATTTGAACAGGAAGACTGCTAATAACTGGGTGATTGAGAAAGGCTGTAAGTAGTAAATAGCATCGCAGCTATTTAAGTATGCTAGGGATTCTACAAAGTAGAACTGAAGAGAAGAGAGAGAGCATTCCTGATATGGGTATACCCTATGCAAAGGCTTGGAGATTGGTAGTCATGTATGGAGAAAAGTAATTAGTTCAGTTTGATTGGGGTTGGGGGTTGAGGGGCCATTAAGGTTAGATAATGGAAGATCAGTCTATCTCACTCATCACAGTGAATTTTCAAAGTATTTTTTATTCCTCCTCGAGTCTCCTATGGCTTCCCCAAATCCAACCTTTCTGGTGAGAATCTACTCATGCATGAGATTCAATTTTAGCTCATCTTCTCCAATAGGTTTTCCCCTCTGTTATCCCTACTCTCTCTCTAGCATTGAGTCACTCACTCTACTTATTGCCTCCGTACTACCTACAAATATAACAAAGTTTCTCTCATTTTCAAATACCCTTCACTTTATCCATCCAATCCTTGGAAATATCATCCTTCATTTCTTTTCCCTTTTATGGTTCAATTTCTTGAGAAAAATATCTACAACTCTCTAACAACTGTTAGAGAGAGCTGCCTCCACTTTATTTTTTTCCACTTTTCTTTACTCTCAACGATCTGGCTTTCATCCTCATTATTCAACTAAAACTTCTCCCTCCAATGAACTTTCAATTTCCAAACTCAATAGTCTATTCTCAATCTTAATCCTTTTTAAAATCTCTCTTAAGTGTCTGACAAGGTCAATCACCCTCTTCTCCTTGATATTCTCTTTGTTCTAGATTTTTATGACATAAATCTCTTCTGGTTCTCCTTTTACCTGTCTGATCACTCATACTTATCCTTTGGTTGATATTTATCCAGGTCATGCCAGTCCCCATCAGTATGCCCCAATGCTCTGCCCTTGGCCCTCTTCCCCTTCCTCCATTCTGTATCAATTTGTAACCTCATCAGCTACCATGGATTTAATTAACATCTCTGATGTGCTGAATCTGGAAGCAGGAAGACCTGAGTTCAAACCTGACATCAGAAAATTTCTAAGTCAGTGACCCTGGACAAGTTATTTAAACTCTGTCTCCCTCAGTTTCCTCATCTGTTAAATTGGGATAATAACACTTACTTCCCAGGGTTGTTGTGAAGATAAAATGAGGCAGTATTAATAAAGCATTTTATAAAACTTAAAGAGCTATCTAAATGCTAATTATTATTATTAAGGCAGGTAATACTCAGATCTTTTTGTTCAGCACTAACTTTTTTCCTGACTTTCTTGTATCAATTAGAAATCTCAAAATGGATGCTTCGTAGAAATCTTAAATTCAACATATCCAAAACTGAACTCATTATCCCCACCCCACCCCCCCCAAAAAAAACCCTTCTCTTTTCTCTATTTCTTTCAATGATATTTCCATCCTTCTAAGCACCTACACTCATGATGTGTTGACCTCCTCCCTCCCCCCCCCCTCTCTCCCTCCCTCCCTCCCTCTCTCTCCCTCCCTCCCTCTCTCTCTCCCTCCCTCCCTCCTTCTCTATCTCTTTCTCCCTCTCTCCTTCCCCCCTCCCTCCCCCTCTCTGCTTCTCTCTGCCCGTCTCCATCTAATCACTTCACATGTCTTGTCATCTCTCCCTACATAACATCTCATATATCTCATAGCATATAAATGTATATTTATTGTATGTACATGTATACACACACAGAGGTATTTGTGTGTGTATACATATCACATTCTCTCCTCTGACACTGCCTCCACTCAGATACCGACCCTCATTACCCCATGCCTGCACATAATCTGCTGGTTGGTCTCCCTCCTTCAAGTTCTTCTTACTCCAGTCAATTCTCTACCAAGCTGTCAAACTAATTTTCCTAAAGCACGGGTTTGATCATGTAACACCCTTTCTTCAATTAACTTCAATGTTCCCCCAGGAACAAATTGAAAGTATTCTATTTGACTTTTAAAGCCCAACATAACCTATTCTCTTCCTACCTTTCCACCACAAGATACTCCAACTCCTTACTTCATGTATTTCATGTATTTGATGGCTGTCCTGTATGCCCCCTCATTTCCTTTTGCTGGCCTCCCTGGCCATCTTTAAATCATGGCTAAAATACCACCTGCTTCAAGAAGTCTTTGGTGGTTATCCATAACCTCAATGCCTTCCCTCTATGATTATCTCCAGTCTGTCATACTGCATATATGTGTATATATGCATATATATACACATGTATGTGTGTATACATAAACATATATACATATACATGTATATATATACACATGTGTGTATGTATGAATATATAGAGCAGTATAGGGTGTATCTGTGTATATATACAGAATATGTATTATACATATATCAATGTACATATCTATATGTATTACACACAATTGTTTGCATGTTGTCTACTCCATTAGATATAGTCTAAGCTGCTTTCTTTGTAACTCCAGGGCTTAGCATTGGCACAGACAAATCATTTAATAAATGCTTGTTGACTTGACTAGAAAGTTAAGTTGGAGTTATATTGTAAAAGGCTTTTAATACCAGACAGAGTTTAAATTTCCATTCTATATCAAAGAGAAAGCTACTGTAGCTTCTTCAGCAGAGGAGTGATGAGGTTAAATTAGGAATATCACTTATGCAATGATGGTAGCATGGATTAGAGAGTAGAGGTGATTATCAGTGATTGCTACTTTAGAGTCCCAAACAATGATCATTTAAGGGGCATTGCAAATTAGGAGCATTTAATTATGTTTCATACAAAAATCTCCAGGACTTCCTAAACTCAGTCTACTAGGATTTTACATAGGCTACCCATAATGCCATGATCATGAACATACCAGATAAAGAGCTCATGAAAAGATTCCAAGAAGTCCTATCAGTTCAGGATGTCCAATATCTGAATAAAGAAAAAGACAAAATCAATGCTAACATCAATAAAATCTATGTTGCCACATCAATGCTAGTAGTATTTGAAACATTCAGAGTAATTTGCAAGCAGGTCATCATGCTCCCATCGAATAAGAAAAATAAGAGTTTTAAGCGCTCATGGGATTATTCCATTTCTATCATATTTTTATTCTATAAAAGACAACTATTGCTGAGTCATTTAATCATATACTAGAAATAAACTTCCCATAGTCTTGGCATTGTCAGCATGAATATTCTCCCAGAATTTTATGAAGTTGCTATTTATAGCTTAAGAGTGGTGTCATCTGTACAATGAGATGGAAAGTTTTTGACTTGGGATGATATCATCTTCTTTTGGGGGTGACATTACTCGAAATTCTTTATGAGAGTTCAACTGGTGATGATGTCACCCAGTATTAACAGAAGAGACTAATACATAGAGAAAGAAGGAAGCAATTACTTCTACCAAAGTAGAATGTAAAAGTGAGAAAGTTAAGTCAACAAGCATTTATTAAGGACTTACAGTGTACCTGGCAATTTGCTAAGCACTGGGAATATAAGACAAGGCAACCCACAGGTATTCATGCATGAGTACATATGCATGCACAGACATCAAGAGCAAGGAATTCATGTTCTCCCTAGAATGTGTCTTCTCCAACTGGGTCTAGAAAACACTGAAGCATTTCTTCTGCTCATGCAGATATTAAACCGTTACACACTGACAGGACAGTACTTTGGTGGTCCAGCTAGGTATTGACCACACTCATTCAGGGCTTGAATTTTGGACTTGGACACAACAATACTTCTCCCATGTGGACAAAAAAGTATGGCTAGAGAATCTGGTGGACTTATCAATTTAGTAGGAGAAATGATAACATCTTGGACACTGAGAGATAGTGCATTTAGTGTTCATCTGATAGGCAAGTTCCAAGTCACTTTTTATCCTTTTGCTAGATAAAGGCCTTGTCAATTTAGCAGTAAAAGCTGAAGATGAACTGGATTCTCAACTGTTCATTCCTGGAGTTTGGGAGGAATTTTTTGAGGGAAATAGGTGACAAGGATATTTGATGATTATTATAATTTTCTTTTTATTTATCTTCCATTTCCCCTTGAAGTAAATGTCCCTTTGCATTATTATAATTTGAATGTATGTAATTCTGACTGGATGATATACAAAGGGAATAAGGGGGTTCATGAGCAACAGACTATGAACCCAAATGGATTCCAGAGATCTGCAAGGCAACATTGTGGAAGGCTGCAACACTACCCACAAAGTAACAAAGTTCATAGAATGTTAAACTTGAAAAATACCTTAGAGATCAACTAATGTAAACTTGTGAAGAGCAGCGATGTTAAGTATCTTATGCAAAACTACACAGAAATGGAATAGAATAACTGAGATAGAAATACCACTTCTGAATTCAAGACTAGGGTACACACACACACACACACACACACACAGAGTTGTGTGTTTGTGTACAGAAAACATCAAGGACTTTGCCACTATCAGTAACATAACTTCATTTTAACTGACAAGGCAGTTAGGTGGTATAGAGAACCCTGCCTTGGATAATGACTAACTATGTGACTCCAGGCAAGTTATGTAACCTCTCTAAATTATAGTGTCTAATCTACAAAATGAAAAGATTAGACTGAATGGCCTCTATCTTCTCTTTTAGCTCTAAATTCAAAATCCTACATTAAGGAAACATTTTGAGATGCTGTATAACGTAGACAATCAGGAAACAAATCTGGTATACTCAGAAAATTTGCCCACAATAGCGATGGATTTACTTCAAAACCTACCCCTGTGTCCTGTTGTAGCATCCTTCTTCCTAGTGCTGTTGAGACCCTGGCTCCAAGCTACAGAGGTTGTCAGGGCCTTGACAGCCAGCTTTACTGCAACTCTTCAGGAAAAAAAGCCTACCAGTGGCTGCAACTCAGAAGCACCAGCGCTGCAAATCTCTTTACTTCTGGTGCCAGGCCAAAGAGATAAGGAGCAAAGGGAGTGGGACTGGTCATGAGGATAGGATAAATTTTTATGGGTGGGGCTATGTAGCAAACCCAAAAGAAAGAGCACAGTATCCAGATGGAAGCAGTTCTGACCACTCAAAACTTATTTGGGAGAGAGACCTAGACTGGTGAACCGTGAATTGCCCAGTGTGGTAAGCAGCTTAGACACTTTGAGTTCCTTCCCCCAAGGAAAACAGGATCAGAGCTGAGGAAGTCAGAAAGTAGATTATAAGGAAAATAATGGGAGGAGGGTGCAGATATTGGTTGCTTTGTTGTTGTCCTTTGTTCTTGAAAAGGACAAAAATGACATCACTGTACTAGAGTCAAGTTACAGTATGTCTGACTGTGGCTGATCACACCATTATGAGCTTGGAATGTTTAACCACTGGTTAGGCACAAATACGCCATGTGAACATTTGGGATAGATTCTCTAAATTCAGGCATCTCACATTTCTTTTAAGCTACTTCAATTCTACTTTGCTCATAGAGCACAGTACCTTCTTTGATGTGGGCATGCCATGTTGAACAGTCCTATATCACTGTCTCCCACATCCCACAATCAAATCCAAAGTTTTTAAGAGAGACCTTGAGATTGTCCTTGTATCTCTTCTTCTGACCACCACGTGAACACTTGCCTTGTGTGAGTTCTCCATAAAATAGTCCTTTTGGCAAGTGTACTTTTTGCATTCAAACAACATGGCCAGCCTGTTGGAGTTGTGCTCTCTGAAGCAGTTTGAATGCTTGGCAATTTAGTTCAAGAAAGGACCTCAGTGTCTGGTGTCTTATCCTGCCAGGTGATCTTCAGAATCTTCCCAAGACAATTGAAATGGAAGTAATTAAATTTCCAGGCAAGGCACTGGTATACTGGCCAGATTTCACAGGCATTCAACAAGGAAAATAATGGGAAGAGGATGCAGATACACTGAAAGAACAAAAGATTTCAGGAAAAAAAGTAGTCCCGAAGACTTTGAACATAAATGGATAAATCAACAGGAGAAATAGAAACAAAAAGAAAGATTCAAGCATTTCTAAACAAATACTGTGAAATGAAGAAAAATAATACAATACACAATGAAACAAAAAGCTTGGGGAATTTGAGAACATGTGTATAATTCAAGATTTTGAGGAGCTTTTCTTGCTTTTATTTTTCACCCAGATAATGGCCCACATAAAAGATGTGTTCAAAGAAGAGTATTTATAGTACAGGAGGGAATTGGTTGGGGTGGGGCAGGAGAAAGCAAATCTTGAACCTAGCTCTCTTCTGAACAGACTGACTAAGGTGAGTACAGAAATCCGTCTTGCTCAACAGAAGAGTAGGATAGGAAGAGGCTAAGAATAAGGAGGCGAATAATAAGAGGAAAAGAATACTAAGGGAGTCAGTGGTCCAAAGCAAAATGGACTTTCTGAGGAAGAACAGAGTAAAAAAAATTGCAAAAGAAAGAAGGATAAACAGGAAAAAAAATAGGTTGTATTGGACTACACAATTACTAATCATAATTGTGAATGTGAATGGGATGAACTCACCCATAAAACAGAAGCAGATAGCAATATAGATTAGAAACCAGAATACAACATTATATTGTTATAAGAAACACACTTGAAACAGAAAGATATACAAAGAGTTAAAATAAGGGGTTGGAGCAGAATCTATTATACTTTACCTAAAGTAAAATAAAAATGCAGGGGTAGCAATCATGTCCTCTGACAAAGAAAAAGCAGAAGCAGACCTATTTAAAGAAAGATAAGCAGGAGAACTTCATCTTGCTAAAAGACACATAAACAATGAAGTAAAACCAGTAGTAAACTTGTAAATGGCATAACATCTGGCTTCTTAAATGAAAAGTTAAATGAATTACAGGAGGAAATAGACAGTATACTATACAATGGGGGGGGGGGAATCTTAACTTTCTCCTCTCAGAACTAGACAAATCTAATCATAAAATAAATAAGAATGAAATTAAGGAGATAAATAGAATATTAGGAAAGTTAGCTATAGTAGACCTCCAAAGGAAATTGAATGGGAATAAAAATGAACATACCTTTTTCTCAGCTGTACATGGCATCTTCCCCCCAAAAAAAAACTTATCATGTATTAGGTCATAAAAACCATCTGCAGGAAAGTGGAAATATTAAATTTATCCTTTTCAGACAATAATGCAATAAATATTAAATTCAAGAAAAGGCCAGAGAAGCATAGAATGTAATTGTGAACTAAATCATCTAATCCTAAAGAATGAGTGGATCAAAGAACAAGTTATAGAAATAATCAATAATGTCAGTAAAGAGATAGCCAATAATGAAACAATATAACAAAATTTGTGGGATACAGTTGGAACAGTACTTGGGTGGAATTTTATATTTCTAAATGTGTATACAAATAAAAGAGAGAAAGAACTGATAAATGAATTAGACATGCAGCTAAAAAAATAGAAAAGGCAAAACAAAAATCCCTAATTTAAAACCAAAATGGAAATCTCAAAAATCAAAGGAGCAATTAAAAGTTGGAAATCATTGAGCTAATAAATAAAACTAAAAGTTGGTTTTATGAAAAAATTAAAATAAATAAGTCATTTATTAATTTTATTTAAAATAAAAAAATAAAATTATAAGGATCAAAAATAAAGATGAAATTAAAGTAATTATTTGTTAGTAGTTATTTTGCCAAATTATATGCCAATAAATATAACAATCTAAGAGATAGTGTTGAATGTTTTCAAAAGAATAAATTGCCCAGATTAATAGAAAAGGAAATAGAACACTTAAATAATCCAATCTTCACAAAAGAAATTGAACAAGGCATCAACGAGCTCTCTAAGAAAAAATCCCCAGTACCATATGGATTCACAAATGAATTCTACCAAACCTTCAAAGAGCAATTAATCTCAATACTAGATAAATTGTTTGGAAAAAATAGGTAAAGAAAATGTCCTACCAAATTATTTTTATTACACACACACACACACACACACACAAGTTTTGATACCTAACCCAAGGAGAGAAAAAAACAAAGAAAGAAAAATATAAACTAATTTTCTTAATAAATATTGATGCCAAAAAATTAAATACAATGCTAGCAAGGAAATTACAGCAATGTATCACAAAGCTCATATACTATGACCAAGTAGTATTTATATCAGGAATGTAGGGCTGGTTTAATATTAGGAAAACTATAACAATAATTGACTATATCAGTACTAAAAAGAATAAAAATCATACTGATTATATCAACAGATGCAGAAACAGCTTTTGACAAATTATAATATCCATTCCTACAAAAAAAACACTAGAAAACATAAGAATAAATGCTTCTTTCATTAAATAGGTAGTATCTGAAATAAAAAAATAAATATTATCTGTAATGAGGATAAACATGAAGTCTTCCCACTAAGATCAGAGATGAAGCAAGGATGTCCATTATCACCACTCTTACTAAATATTATATTAGAAATACAATGGTAATACAATGAGGAAAAGAAATAGAATAACAATAAGAAATGTGGAAACAAAACTATAGCTTTTTGTAGATGCAATGATCCCTTCAAGATCCCTAAAGAATCAACTAAAAAGCTAGTTGAAACAAGTAACAATTTTAACAAAGTTGCCAGATATAAAACAAACCAACACACAACACCAGCATTTCTGTATACTACCAACAAAATCCATCAGGAAGAGATAGAAAGAAAAATTCCATTTAAAATAACTGCCGACAATATAAAATACTTGAAAGGCTACTTGCCAAGAGAAACCCAAGAACATGGACACAATTAAAAAACACTCTTCCCACAAATAAAAATATATCTAAATAATTGAAGAAATATTAATTGTTCAGGGGTAGAGCCAGCATAATAAAAATAATGATTCTACCTAAGTTAATTTACCTGTTTAGTGTCACACTAATCAAACTACCAAACAATTTGTTTAGACGTAGAAAAAATAAGGACAAAATTAATTTTAAAGAATAAAAGATCAAGAATAAAGGAAACTAGCAGTATCAAATTTCAAACTGTATTACTAAGTGGTAAACATGAAAACAATCTGGCACTGGATAAGAGATAAAGTGATAGTGGACTAGTTTGTAAGGTAGAGGTAAAGATGCTGAAGCCATCTATTACCATAAGGAACTAAAGCTCCAAAAATTGAGTGAATTTGCAGATACTCTTTATATTCTTTCACTAGATCCAACACTTCTTGCACTGGCCTGAATCTCTTCTCTTGCACCTTTGATTTATCCTTTCATCTGTTTTTCCTTGCTTCTCTATTCCTCTAGGATAAACCACAAATTTTTCTGACTTCTAATTTTCCTTCATGGTCTGCCTCTATACTGTTTTTAGACTTATTTCACATTCTACTCCACCACAAATTCCATAATCTACAATTCTAGATAAATTAGGTTTTTTTTTCCTGTCTCCTTTACAAGAAGTTCCATCTCTCACTTCCATGGCTGTACAGACATTTTCTGTGCCTAAAACATCTCTCTCTGGTGGCCTCTTAGAATGCCTCCCTTCCAACAGGGATTAACTCAGTTACTACCTCTCACACAGTTCCTTCCCTGATCTGCCTAATTATTAGTTTTCTCTTCCACCTGGAATTTCTTTACACTTAGCCTTAGTACAGTGAGCCTAATCATCTATAGGCTGGCCTCTCAGCACTGAATTATTTGGCCATGGCAAATCATGAAATGAACAATCAAAAAAATACAAGATATTCCTCAGCCTTGTGCAATCCTCTCCAACCTTCCCCTACAATAGTACCACAATTGTTCTGAGGGCACTGGGAATCACTTCATTCTATTATATTTTTAAATTTGAGATCCTGTTTAATGAGTGGGCATACTCCTATTAGAATTGAATCTTAATAATCTCAACATTCTCACTATAAACAAAACCAGAAGAAATAAGGAGGATACTATTAAATTTAAAAAAATTAACTATCATTCTTTTTGGAGAGACAAATAAAGAAATTTATGGGGTACTTTTTCTTCAGCTATACAAAAGCATGAAGAAAAAGTATTAATTTCATGGATTATGTTATCATCACATTTTGTACTGCTTGAGATGAGTGTTTGGGAAAAGACCACTATGAACATCATTGTAGCTTATGCATCAATCCACCACAGAAGGTGGAGAGCTAGAGAATTCTACTAAGAACCCAAGAGACCCCACAAAATCAATTGAAATATGAGAATATGGGAGGTTGGACAAAAATAAAAGAAAATATGGATCTCATATACGGAATGAAAGAGGCCATGGCTATATTGATTATATGAAAGCCTCACCCCTATAAATCATGCGTACTCTTTTGAGAAAAGAATTGGATGGTTCTAGACATGGCAAGTAACAAATGATATAAAAAATGAATTTGATTCTGTTTTGACAGATAGGAAATAACTTGCACTGATGTGAGAATTAGTCCTGAATCAGCTATCTCAGTAGTCATGATACTTGTTAGAGCAATGATAAAATTAGTACAGAGCTAGAAAAAATTATCTTTTTTAAAAAAGATGTGCCACACAGTTAAAAACAACTTCAATCTGACCCATTTAAAAAGCTAATGTTAATAAAAATGAGATATGAGTAGAAGAAATGACAAAGACATAGCTTGGTGAGATGCCTAAGCAAAGTCATTCTTACGGCATCTCAGGATGAATGAGGCTGGAAGGCAGATAACAAATCGCAGATGGAAAAAATCTGCAAATTATTTTTTTTCACCATCAAGGAAAACAGCTTTAGACTCTAACATCATAATTCTTTATTTGCTTATAGAAAAAAGGAGAAATTTCACAAAGGAGTGTTTGGATTATAGTTGAAAGTTTGTACAGCATACTGCAATGGACCACTGAGAGTCTGAGGGTTCCAATAAACTATCTTTTGTATTGGTTTTCAGGAAACTACTCTCCAGTGATTTGCTAACCTATCTGATCACTCCTTTTCAGTCTCCTTTGCTGGGATCTTCATCCAGCATGTATTATTGCTACTTTTGTAACATATCTGGTATATATCTCCTCCTCAATCACACAGCAGACAACCTGGTACTTGCCTATCACAACAGCCTGCAAGTTAGTCTCACTAATTCAAATCTCTGTGTATTCTGGTTCATCTTGAAAATAGCTGCAAAAGCAATCTTCATAAAGCTCAGGTCTCTCCTTAACATGCCCCTATACATATATATGGAGGGCATTCTAATGACCCCCTCTGAGCTAAACCAGTGACCAATGATACTTTGACCCTGTGAATTTGTAAGACTTAACATAAATAGTCTCCTTTGTTCTCAGTAGTTCATAATTTCGCATAGTTTAGCTCTTACATGACACTTGATTAAAGTCATCATCTATTTGGATGCAATTCATAAAGAAGATATTTGTTCCATCCAGGCATATCCCCAGGACAGACCTTAAGGCAGAGGTCTTTCATGGTAAAGCCACAATATAGACCATTTAGCTGTGGGACTGATGTAGTCTTATCCCTGCATGGAGGAATAAATCAGAGATATTGGTTTTGTGAGAGTTCTTGGAAATGACCCAAAAGATAGGATTCATCAGGCCTTCACTTTTCCAACTTGAGTCCTGTTGCTATTTATTAAAAAGGAAAAGTGTAATCACATATATCTGAATGTTTTCAAAATACAGGACTGTTAGTCCCTATACTTGATGTCAGATTTGATGACCAATAGGCAGGACCAGTGAATATCAATCTGAACCACTGAAAAATGTCCTTCAAAGGGCACTGAAACACTGAGCTGTGGCAGTTTCCAGATTTCTCAACCTGCAAATGTCAAAGACAATTTAGCAAGTCAGTAGGAAAACTGTTGGACCTGGATGAAAGAAGGGCCTGGTCCAGCCCCAGCCCCAGGGTGGCAGAGGTGGCTACAGCAGCAGTAGCAGCAACAGCATCTGCTTCCTGAGCTCCAGGCCCATAGAGTGTGGGGTGGGGGGAAAAATAAAGCAGCTGATCAGAGCAGGAATGCAAGGATCTCTTTGCTGGTGCTGAGGCAGGATTCTCTTGCTTTTCTTTACTTGGATCTGGGTCACAATCCTGGTCAGTGGTCCTTGGGTGAGAAGAAGCGCTGGTATGGCAGAGCTTGTGGTGGCTGTGGGAGAGGGAGTCCTCCTAGCAGTTCCAAGAGTGCTTGAGATCACTCACAGACCAGAGCACAAGCCAGGATAGTAGTGAACACCTCTCCTTGGATCATACCACCTCAGAAGAATTGAAATTTTGGAGGTGTCTACAAGTAGCTTGGAAAACAGCTGTGCAAAACCCCTGAAGCTTGGGTCAGAGCATTCTCCAATCTGGAAGCAGAGTCCTACCTTGACAAAGAGCTCAAAAGTCAAGTAATCGGCTGGGAAAATGAGCAGTCAGCAAAAAAAAAAAAACAAAAAAAAAAAACCTCAGACTATGGAATCCTATTTTGGTGACAAAGAAGATCAAAACATATAGCCAGAAGAAGAAAACAAAGTCAAAGAGCCTACATCAAAAACCTCTATGAAAAATATGAATTGGTCTTAGGCCAGGGTAGAACTCAAAAAGGATTTTGAAAATCAAGTAAGGGAAGTAGAGGAAAAATTGGGAAAAGAAATGAGAGGGACTCAAGAAAATCATGAAAACAAGTCAGCAGCTTTCTAAACCATACCCCAAAAAACTGAAGAAAATAACACCTTAAGAAACAGACTAACCCAAATGGCAAAATTTTTCCAAAAAGCCAATGAGGAGGAGAGTGCTTTAAAAGCAGAATTGGCCAAATGGAAAAGGAGGTCCAAAAGTTCACTGAACAAAATAATTTCTTAAAAATTAGAATGCAGCAAATGTAAGTTAATATCTTTATGAGAAATCAAGAAATTATAAACCAGAACCAAATGAATGAAAAAAATGGAAGACAAGGTGAAATATCTCATTGGAAAAACCACTGACCTGGAAAATAGATAGAGGAGAGATGGTTTAAAGATTATTGGAGTACCTGAAAGTCATGATAAAAAAAAGAGCCTAGACATAATCTTTCAAGAAATTATCAAGGAAAACTGCCCTGATATTCTAGAACAGGGCTGTCTAAAATGTGGCCCACAGGCTGCATGCAGCCCATAGTGGGATTTATGCAACCTTCCTACAAGCACAGAAATTTACATAAATGCTTTAGTAAATGAAGCCGAGCTACTCCACAGCTCTCACTAAAATGGCAAATCAAAATATATTGTCTATTGTTTCAATAAAAACCTAAGGTTGGACAGCTCTGTTCTAGAATGAGAGGGTAAAATAGAAATGGAAAGAATCCATCCATCACCTCTTGAAAAAGATTCCAAAGGTAAACCAGAGTTCCCAGGTCAAGGAGACAATATTGCAAGCATCCAGAAAGAAACAATCCAGGTATTGTGGAAACACAATCAGGATAACACAAGATCTGGCAGCTTCTACATGAAGGGATTGAAGGGCCTGGAATACGATATTCCAGAAGTCAAAGGAGCTAGAATTAAAACCAAGAATCAATTAACCAGCAAAACTGAGATTAATACTTCAGGGGGAAAATGGATTTTCAATGAAATAGCAGACTTTCAAACATTCTTGATGAGAAGACCAGAGTTGAATAGAAAATTTGATTTTCAAATACAAGACCCAAGAGAAGCATGAAAAGGTAAAAAGGAAAGCGAAATTACAAGGGACTTATTAAAGTTTAACTGTTTACATTCCTACATGGAAAGATGATATCTGTAACTCTTGTTAGGGTAGTTGAAAGGAATACACACACACACACACACACACACACACACATATAGACAGGGCACAGGGTGAGTTGAATATGAAGGGATGACATCTAAAAAATAAAATTAAGGGGTGAGAGAGGAATACATTGGGAGAATGAGAAAGGGAGAGATAGAATGGACTTTATATCATATAAAAGAGGCAAGAAAAAGCTGTTACAATGGAAGGGGAAAGGGGGGAGGTGAACTGGAATGAGTGAACCTTACTCTCATTGGATTTGGCTTAAGGAGGGAACAACATACACACTTAGTTGGTTATCTTACCCTACAGGAAAGTAGGGGGAAAGGGGATGGGGGGTGATAGAAGGGAGGACAGATTGAGGGAGGGGGTAGTAAGAAGCAAACACTTTTGAAAAGGAACAGGGTCAGAGAAGAAAATTGAATAAATGAGGGATGAGACAGGATGGAAGGAAGTATAGTTAGTCCTTTACAACATGACTATTATGGAAGTGTTTTGCATAATGATACATCTATAACCTATATTGATTTGCTTGCCTTTTTAAGGAGGGAGGGAAGAAGGGAGAAAGTTTGGAATTCAAAATTTTAAAAACAAATGTGAAACATTGTTTTAGCATGCAACTGGAGAATAAGAAATACAGGCAATGGGTTATAGAGACCTATCTTGCCCTAGAAGAAAGTAAAGGGGAAGGGGATAAGCAGGAGGAGTGAGGTGATAGAAGGGAGGGCAGACTGGGGAAAGGAGCAATCAGAATACATGCCATCTTGGGGTGGTGGGGAGGGGAGAGAAGGGGAAAAATTTGTAACTCAAAATCTTGTAGAAATGAATGGTGAAAACTAAAAATAAATAAATTAATCTAAAAAAAAAAAAGAAAGAAAAATGTCCTTCAGGAACCTGTGGGCAGCCTTGGCTGTGTTGAGAGGTCCACTATAGGAGAAGTTAGGAACAATGTCTAATATCACCAAGAAGGAGAACTCTCCTTGAAATGGGGAATATCTGTAATGAAATCTAGCATTAAGAAAGACAGAGACACACAAACACACAGAAAGAGAGAGAAGAGTAGGTAGGTGGTGATGAGTCTTCAGGCTATGCCACTTTGTCCAAATACAGAGGATCAAGGAATCTAAAACTGGATTGATACAACTAACATGAATGAAAACACTATTTACTTTGTGAAAAATCTCAGCAATCTCCCCAAGCTTTATGTCTTCAAATACGTCAAGGCCCAGCTTATTTCATTCCATCACTACCATCCTTCCCAGAATGTTTTTGCTCAAGCTATGCCTACACTGGCACCAGTTACTTGCCTAATAGAAAATTTACAAGGTGGAGGCTGGAAAGCAGGGACTTGTGTGACCTCCCCCACCAGGTCCCTCCAAAAACCTATGAAAATGGCTCTGAACAAATTCTAGAACTGCAGAACTCACAAAATAGCAGAGGGGAGCAGGGCTCCAGCCCAGGACAGCCTGGATGGTAACGAGGTAAGGTCTATCACACATGGAGCTGGGAGCAGAATGGAGCAGAGCCCAGAGTGAGCTGCACCTGGAGCAACCAGACTGAGAGCCTAGTAGAACAGACCCGACCCTAGCATCCTGAATCAGTGAACTGTGGCAGTTACCAGACTTCTTAACCCACAAACACCAAAGACAACAGAGAAGAAGTGCAAAACCCGTGAAATAGCACAGGGAAGCAGGGCTCCAGCCCAGGAAAGCCTGGATGATCATGGGGTAAGGTCTACCATGCATGGAGCTGGAAGCAGAGTGGAGCAGAGCCCAGCGTGGGTGGCGTCAGGACCAACCTGACCAGGAGCCTAGCGGAACAGGGCCTAGTGCCCTGAATCAGTAAGCTGTGTCAGTTACCAGACTTCTCAACCCACAAACACCAACAACAACAGAGAAGGTTAGGGGGAAAAGATGCAGGGGTTAGAGTGAAAAGAGTTCTTGGTTGGGCCAACAACCCGGGGGCAGCAGGGGATGGTACAGCTACAACTACGGCTGCAGTTGCTTCCACCCCCAGGCCCACCTGGTGGGAGGAATTAAGTGGTGGATCACAGCAGGAATGCAGAGCCTGCTTAAGATCTGAGTCTGGTCTGGGTTGATGGTTCTTGGGGGAGGAGGAGCTCTGGTGTGGCAGAGCTGGCTGTATAGAAATAGCTCTGAAAACAACAGTGCATCCCCTCAAACTTGGAGCAAAGTACTCTCTAGTCTATAAGCAGTCATACCCCTCTGAAAAACTCAAGGGTCAAGTAGTTGGCTAGGAACATGGCCAGGCAGCAAAAATGGACTCAGATTCAGACTCAGACTTTGCAATCTTTCTTTGGTGACAAAAAAAGATCAAAACATACAGCCAGAAGAAGTCAACAAAGTCAAAGAGCCTACATCAAAAGCCTCCAAGAAAAACATGAACTGGTCTCAGTCCATATAAGAGCTCAAAAAGGATTTGGAAAAGCAAGTTAGAGAAGTAGAGGAAAAATTGGGAAG
>CM053622.1:591497074-591521315 GCA_028646595.1 Phalanger gymnotis
ATGGAAAAGGAGGTCCAAAAGACCACTGAAGAAAATACTACCTTAAAATTGAGATTGAAGCAAGTGGAAGCTAGTGACTTTATGAGAAATCAAGACATTATAAAACAGAGCCAAAGGAATGAAAAAGTGGAAGACTATGTGAAATATCTCATTGGAAAAACCACTGACCTGGAAAATAGATCCGGGAGAGATAATTTAAAAATTATTGGACTACCTGAAAGCCATGATCAAAAAAAGACCTTAGATATCATCTTTCAAGAAATTATCAAGGAGAACTGCCCTGATATTCTAGAGCCAGAGGGTAAAGTAGAAATCGAAAGAATCCACTAATCACCTATGGGAAAAGATCCCAAAAAGAAATCTGCTAGGAATATTGTCACCAAATTCCAGAGCTCCCAGATCAAGGAGAAAATACTTCAAGCAGCCAGAAAGAAACAATTTGAGTACTGTGGAAAGACAATCAGAATAACACAAGATCTAGCCGCTTCTACATTAAGGGATCGAAGGACTTGGAATATGATATTCTGGAGGTCAATGAAGCTAGGCTTAAAACCAAGAATCACCTATCCAGAAAAACTGAGTATCATGCTCCAAGGCAATATATGGATTTGCAACAAAATAGAGGACTTTCAAGCTTTCTCAGTGAAAAGACCAGAGCTGAATAGAAAATTTGACTTTTAAACAAAAGAATCAAGAGAAGCATGAAAAGGTAAACAAGAAAGAGAAATCACAAGGGACTTACTAAAGTTGAACTATTTTGTTTACATACCTACATGGAAAGATGATGTGTATGATTCATGAGACTTCAGTATTAGGGTAGCTGAAGGGAATATATACATACATACACACATACATACATACATACATATATATATACATGTATATGTATATATATATGTAAAATGGAGGGCACAGGGTGAGTTGAATATGAAGGGTTGATATCTAAAAAAAATCAAATCAAGGAACAAGAGAGGAATATATTGAGAGAAGGATAAAGGGAGAGAAAGAATGGGATAAATTATCTTGCATAAAAATGGCCAAAAAAAGCAGTTCTGTAGGAAGGGAAGAGGGGGCAGATGAGGAGGACTGAGTGAATCTTGCTCTAATCAGATTTGACCTGAGGAGGGAATAACATACACACTCAACTGGGTATCTTAACCCACAGGAAAGGAGGAAAAAATAAAAAAAAAAGGGAACGATAGAAGGGAGGGCAAATAGGGGGAGGAGGCAATCAAAAACAAACACTCTCGAAAAGGGACAGGGTCAAGGGAGGAAAATGAATAAAGGGAGATAGGTTAGGAAAGAGCAAAATATAGTTAGTCTTTCACAATATGAGTATGGTGGAAGGGTTTTACATAATTTTACATGTGTCCTATGTTGAATTGTTTGCCTTCTTAGGGAGGGTGGGTGGGGAGGGAAGAAGGGAGAGAATTTGGAATTCAAAGTTTTAAAAACAGATGTTCCAAAAAAAGGTTTTGTATACAATGAGGAAATAAGATACACAGGCAATGGGGCATAGAAATTTATCTTGCCCTATAATAAAGTAAGGGAAAAGGGGATGGGAGGGTTGTTGGGTGACAGAAAGGAGGGCTGACTCGGGACTGGGGCAACCAGAATATGTGCCGTCTTGGAGTGGGGGGAGGGTAGGAATGGGGAGAAAATTTATAATTCAAACTCTTGTGAAAATCGATGCTGAAAACTAAATATATTAAATAAATTTAAGAATAGAAAAAATAAGAAAATTTACTCATTTATGAAAATGAGGAAACAGTGTTCTAGAAGCTATAATAACCTGGTGAAGCATCTATATGGCTCCATGGAAGGTGGAGGCTGGAGGGATCCCAACCTTCACAACGGTCTATAGATATTTCCCATTTTTTTGCATATTTCTATTAAGGTCCTCCATCTCCACAGCCCCTCTCACCACTCTGCTAACACATTCAGTGCTTTGCAGGGGATACCACAATTAAAAGTTAGATATAATAAATGATCTGAATAATTGGTTCCCCAAAATGGTTCCCCTTAGTCTCTTAGTATACCTGTCACCACACGGCCAGGACATCATCAAAACTAATGTAATCGCTGTCCCCAAAGGGACTAAACTGTCCTCCATTCCTTAATCCTGAGTAAACTTCTCCCACAAGATAACCCATGAAGAATGGATATATATGTGTTCACAAACATATACATTTACATGAATGTGCACATGTGTATTTGTATATGCATATGTATGTGGTTTTCTAAGACATTTGGTACCCAGATCTGTAATTTTATGTCTACTTTTATGTCATGTGAAGTTTGTTCTTAGTAAGGCCATAGAGGGATAGCCAGATAGCTTAGTAGTGTCAACACTAGATTTCATCAAATAACTACCCCTGTCTTAGGGATACAATGCCATTTCAGTGGTGGAAGACACTTTGACAAAGATGATTCATTTCCTCTCCCATGGTAAATCTCCTACCATGGCTAAGGACTCCTTTGCTGTGGTTGTTGTTCAATTGTTTCAGTCATGTCTAACTCTTCATAACCCTGTTTGGAGTTTTGTTTTTGGGGTTTTTTTTTGCAAATATACTTGAGAGGTTTGCCATTTCCTTCTCCTGCTCATTTTATAGATGAGGAAACTGAGGCAAGCAGGGTTACATGACTTGCCCAGGGTCACATAGCTAGTAAATGTCTGTGGCCAGATTTGAACTCAGGGCCTTCTGATTCCAAGCCCAGCTCTATCCACTGTGCCACCTAGCTGCATCAAGGACTCCTTACTATCCCCAAAATAAAATAAAGTCCACAAAATAAAAGTTTTTAACTCCTTACCTTTTTCCTCTTTCATATCATCTCTGCAAGCAAAGATATATTTCATACAGCATAATTTCACAGATAGATGTTAGAAATAGACATAGACAAATAGAGATAGCTTAACAAATATTTGTTGATTTGAGTGATATGGCATGGAAATGTGAAAAGCATAATTTTAGACTCCATTGATCATGACCTTCCAGGTAAACTATTACTTTTCCATAACATCAGCATATGTTGCAAAGAATGAGAAGACATATAAATTATTTGAAGAATTCAATAAGAACCTTCAAACGATATCAATATATACTTTTATTAACAACTTTGGGGCAGAAAAAACAGGAGAGAGTAATAAAAAAGTTTGAAAGTTAAGAGAAACAAGAAAAGGAAATGAATTGAAACAATTTGGAAAAAAGAATGAAAATTACTTCTAGACCTCATAGAAACCTTAGGTCTAAATATGATGAATCCTTTCTTCGAGAACAAAATAAAAAAGTGAAATTAATTGTATTTTAACAAAAAGTAAATGACTGATTGACAATGTAGAAATCCTATGCCTGTGTACAGTCAAACCATTCATTTACTAGGGCAAAGATCAACTCTTTATATTAAATTTGAAGGCAAAATAAAAATAAAGTGTTTGGCACATGCTTGAGGCAATTATAATCTAACCTGTTTAAATAAACTGCTTACTCCCCAAAAGTTAAATGAATAACAGAACAGACTTAAGTGATCTGCCCATGGTCACACAATCAATAAGAGGCTGAGCCAGGTTAAATGGATTCTAGGTTTCATATAAATCAACACTATGCCAAATTATGGAAAGGAAGGGAAGGGGAAAGGATGGGAATAAGCTTTTATATAGCACCTACTACATGCACCTACTACACTGCGCTAAGTGCTTTACAAACATTATCTCATTTGAACCTCAGTACAACCCTGTTAGACACATTGTGAGATGAGTAACTCTGATAGACTTAGCTCTTCTCAGCAACACAAGGATCTAAGACAACTCCAAAAGATTCATGATGGAAAACGTTATCCACATCCAGAGAAAGAATTTTGGAGTCTGAATGCAGATCGAAGCATACAGTTTGCTCTCTTTTTTTGTGGTTGTTTTGTTTTGTTTCTTCTTTCTCGGAGTTCCTCCCATTGGTTCTAATTCTTCTTTACAACATGACTAATGTAAAAATGTGTTTAATATCAATGTATATGTAGAGCCTATATCAGATTACATGCCATCTTGGGGAAGGGGAAGGGAAGGGAAAGGAGGGGAAGAAAATTTAAAACTCAAAATCTTATGCTGGAGAATGTTGAAAACTAAAAATAAAATATTTTTTAAAAAAAATGACTGTTAGGGGAAAAAAAGAACAACCTTGTTATCTCCACTTTGCAGTTGAGGAAACTGAGGTAAATGGAAGTTAACTGACTCGCTCAGAGTCATACAGCTATTAAGCATCTAAGACTAGATTTGAACTCAGGTCTTCCTGACCAAAGGCCCAGTGTTCTATCCATGACACCACCTACCTAGTTTTAAAAAGCTAATGTGATTGATTTTAGGTTGCATTAAAAAGAAACAAAGTAGTGTTGAAATGAAGGAGAGATACATGGTGCCCTGGGTAGAACACATCAATAGGAATATATCCAATTCTGGTTGCTGTATCTAAAAAGGACACCAATAAGCTAGGATACATTCATAAAAGATAACCAGGATGGTGAGAGGACTAGAAATCATGCCACACGGGGATCATCTGAAGGAACTGAGAATGTTTAATTTAGAGAAGAAACGGTTTGAAAGGCATATAGCATTATTTTCTTCAAGTATCTGAAGGACTTATATAGATGAGTGATGACATTTGTTTTGCCTGGGCCACAATGTCCACATTAAGAGCAGTGGGGAGACATTTCAAGGAGTTAGATTTCAGCTCAATAGAACCATATATTTCCTAACAGTTAGAGTTATCCAAAAAAGAGTTGCTTTGAGGGATAGTGAGCTTCCTGCCAGTGGAAATCTTCAAGTGGAAGATGAAAAACAACGGTGTTGTAGAAAGCATTTGTGCTTTAAGTATGAGATGAAGCAATTGAACTTTTATCTCCCTTGCATCCTTTAAATTCTACATCCTCGGTTCCCTCAGGGTCATCAATGAGTGTATGGTACTGTTGATAAAAAAGGCTGGGACTTTTCTATCCCCATTCAATGTCTTTATCTTAGGTCAACAATGCCAGCTTCTATCTGTCTCAAATTTATGCTGCTGTCAAGACAAGGTTGGCTTCCATCACCATTTGTTTCAATAGATAACCCTCTTAGGTATACTCCTAATGTATAATTATATAATTTTGTACAACTACAGAATTAATAGAGGATGATAACCCCTAATGAAAATATAATGTCCATTTTAAGCTAAAATATGATTGATTAGAATAATCGCAAGATTAGTAACATAAAGCTTTTCCAAGGAGTAGGGTAATTATTTCAGGGTTAAATGGTAAGTTGAAATAGAGTGGAAGACTCCCAAATCATCACCCTCATTTCAGCATTTGGGTCCATTTACCAATGAACATCCTGTATTTGGGTTACTGCCTTGTGCTTAAAATACATGGACATGGTTTCCTAGAGACACAACTCCCTGTTTAGGGGAAGAGAGAATTAAGGTGCTGTCTCCATTAATGTAACAGGAAAGAATTATGTAGCTCCAGACTCCAAGAATGTTTCTGTTTCTGTCTCCCTCTCTCTGTGTCTCTGTTTCTCTATCTGCGTACGTGAATCTGTGTGTCTCTGTCTCTCCGTGTGTCTGTGTGTGTGTGTGTGTGTGTCTCTCTCTGTCTCTCCATTCCCTCTCCCTCCATTTATTCCTAAGAGTATTTAAATTCTTCCTGTGGCAGGGGTGGGTGTGGGGTGTAGTATTTAGCACTGTTAATCCCTGACATAGCATCAGCCGCTTTTCCCATGTATTGATATTCATTTTCTTGTTGTTTTCTATGCCTTCCTATGGAAGAAAGGTTTTGAATGACTACACCATTTTCCTTTTATTTCCCATGACCTCCCAAGTAGTATCCCCAGACAGCTTGAGGTACATAAAGGAAGGTGATGTGAATAGAGGAGGGGGTGGGAATGGGAGGGACAGATAGCAAAACAGTTTTCACAATACCGTGAATTCATATTGTGCTATTAGCTTATAGTCTCATTTAACAGCCAAGACTGAAATCTGAGTTCCAGCGCAATGCTTATACTAATTGCCTTGAATAATTCAGGTTTTAGCACTCTCTAGGGCACCACTGGAGCCAGGCTGCTGTAAGCCATATTTGTTACTCCAGAGCCAACGAAATCCACTACCCTGGATGCTATAAACTGCACAGTGAGCTTTGAGTTATGCATTTGGGAAGTTGGAAAAGCAAGACCAGAGAGTAAGAAAAATCAGAGTGGATTAGCCAGGTTGGGGAAGTCACTGAAAGCACAATTTCCCTTTTATCACATGCTGAACATGTCAAAATCAGAATCTAACTTAGAAAAGTTGGGTATTTCTACCTCTCCAACCATCCTGGCAACCTTTAACAATATTAGACAAAGTCCTAACTGCAGTTTCTATTTTGGTTTCAGAGAGAAATTTTAAATGATGATGACTTGAAATAGGTCCTGGAGAGAATGAAGAAAGGAAATTAGGGAAAAAAAATATACATATATATATATGATTTTAAAAAAAAATCTCACCGAACTGTCTTGTCTGTGTAATAACATGGAGCATGACTGTCACTCTGAAGACATATTAGCTCATTTAGGTAATTAGTGTGAGCAGCATGTTTCCGTACTTATTCCATTCAATTATAGGGTTCTCACTTTGTCATTACTGGAGTGTCTTAATGTGACTTGTAATTAGTGTAATTACAATCCAATGTTAATTATATCTGCCACTTAGACATAATTTTATATAGTAATGGTCTCTAATCTCAATAACCTTATTATGTTGTTTATTCAAACAGGAATTAAGTCTTCTTTCATGCGTCAAATATGGAGATTACAACCAAAAAGGGGGGGGGGTGAAGAGCTTGTGTCTGTCATTTGGATAGTTATGACAAGCGAATCTCAGCAGCAGCAAAATCATATTTGAGACAATGAATGTTTGTGCAAACAATTACTACAGCTCCTTGTTGTTAGCAGAAACATGTCAGTGTTTCTATAATTTATTTGGTTCATTGGCAGTTGGTGGTGTCCACTTGCTCATTAATGTTGAGGAGACACTGATATGTGTGCATTTACCAAGCAGCTTATTCAAGTAGCTTATTTCAGAGATCAACTCATTAAGTTACTTCATCATTTTATTTCTTTCTGTTTTAAGGTCTGTGCTTCTAGCTATCGATGCTTTTGTGTAATATAATACAACCTGGCACTTTCAGAGCTCCTTTATTCTTTTTTCAAAGTGCATTTAAAAAATAATGACATATTTGAGCCTCATAATGCTCATCTAGCTAAGGCAGATATTGTGGTCCCCAGTTTTTGTTGTTGTTGTTGTTTGGATAAAGAAACAGACAGAGATAAATGAGGTGACTTGACTGAAGTCACACAGTAAACCAGTACTAGAGCCAGAAAGAGACACCAATCCATTAATTTTTTATGAGGTGGAATTAGAAGACTCTGGGTCAACTACCACCTCTGACTTTACCTATGTGACTTTGAGATGTTTAATCTTCCTTGGCTTCACTTTCCTCGTCTTTAAAATGGTGTGTGAATAATGGGGGAGAAGGGAATGGTGATCGAGATAGAATCTTACGTCTCTTCCAAGTTTATGCCCTTATGAATTCTCCGTTCCACATTGCTGGCAGTAGTCATGATGTTTCCAATTGGCAATTAACAGTTAATTTCTACTATCTAAGGAGCCATATGTGAACCATAGGCATATATCTATTTGTGGACACAAAAGTTGCTTTATATTTGTTTAATAAATATAATTTATACTTGAAGGACCTGTGATTTCATTGTTTTGAGTATACCCTTCATTAATGAGGATCACTGTCTCTCTACACTTCAGTAGATCATCTTTCTGAGTTGCTGTGGCTGCAAAGTTTTAGTCACCTGGTAAAAATCCTGTGGTGATCTCAAACCAACATTACTGTACTACTACATAGTTCCCACAAACCTCATCTACCATTTGTTCCTGAAAGGTGTTTCAAACCAGCTTCTCCGTAAACCTGTTTCTGGTGGCTTCCCTATCTAAATGCTCTCCATATTATAGTCCTAGTGAGATCAGAAGTTTTTGATGCCTCTCTGGTCCTCAAGATGCTCCTGCATCTTGCTTCACCAAAGTGGCATCAGTAATGGGTAGAATGAGGGAAGTAATGTAATGAGTAGAATACAGGGAAGAGCTACGCTGTGGGCCAGATGGTGAATCAGGACAGATTTCCAGTTCCTTCTTAGTCTCCAATTCTCTTATTTTGACCTGAAATCATAGAGGCTGGAGCTTAAATCACAACAGAGCAAGGTATAAAAGAATGTTGGATCTGACTTCAAAGACCTGAGTTCCATTCTTGGCTTTGTCACTTACCAGCTAAGTAGCAGAGTCAGTGCTTTTATTTCTGTGGCTTTCAGTTTCCATATCTGTGAAAGAAGGCTGGAATCTATGATCCCTATCAGCTATAAACCTATGGCTCATACCCTGAACCTCTCTAATTTTGATGGCACCAAACAGACCTTCTATGTCCTAGGGTAGGGGTTCTGAACTGCCTCCCCAAGAGTTCCATGGATAAATTTCAGAGAATTCATTAATTTGTATGGGAAAAATATATATTTTTATGTTTATTAACCTCTAACTGAAATTTAGCATTCCCTTCAATTATGAATATAGACAACAAACATTATACTAAAAGGGGGTTTATACACTTTACCAGATTGCCAAAGGGGGACATGACACAAAAAAAAATTAACTCCTAACCTAGAGTCACCTCCTCACCGTGGCATGACATTGGAATAAGATGTATTTAATGGTGTACAACCTCACAAAAAGTTAATTTAGATGATAGGTTGTAGATAAAAAGTTGAGACAGGTACGAGTTTAAATGGATAGATTCAGAGGACCCTTCTCAAACTAAGATGCTGTGATTTAGCAAATATATAACATCTACTTAGTAATTCTAGCCCTTAGCAAACTCAGCTGTGACAATAATGCTATTCTATGGCAATTTCTTGCAAAGAGATTCAATAGTACCATTGTAGATTATAAACACCCACACCTGTAATCATTGAGGGCATTTTTTGTTATTCTCATGTTCTATGAATTTGGACCCAAATTCCTGTTACTGACTTAAAGTCTTCCCAGTATTTTAAGGATTGATTGTTGAGACCACAGAAAGGATCAGTCAGAGAATCACAATTCCCAATTAATCTTGTTATGCCTGATTGAGTCATTTTTCCCCATTTCTCATCATTTCCCTTTGTCTGAAGGCTGTTTTCCTATTTTATCAGGAATAAATCTCTAAAAATGTACAGCAATCCAACTTGCAATGCTATGAAAAGGTGTGATAAGACCCATTCACCTTAGAAGTGACAGTGACATCATAGGCCGTTGTTGACTTATGATAACATGTTTTTTGTTGGAGCTCACAAGAACAAGGCATCTTGGGCCATGACCTTTTCGACCATTTGCAAAGTTCTCAAGTTGCTAAACTAATAGCCCTTGAGGTATGCTCTAATAGCAAAGAAAAGCAGGACCTGCTGGGTTTATAATAGTATAAGCAGAGTCGATTGGGAAATCTTTGGAATGTGCATTCCTGCCAGAGCACTGGGCATTAAATATTAACTAGCAGCTATTCCGACTTTTTGTTTTATTTATAATTATTTAGACATGGAGAAAGGAATGTTTTGCTGACTGGGCAAAACCTTTGCTAGATGTCAAGCTCCAATCCCCTCCCAACCACCCCATCTCCTTTAAATTCTTCCTATTACTGAAGCTACCTAGGTATATTTGACAAGAAGCAAAAGTTAAATATGTACACAGCTTCTCCTTTACTCCTGTGCTCCTGCATTCCTAGAGAGACATCAGGGCTTAGCATTCTCAATTTCATGAAGGCCATGACCACTTCACTATCATACTTGGGTTAAGAGCCCAGCAGTACACCAGAAGTGTTTTGGCCACAATCCAAATTAGGCAATTACAACCTCCCTCTACATTCTTATCCCCTCTGCATTCTTCTTCGTTCCATGTCTGGTAGCCCTATTGGAAAGTGTTAATGTCTGTGGTTGCATACACAACACCCTCTCCCAAAGAGACAGATACTCTTATGCAACAAGCATTCAATGAGTTTTTTCAATGTGCCAAGTTCTGTGCTAAGTTCTGTGAATGCAAAGGTAGAAACAGTAACAATCATTTTTTTCCAGAAAAAAATCCACATTCTATTGAGTGGATCATGAATGCAAAAACCTAGAATGAAAACAAAATCAAGAAAATAAAAGTAAAAAACTTGTGTTAGGATCTATAGCCCTGTGTTCTAAACTGCTCATACTTTTGACCAGCCATGTCAAATTAGGGAAGTCTGAACCCTCTTGTCTTGAGCCTCAGTTTGAGCTGGTTCAATGTAACATATGTGTGTGTATATACACACATATGTATGTGTACCCACATATATACATATATGAGTGTGCATATACATATATATGCAGAGATATGCATAAATATACATTTATTATATTTTATGTAAAGAGACATACATTTTAAGATTTTTATAAGATTAGGCTTCCCCATCTTTCAGGCTACAAGCACAGTAGTCACTCAAAAGCCTAGTCCCACTACTATTTGGCATGGGAATTTCAACCTGCTCCATTTCTACCCTGAACCACTTTGCCCCTAGTTAGGCAATCTGGTGGCATGTCTCACCATATTGATGCTAAAATTAGTAGAGACACACAAGTGGCATAGCCCACTGCAGCTCAGAATTCAATATCCATCAGGCTTAGGCCTTCATCTCCTACCCCCACACCATAACTGGTATTAACAGCATGTACCAATTTTAAAATGCCCAGCTGTTTTTAAGATATTTTAACACATACAACCAAGAAGGAGATTAAGGAATAGAGTATAGTAATTACAAATATTACAGATATACCTGAAGAGCTACAAATGCTAGAATCTGGATCTGGAATAGAACAGGAAGAAGAGAGGTTGGATTGCTTTTGGAGAATGGCACATCTTTCTGACTCATCTTAGGCTTTTCTCTAAAACAAACTAAAAAATATTTTTAACACCAAAATTCTTCTGGTAATGTTACATGGTAACAAATCAGAGAACAGCAATATCGCTGAAGAATCAAAAATGCCAGAGAATCAAAGGGCAATGGAAAAAAAAAAACATGATTAGTGAAAGTAGGCTATAATAGATCACCAACAGAAAATAGCATGCAAAAAGTGGTATAAACAATATCACTAGAAATGGAAATGGACCAGTTATGTGGCAAGAATAGGGATAATATATCGACAGTCTGTGTGTTTTACTGTTACTTATGTGAACTACAAAGAGGTCTCCAGCACATTAAGTGGACCCATTGCAAAAGAATTATTGGAGAACATGGGGAAAAATTTCACTGGATGAAAGAGCATGAAAGGAGTATAAATTTATATTATTGGAGGGATCACATATAGAACCAACCTTGCTAGCCTTTCTCTGGGATGTTTTAAGGATCAACAACGAGAATATAAACATATGGAGTGTGTGGGTGTGTGTGTGTGTGTGCATGCGTAAAAGTGCTTTGAATTCCTAGGAAAGAAGATATCATGCAAAGAATCTGGAATCAGAAGATCTGGACTTGAATCTCTATTTTACTATCTATGTGACCTTGGTTAATGATTTAACTTCTTTGGACCTCCATTTTCTTGTTTATAAAATGTTGCATTTGTATTGGATGACTTCTAAAGTTCTTTCTTGATATTAATCTTGTGATCTGACATCTATAAAAATTCCACAGGTTAAGAAGGTATTTAAGAATCCAAATAAGTGTTCTGTTGATGTTTCGAAAATATTTTAACACACATAAGCTAAAAGAAGATACTGAAGTTATCTAAAGTAATTATATATTTAAAAGGAATAGCAAGTTGTACATGACAGATTTTCAGTTTCATGTGCAATCACATTTTTTATCATACTATGTGATGGAAATGCTTGTTTTATTCCATAAATTAAAAATAAAATAAATAAATGTGAAAAAATGTTTCTAGCTCTTCCAGTACAGATTGAAAACAAGTATCCCTTAGGTCCTTCTAACACTAGAACTCTTGACTCAGTTTCTTAGATACTATATCCAGGACAGGTCAGTGTATTAAAAAGTAATACAAGCCCTGGAGTCAGGAGGGACCTGAATTCAAATCCAGCCTCAGACACATGACATACTTACTAACTGTGTGACCTTGGGCAAGTCACTTAACCCCGATTGCCCTGCCTTCCCTCCTCAAAAAAAAAGTAATACAAAAGAAATCATTTTGATCCTAATCATGGTTTAATTTACACACAATATTTGAGTAATCAAAATTGTTGGTGATGCATAGTGCAACAGAGAGATCCATGGAAGGTACAAGCAGGTTGAAGCATGTCTCTAATGATAATGTGCAAAAGGAGGTGTAAGAGCTGTCAGTTTACAAGCATTCATAAAGCACCAACTCTGCGCCAAGTACTAAGAACACAAAAACATACTATTATATATATGGAATGTATATATGGAATATATTTCTGTATATAAATAGTATCTATATATGTATGTGTGTATATATATGTATAATGTTATGTGTATTTTCAATATGTATATATGTGTGTGAGTACACACACACACACACACACACACACACACACACACACACAGAGTCAGTCCAGCAGAACTCCTGTGCTTGGCCCTACATCCTCCATAGCTCTGTAACCAAAGCCAGACCAGGCTTCAGTGAGGCCCCCACCCACAAAGAGGAAGGGGCTTCAGTGACTGGAGTGGGGGACCACTGGGAAAGGGGCTGCACCTGCTCTGCTAAGAGTCGTAGCCTAGGGGAAAAGCATAGGGAAGTCAAATTTACTTAATGGAAATTGTGTGTGTGTGTGTGTGTGTGTGTGTGTGCGTAAAAGACTTGTTATAAGAGATGGGATTTTAGCTGGAACTTGAAGGAAGCCAAGGAGACTAGGAGATAGAGATGAGGAGAGAGAGCATTCTAGGCATAGGAGACAGCCAGTAAAAATAACTGGAGTGCAGAAATGTAGCATCCTGTGTAAGGAGCAGCAAGAACAGTGTCACTGAATCACAAAGGAGGTGGAGTAAGGCATAAGAAGACTGGAAAGGTAGGAGGAAACCAGATTATGAAGGACTTTGAATGTCAAACAGTTTTTTTTTAATATTTGATCCTGGAGGTGATAGAGGGAGTTGTCAAATTGAATTGATGTAGGAGGAAAAAAAAATAGACTCTACCCTTGACATTATCATTACCGTCATAAACTTTATAGCCCAACAGGAGCTAGATGGGAACTGTGAAAAAGGTTTTCTGCTATTTAACTTAAGCAGCTGATTATGTCCTTGGCCTCTAGAGAAGGTGGGAGTTAGTATGGAAGCTGACAAGACATGCATCTCTGCTGACTTTGAACTTTGCATTGATGGGAGCAATGATAGTATCTTTTCTTCATCCTACCCAAAGTAGGGCATGCCTTTCTTCTGTAGGCAGAGTGATGAATTCAGTCTAGCACAGTCAGAACTACACCTGTTAGATCTCAGATGATGACTACTACTACTACTACTACTACTACTGTTACTACTACTACTACTACTACTACTACTACTACTACTACTACTTTCTTCTTTGTTACTATAATAATTATTAAACTCTGCTCAAATAACCCATCATTATTCAGCCTCTGCTCAGGTTATCCTTCCCCCAAATTATATTTCTATATAAGTCACTAGTGCTGTTTTTTTTTAACCTGTGGTCCATAGACCCCCTAAGGAATCTGTGGAGAGATTAGCATTCTCAATCTCATGAAGGCCATGACCACTTCACTATTGCATTTGGGTTAAGAGACCAGCAGATCTCCAAAAGTGTTTTGGCCACAATCCATATCAGGCAACCAGTGTTAAGGTCTGTGGTTGCATACACAACCTATTCTCCCATAGAGACAGATACTCTTATACAACAAGCATTCAATGAGTATTTTCAATGTGCCAAGTTCTGTGCTAAACTTTATGAATGCAAAGGTAAAAATGGTAACGATCATTTTTGCCAGAAAAAAAAAAATCTACATTCTATTGAATGGATCCTCTTCTTCCCTCAATCTGTGAGAGCCCTAGTGGAAAGTGTTTTAAGGCATCTGTGAACCTGAGATTTTTAATATACTTAAAATTGCATTTCATTATAATTGGTTTCCTTTGTAATCCTGTGGATTTTATTTTATGCATTTGAAAATATTTTTCTAAGAAAAGGTGCCTAGGCTTACAAAGACTGCCAAAAAAGTGCCTATGCCACAAACAGGTTAAGCATCTCTGATTTAAAGATTATACCACCTCCCGTATGAGGCCTTTCCTAAATTCTCCAGCCATCGGATCCTTCTTCCCAACATCACCTTGTAGCTGTCTGTATATACGTATAACTTGTCTCCCTTGTCTATAAATTCCTCGAGGGCAGAGACTATTTTTAGCTTTGCCTTTGAATCCCCAGCACTTCACACAGTGCCTAGGACATAACGGATGCTCAAAACATGCTTGCTGACTATCTTCAGTGCTGTCCCTATTTAAATATAGTACACAAAGGAGCCTCAATATGGTTAGAAGCAGCTGGGGACTCCCTGAGCCTGACTCGATCTCCTCTTTTCCCTTTGAACCCTATAATAGTGGGCTGACACCAGTATGGATTGGGGAGCAGGGAAGAGAAACTGAGAAGGCTAGGCAATTGGGGCGGCTTTCCAGCTCCTGCTGAGTCCAGAGATTTATTATTTTGTTTGACGTGAATTCCTAGGAAAGCATTTTCCCAGATCATTTTGGCCCCAGAACATACGTGGGCATGAAATATATTGACAAAACCAATACAACACTTGCCTAGGGGGCCTAAATATGAGATACACCTGGGAAAAAGGAGGCAGAAATTTTTAGAGCAAAATGTAGGAAAATAAGCCCATCTTCATACTAAAAGTATCTCCAAATGTTGTGTCTTTTATATGTATTATTTCGTATTTTAGAGGGAAAATATCACTAGACACTATTTTCACATGGATCTATTTGGATCGTGTAGAACACTAGAGGTACAAAGAACACAGTTTCTGAAATACTGTGCTAGAGTACTAGATATGGCTTTTCAAATATGCATATGGAACTCAGCTCAACACAGATTCGTTACTGTCACTGTTTCCCTCTTTGGGGGCAGCTAGGTAGCACAGTAGATAGAGTGTTGGGGCTGGAGTCAGCAAGACCTGAGTTCAACTCCCACCTCAGATATTTACCAGCTGTGTCACCCTGCGGAAGTCACTTAAGCCTGTTTGCCTTAGTTTCCTCACATGTAAAATGAGCTGGAGAAGGAAATGACAAACCATTTCAGTTTCTTTGCCAAGAAAACCTCAAATAGGGTCAGGAAGAGTCAGATATGAATCAACAACAATAACAATAACAATCATTTTTCCCTTTAGAGTGTAAGCTTCTAAAGGGCAAGGACTGTCTTTCATTTTATTAATTGTATTTCTAGCCCTTGGTATAGTGCCTAGCATTTAGTTAGTGCTTAAAAACTATCTATTGTGTTGGATTAGATGGGTTCTCCTTGTGATTGTTATGGTTATTGTTAATAGCTACCCTGTGCAGTACTCTGAACTAGGACAGTACCCATGTGAAAAAAGACAATCCGTCAATCAATCAAACAAGAAATCTACTATTAGACATCTGCTATGTGCTGGGCATCGTGTTAGGGACTGAGGTTACAAATACAAAGAACAAAACAGTCCATACTCATGGTAAGACTTAAAGATGTACCACAGAATTGGGTTCTGATGTTCACTATTATAGATATAACTAGGAAAATCAGCAGGGTATGGGGCCTTAGGATGGTGCTGCTACCAGAACTACTTGAAACTACAGTAAGTGCAAAGTATATAAAGAGAAACTGAAATAGGCTATAGCCCAGACAGCTTACATTCTATCAGAAGATAAAAGATGTACGTAAATTAAGCATATACAAAATATGTAGGATGTAATTTGAGGGGAGGTAGATGAGAGGAGAGCATTGTAAAGGATGGATTGGAGAAAAGAGAGACTAGAACCATAAAGACCAATTAGGAAACATTGCAACAAGTTTAGGAAGAAGTGAAGGAGCAGGCCTGTGTGGGATAGGAAGATGAAGTTAAAAAGCAATCAGTGCTCAAGGAACTTGCATTCAATTCAATAAACTTTTTAAAGTGACTACTATGTGCCAGGCATTGTGCTAAGGATACCAATAATAGATAGTCCCCTCCCTCAAGGAGTTACAATCTCTTGGGGGAAGATAATACACAAAAGGAAGCTGGAAATGGGTTTGGGGGGCCCTGGCAGGGGGAATCATTTCCATGGTGTCTAAATCAAGCAAAGCTACAGATGGAAGGTAGAGAGTTGGCAGTTGAGTGCAAGTCCAGCCCTCTGTAAAGGAAACTTGAGGGAGGAGTTTAGTGCTGCCTGTCTCAACCCTGCAATCAGAGTGGAGAGGAAGCTTATACCAGGACAAGAATACTTATAATACAACAGGAAATACGTGCAATCATTTGAAGAAGGTAGAGAACTAATATCTAGGAAGTCAGAGAAAGTTTCCTGTAGGATGGGGTTCTTAATTGTTTTTATGTCACATACCCCTATAGCAGTCTGTTGAAATCTATAGGTCTCTTCTCTGAATATATACACATGTGTGTGTGTGCATGTGTGAATATACACACATGCACACACACATATGTATATACACGTATATACATATGTGTGTATGTATGTGTATATATTATATATCATATGTACATATATTTAATTATATGTCATAGTATTATATAATATATACCCATGTCTCAGGAAAAGAATGGTAAACTGGGGCTTTCAGACACTTATAATGTCTTAAGAGGGACAAAAAGAAGCAGCATACGAATAGGTTATTACTAATTAATATTAAAATATTATGTGCATAATCATAAATGTTTGTATACATATTATAAATAATTACACAGCATTTAAATATAAATATATAAAAATAACTATATAGATATGTTGCTGATATATGTATTTACTTATACTTATGTATTTATAAATAAATTTATATTCTATAAATCTTATATAACTGTATAAATATATAATTAAATATATGTATATATTGATGAATAAGTTTTATTTTATATATTTGATTGTGTATTTATTATATATTTAATATGGGATATATAGTTGAAAGAAAAGACAAATTTCTGTTAGGGGCTTGTGAAACTAAAGATTATGATTGTTTTCTCATCCGAATTCGAGTACAATATATAAAAGTGGCAAAAAAGGGAGTAGGTGGAGTAAACTATCCATATAGTGAGCTTGCATACTATGGTAAGAGTGATGGTGATGGTGATGATGATGATGATGGTGGTGGTGGTGGTGGTGGTGGTGATGATGTTTGCAAAGCACTATACAAATATTATCCAATTTTTATCTTCTCAACTCTGGGAGGTAGGTGCTATTATATCCCCATTTTTCAGGTGAGGAAATTGAGGCTCAGAGATAGTAAGTAACTTGCCCAGGGTCAAATAGCTAGTAAATATCTGAGACTGAATTCGAATCCAAGTCTTTCTGATTCCAAACCCAACACTACCCAGTATGCCACCTAGTTTTATTGGTACTTAGACAATGTTAAGAGACCTGGAGGAAAGACCTCAATAAGTTTGGTGGGTGTTCAGTGAAAGATATTTCAGAATACATCAGAAAGAGTTACATAGGATCAGCGATATCTAATGGATGCCATCTAAATGGATTATATTCAGCACCATCTATTGGAGAGAATACCCACTTTGAAGAGATCACAGATCCATTGAAATATTATAATAAATGTTTTATCTGTTTAAAACAAAATATTTTGCTTTGGTTTATTTCTTTTTTTAAGTATTTTTTCCACAATAGGGCCATTTAGAGTGAATGGAATAGGATGCTACCTCTCTAGTGGGATTTGAAGAGCATTAGGAGAAGCTGCTTAATAAAGCAAACCTTACTTTGTGTACCTGGTGTGGAACCGGAAAAGGAACTGCCATAATAAAACCTTCTCTACTGATGAAGATTGGCACCTTCTTTGCAGCTCAGAGTCTTGGAGCTGCCCGGGGGAATTTCCCTGGTATCACACAGCCAATCTGTGTCAAAGGCAAGATCGACCTAAGGCTTCATGACTCTGAAACCAATTCTACCTTTTGGTGTGTTGACTCTTTTTGTCCCCATTGGAATGTCTGAAATCCCTACAGTTTACCATCATTTTTCTGAGTCACTAACTACAAGCACATGTTATGATATATACCTTATCCGGTAGGACAATAGCTTAAGATATTGTTGCAACAATCTGCTAGCTGCTGCTAAAGGAGTATAAGACCCACCAATAACCAGCACACAGGAAGCTGCCAACTCAGGTTCTTTTGGTCTGCTTTACTAAGGAAAGCTACCGGGTTAACAATCTTACTTTAATCCAACATACAAATATCATTCCCTCAGCTCAGGGGGAAAAGCGGCACCCTGAGCTTCAGAGCAAACACAAATTACAAACATCAACAGGCAGACCTTGTCTGATTCAAATCTCAATGCATAGTTACCAGAGTTTCACAAAGTCCCAACATCCGGGTTTACAAGCTGAAGGGCTCTTAACTACAGCTGCCCAGAGTCTCTACATCAGCACTCCGCTAAGAGTGAGAGCCCTAAGCAAATAGCTCTGTTCTCTCTTTTTATGCACTTTTTAGCACAACCAGAACTTAAGCTCTCACTATTGGCTCTGGTCTAAGCAACGACCCTTAAGACCCTGGGGGCTTCATGCCCACATCAGCTTAGCACCTAGTAGCTAGGGATTTTGGGCCTACTTGGGATCAAAGATATAATCAGACCCCTCTTCATTGGCCCCACCTGGAGCCCTACCTTAGTTACCAATGCAGATATTATAACTGTTAAGTAAAATGTGTTTAGGTCAACTAGATACCCTAAGAGAATGGGACAGAGGATAAGGCTGAAGGGCCTATATCAAGGCATTTGTGTATCTTGGGTAAATTTTGAAAACTGTACTCCCTCTTCATTGACCTTTTATACATCACAAAAGAAATGTCTACATTTGTCTACAAAGAGATTAAGGCAAACAGAGGTTAAATGTTTGCCCAGGGGCATTCAGCTAGTAAGTGTCTGAGGCCAGATTGAATTCAGGTCTTCCTGACACTAGGCCCAGTGCTCTATTCACTGAACCTTCTAGCTGTACCATTATATATGTGTATAAGAAGTTATTTTTGAAAGTGTTGGTAGTTGCATTTCTCTTCTCATCCTCTGGTTTGAGGCATCCAAGCTATTAACTATTTTGTTACCCATGACATTAACCCTAATCCAGGTCCCTGTGTACTCAAAAGTGTGATTCAAGATGTCCAATGGTTGGTTTTAGGCAAGCTTTGGGTAGGATCATACACCGTATAACCACAGGACACTGACTGTTTGGGAGAAAATGTGATTAAGCCAAATCAGATAAAGGAGAGCATAAATGGGAAAAGACTGGCTCTGAAAACATCCTTGGACTATTTTCTCATTTTTCCTATGATTGGCCCCAGGGTCAATGAAATCCTGTATTTCTATACTCTGATAGAAGCAAAATTTTTGTAGGCACAATCTTTGTGAAAGATATTTGTAACTAAATCAGAGAAATGTAGGTATAGTTTGTGCCACTCTGAATTACCTGGTAGGATGGTTCGTATCCCATTTCTGGCACTTGATCACTGTGGTACACTTGAGTGAGTTTCAAACTCCCTGGTGAGGTAATCGCACTTGAGTTCCCAATGATCTAGTCCAGGGTAAATTCCTTCAATTCCTCCCTATTCAATTCCTGGGGGAAGGGCAGCCCCCTCCCCCATGGATCACTTTTCTATAAGCCAAATCTATAAGGTTTTTTATATTCATATTAAGAATTATGTGTCAATTTCCATATATATAAAGAGATTAAACTAGATAAGCTCTGAGGTCCCTTCCAGTTCCAAATCTCTGTTCCTCTAAATTATCTGCATAATGGAAGTAAGCTGAAATGAAGCCCTTTGTGCATTTCTTTTAAATCAGTTCTTGTTCATGAGGCATAACATAAAGCCAGTTGTCAGAAGTGGAACACAAGAAGAGGAAGTTAAAGCAGTGCAGAATCCTAACCTCTGCTTGGATTTATTTTTTAAGTCCTAACATATATTACTATATGATGAGTCACATAGGACTCGATCTTTCATCTCAAGACAATGATAGAGGCCCATGGGTCAATTGGTTGCTTCATTAGTTAACTGACATAATTTCTCTTTATCTTTTTGCTATCACATTATTCTCAGAGCACTTCAGCTCCATTTGCCAATAATGAAATATTAAGTATAAATGCATTGTTTCATGGAAGGCAGTAGATTGATAGCCTTGGAAACTAAATGTTCCTAACCATAGGTGTGGCTGCCACCCATTCATAGGTTCTCAGGAAGAGAAATCTCAGAAATCAAGTCCAATACCTTCATCTTAAATGTGAAGAAATTAGGGCCGGTAGAGTTGCCCAACACACCTTTCTCAAGGTCATACAATGAATCAAACTAAGTAGCTCCTCTAATACTTGAAATAACTTCAACCTTCACCCCTCACCATCCACACCCTAAGTGCCTACCAGAGCATGGGAGAAAGGCAGAGGTGGGGACTATAGGCTGAAGCATTGCACATATTGCAGACTCAGCTGTGGTACTGACTGGGTTTTTTTTTTTCTTTTTTGTCTTTTTTTATCCTTGGTTACAAAGTATGGTTCTTGGAGCAAGGGACAGTGAAAGAATACATTTGGAATGTAAAGTTACATACAAAATAAAATTCTCACTGTTGTTATTTATTGGAGGTGGGCTGAAGGATGGAATCTTTGCAATGGTTTTACTTAAACAGTAGACTATCACTATCTATTATCTGCAGAAGCATTACAATATGGTACTGATATACCTCAACCACCATTCCTATTTAACTATAGTCCATGATTGCCCCCACCTTTAGGAATCTTTTTGAAATCACGGATAGTCTTAGGATCATAGATTTAGAGTTAGAATAGTCTTCAGATACTATCCACTCCAACCCTCACATTTATGCAGATGAAGAAACTGAGGTCCATGGAAATTTAATGACTTGCCACAAGGTCACAAAGCTGAGAAATAGCAGATCCAGGAATCAGTCCCGAATACGGCTCTCTTTGCCACATCATAATCTTGTCTCTCACGATTCTCTACTTCTCCATTATCAGCTGATGAGAAGGAAGGGCTAGGATAAAGTGAATCATTCTAATGGCCAAACAAGACAAAGCTAAATCGTGGAACATATTAAAGTTGGCAGGATATGGGAAAACTAACATAGTGACATTCTTATGGTTTTGTAACAAACTGTGGAATTGCCCATGTCAAGAGAAACCTCACTGTCCTCTGCCTTCTTTTTATTTACCCTACTTTGCCATTCAGCAATACCCGAAGGAACTCAGACATAATAGTAAATGTATTGGTATTTTATTTTAAATTTATTAATAATTTAGCATTATTCAGACAAAAAAATAAAGGAGTGGATGTCAGTGGAAATAACATAACTAGATACAAAATACCAAGTGCTTTCTCTAGTATTTCAATTTTTGTAGTTGAAATACTATAAATAAAATAATATCTTGTTTGTGTCTGGCCCCGTTGAATGATTCTTATAGTGACATTCAATTCTAATGGAGATGCTCCTTCTATGAAATGAGGATTCAACATGTGAGAAATGTCAAAAGTCAAAGCCTCTATGACATTTCTTCCCATTGACCATATCTAATATAATAATAAATAGATAGATAGCATTTATACAGCACTTTAAGATTGCAAAACACTTTACAAATTTTATTTCATTCTGTCTTCATAAAAATCCTGGCAGATAGACGCTATTATTATTCTTATTTTACAGGTGAGGAAACTGAGGCAGACAAAAGTTAAATGACTTGTCCAAGGTCACATAGCTAGTAAGTATTTAAAGCTATGTTTGAAGACAGGTCTTCCTCCAGATCCAGTGTTCTATCCCATGCCATTGAACTGCCTCAGGGGTCTAACAAGCCAAGTTGCAATAATTTGAGAAGATATTTTTTTATGGCTTTGGGTAATAGACCTAGTAGGGGTATTGATGGGTTAAAGGGTATGCAAAGTTTTATATCTTTTTGGGCCTAATCCCAATTCTCCAGAATGATTAGATTGGTTCACAACTCCACACACACTGCTTTAGTGTCCTTATTTGTCCATGCCCCCTCCAGCATTTGTCACTTTCCTTTACTGTTATTTTGACCAATCTGATAGATGGGAGGTGGTACATTAGAGTTGCTTTAATTTGTATTTCTCTAATCAATTGTGATGTGTTGGTAGGTAGCACAGTGGATAGAGTACCAGACTTGAAGTCAGGAAGACTCATCTTAAGTCACTTAACCCTGTTTGCCACAGTTCCTCATTTGTAAAGTGAGATGGAGAAGGAAATGACAAACCACTTTAGTATCTTTGCCAAGAAAACCCAAAATGGGGTCATGAGGAGTTAGATGTGATTTAGAGAATTTTATCATATGAATACAAATGCTTTGATTTCTTTTTCTGAAAACTGTCTGTTCATATCATTTGAACATTTATCTATTAGGGAATGGTTCTTTTTTAAAATAAATTTGCCTAAGTTCTCTATATGTTTGATAAATAAGGCCTTTATCAAAGAAACTTGCCGTATTTTTTTGATATTATTTAATTATGGTACCATTTAGCAAAATAATTTCCCTCGTTATCTCAGTTAATTAAATCTATTTTTGTTTTTGCTTTGTCTGAGATCCTACTTTTTTTAACCTCAGTTGCAGCATAATAGATTCTATTCTATCACCTTATTTTAACTCTGTGTATGTCTCTCTGTTTAAGTGTGTTTCTGGTGAACAACATATTGTTGTATTCTGGTTTCTAATGCATTCTGCTCTCTGCTTGTATTTTATGGGAGAGTTCATCCCATTCACATTCACAGTTATAATTACTAACCCTGTATTTTCTTCCATACTAGTTTCTTCTGTGTATTCTTTTCTCTTTACTCTATCCCTCTTCAAAAGTCTGTTTTGCTTCTAACCACTGTCCTCTCTTTTATCACCCCACCATTTTTGTCTTAGTCCTTTGCCTCCTTCTTTCATGTTGTATAAGACAGATTTCTATACCTAAGTATGCAAGTGTGTGTGTGTGTGTGTGTGTGTGTGTGTGTGTGTGTGTGTATTCCTCCCTCTTTGAACCTATTCTGATGAGAGTGAGGTTTAAGCATTTCCCACCAGGCTTCTTGATTTAAACTCTTATAAAAGCTTTTACTTCATAATTTGCCCTTCTTCCTTTCCATTCTCCCAGCACATCTCCTTTTCTCATCTCTTATTTATTTTAGCTCATCTCAACATAATTGATTCATGCCCATGTCCTCTATCCATGTAAACTCCTTCTAACTACCCTGTTAAAGTTCTTAAGAATTACATGTATCTGGGGGTGGGGCCAAGATGGTGGCTGGAAAGCAGGGATTAGAGTGAGCTCCCTGCTGAGTCCCTCCAAAAACCTATAAAAAATGGCTCTGAACCAATTCTAGAAATGCAGAACCCACAAATTAGCAGAGGGAAGCAGGGCTCTAGCCCGGGACAGCCTGGATGGTCTCTGGGTAAGATCTATCCCTCACAGAGCTGGGAGCAGAGAGGCATGGAGCTGAGTCAAGCCCAGCATGGGCGGCGTGGACCAACCAGACCAGGAGCCGAGCGGAGCATGCCTAGAGTCCTGAATCAGTGAGCTGCAGCAGTTATCAGACTTCTCAACCCACAAACACCAAAGACAACAGAGAAGGTTAGTGGGAAAAGCTGCTGGAGTAGAAGGAGTTCGCAGGTTCGGCCACTGCCCCAAGGGCAGTGGAGGTGGGGTAGCTGCAGAACTACAGCTGCAGTTGCTTCCAGCCTCAGGCCCACCTGGTGGGAGGAATTAAGTGGCAGATCAGAGCAAGAGTGAAGAGCCTGCTGAAGATCTAAGTCCAGTCTGGGTTGGGGGTTCTTGGGGAAGGAGGAGTGCTGGTGTGGCAGAGCTGGTACATCCCCCACCCCCAAGCTTGGAACTTAGTTCTCTTAACTCTACAAGCAGTCATACCCTGCTGAAAAACTCAAGGGTCAAGTGAATTGGCTGGGAATATGGCCAGGCAGCGAAAACGCATCCAGATTCAGTCTCAGACTTTGGAATCCTTCTTTGGTGACAAAAAAGACCAAACA
>CM053622.1:591521815-591542500 GCA_028646595.1 Phalanger gymnotis
TCTGTTCGGGACAGACCTTACCCCGAGACCATCCAGGCAGACCTGGGCTGGAGTCCTGCTTCCCTCTGCCCCTTTGTGGGTTCTGTAGTTCTAGAATTGGTTCAGAGCCATTTTTTCATAGGTTTTTGGAGGGACTTGGAGGGGAGCTCACGCCGGTTACTGCTTTCCAGTCGCCATCTTGGCTCCGCCCCCTAGAGCTTAATTTGTTACTTAATCATAGTTGGCATTGACAAAATTTAGCATTTGCAAAGCATTTTTTGTACATTATATCATTTGATCCTCATGACAATCCTTGAGGTACTTACTAACACACAAGTATCAACATGTATATTTTACAGATAAAGAAGCTGAGACAATGGGAGTTTATAATGTGACCATGGGGAAGGGTAGTAAGTATGATCGGTAGGATACCAATCCAGATTTCATTTGACTTCTTTTTCAGGGCTCTTTCCAACATACAACATCGTGCCTTCATCTTTATTCTGCAAAATTCAGATGGAGCTCCCTATCTTTTTCCTGTATTGCCTTGGCAGCCTTGAGGAGAGGATGGATTAGAGGGGGAAGAGACTTGAGGCAGAAAAACCAGTTATAAGTGTTACACCAACACAACCAATTCCTTATGACAGAATCTAGATTTAAATCCTCCATCTTCCTTTTTAATCTTCAGCCTAAGTTCTAATATGGTCCCTGGATCTCAATAATATTAATGAGGCACTTTCCATAGTAAAGCATCTACAAGTAACAAGGTAAGAGCAATTTATACAATGAGAACCTAAAATAATAAGAATTCTCAGGGAAGTGGTGGGGGAGGCAAAAGAAGAAAGGTTTTTCTAATGTTTTACTAGGTCCAATTCTATCAAAGCTGAAACTGGAATTCTGGTCTATTATTCACAAAAGAAGGTATCCAGAAGAGTTAGCTCTATAGATTCGAGTCTTTGGTAGTATTCTGGATTCCCATTCAGATTGAACATCCATGGAAAATAGAGCCATTCCTTTTCTAAGTCTTTGGATTTCTCCCATGGCTTCTAATATAGTGTTCTTTATACACTGAGTGGACAATAAATACTGCGGACTGGCAGGAGAGAAACCAAAATGATCAAAGAATTGAAAATCAATGAGGAAATGTTAAAGGAATTGTAGTTGACCCTAAAGAGAAGTACACCAGTATCTGAAGGGCAAATAAGAATAGCAGTGATTAGATCCACAACTATTCAAAGAAGAAAGAAAATGCTTGTTAATTTACAGAAGTGGTTTAAATTACAGATGAAAAAGACAGACAAGAAATGTACAATTCACTTATGAATGAATTATCTAGATGTGTGTGTGTTTTTGACTCTCTTAATTCACATGTAACATGCAGTCTTTGACTTAGACCATAATGATGACTTAATAGATATTTGGTTGTTTAAACATTAAATTAATTGAAATTAGCCTAATTAACATTACTAGACAGAACAGTTCTATCTCTTTGCTATAATCTATGGAGAAACAAAGTTGGGAGAAGGACAAGAAAATATTAGGCAAAAGTAGGACTTCTGAGTATTTTCCAATAATATGTTCAAGAAATATTTTATGAATAAAATTAAATTGCACTTATACAGCGAATGGATAACTTTATTAACTGTTCTGTAATGTTTTAAATGACTGAGGAAAATGGACGTGAATGTCTGTAGCCATAATTAAAATTGTGCTATATTTACTAGGCATTAGCGTGACTCACATGTATTCCATGCAGTAATTGACCTAATTTATCACAGCATTTTGACTTGACGGTCTGGCTTAAGCCTCTAAATTTTCACCACAAGTAAAAGATGCAGAGCCAGATTTTCAAAGGCTGATGTCATAGTTCACCAGTTAGGACCTCTCAGGCACTTTCAATTTGTGAGTATCCCTGTCACCCAGCGTTACCTCCCTCAAATCATCCTACAAGGTGACACTCCATCAAGGCCCCATTCTTCCTAGTGTAAGAGATCTATTATAAAGTTTGGGAGCAAATACACAATCCCTTTGCACTAATGAAATACAGACTTTTACCCTGTGATAAATGACCATGGTACTGTATCTACCAGAATACATTGAGCACCCCATTTTAGAATAAGCTAAGGGAAAATTGTATTCCTAATAGTCCATTTAACATGTCAGCCATGGAAGTGACCATAATCCTCACTATATACCTTTAAATTTCAAATGGCTCGATAGTGACCATTTCAATAAAACTAGACTGACAGACGACACAGTAGATTTTTGACCCTTCTTAGCAGATGGGCCTCTTTCTCATCACAGATCCTGAATGCAGTATTAGCTGAATATGTATTCTGCTCAGATGAGAACAAGGATTTTCTTGGAAGAGCTGGTTTATTGTTTGATTCAGACAAAGGGTCCTTTATCTGGTGAGTGACTTGTCATCTTATGTCGATGTAAGCTATGTAAAGAATGACTTTTCATTTAAGCAAGTTTAGCATATTTGCAATTGTCTTGGTCAGAGGGAAAGTTTTCTTGCTCAAATGGTAATATTATAGCCTGTGTTTGTGCAATTTGGAAGTTGAGTCCGTGAGAGAAATCAATAGAACATACACACACAGAATATTCTCGCTTTCCTATCCCACAGGAGGCCAGCAAAATACCATCTGGAGTGTTGGGGAAGAAGAGAGGGGAAGAGAAAATCCTCCATCTACTGCTTCAGGAACAGCTCTAAATTGTGGCTATCTTGCATATCTCAGAATAGGGTTAATTCTTTTAAAAAAAATTCTTAAACCTCTTCTAAGAGTTTTCCTTTTCAAAACAGTGAAAAAAGCAGTTATGCTCAGCTCCACCTTTCCCGCCTCTCCAAGCACCTAGTTTTCTTATGCTGTATTGATTAAGATTTCTGTAATGACCTCCCAGCCCATAAAACAGACCTACCCATTGTATCGCCTATCAAATTTACCTGATCCAAATCCCATTCCTGTAAGGGCTTATTCTTTGCTAATCAAAGGAGACTCTACTAATGGTTTACTCTTCCCTTTAACAGTATGCTTTTTTGACACATAAAATTCACTTCTCTTTAAGAAAACTTTTAAGGAATAACCAACCCTAATGGCTTCAATGTTTTGAGTCTAGGCTAGACCCTTCACAGATTTTCATATCACACCATGTAAGAAGCCTTCTATATTATTGCCTATGCCATAACCTGATATACAGTTTGTAAATAAGTCAGTGTAAGCACACTCAAAATTCATCAGCATATTTTATTCCATTGAGTCTTTTTTGAGTCATTTTTCAGTCATGTCTGATACTTCATGACACTACTTGGAGCTTTCTTGGCAAAGATACCGGAGTGGTTTGCCATTTCCTTCTCCAGCTCATTTCACAGGTAAGGAAACTGAGGCAAACAGGGTTAAATGACTTACTCAGGGTCACACAGCTATTAAGTGCCTGAGGCTGGATTTGAACTCAGAAAGATAAGTCTTCCTGACTGCAGGCCTACTACTCTATCCCCCCAAAATCTGGGCAGCTAGATGGCATAGTGGACTTGGAATCAGAAAGACTCATTATCTTCATGAGTTCAGACACTTGCTAGTTTTGGGACCCTGGGGAAGTCATTTAACCCTATTTGGCTCAGTTTCTCATCTATAAAATGAGCTGAAGAAGGAAATGGCAAAACGCTCCATTATCTTTGCCAAGAAAACCACAAATGGGGTCATGAAAAGACACAACTGAACAAGAACAATTTAATTCCATATATAATCAAGGAATCAGAGTTCTCCCAAGCTGATGAACCATTCCATCCATATCTACTCTTTGGGTATAATCTAACTGAAATGATATAGTCACACTTTCTGACTTACTATGAAGACTTCAGGATCTGATTCCTTTAGCTAGTCAGGACAGAATAGCACAAGGAATTTAGTTGCAGCATGATACTTGTTTTTTTTTTTTTAATACTTCAATTCCAACTATGAGAAGTCATATACAGCCTAATAAATTATTTGACCTACATGCCATAAGTGTGGTCCCAACTACATATCTTTGAGAAATTAGAAATTTTTTTACTCTTTTTTGAGAGATCTGAGACACAGTCTAGCAGTAAAATGATCAAGGATTTCTGGATTTCTTCATCTTCTTCCTCATGGTACTTTCTCTAAGGTGAACAATTTGTTTCCAAATGTGTGATGCTTTGATTCAATTTGCCAACATTAGCTATTTTTCTTTGTGGAGAGGCCTAGTTACAGGGATGATTGTGAAATCATTTGGAAAAGACGATCTTGTTTTTATTCTCCCTGTCAGCTATAATGCTTTTAAGATTACACAGGCCCCTAAAAGGGAAAGAGACTGCAGATGATTGGGCAATCCTTTAGTCATCCCCTTAGGCATCTTTCCCCCTCTTCCCCCGCCCCCTTCCATCCTAACTGCCAAATTCCACATCTCCAGACATTTTCCTCTCACGCATCTTTCAGAAAGCTGTTCATGTTGTACTTAGCTGTCCACTTCCTATTGTTGTATCACAAGATCAGGCCCCAAATCTCCATAATGTTACTCACCATGCCTCAAAACTTGTCCCCAAACTATACTCAATGTCAGCTACAGATACCTAAAAAATATCTTGGTCTCCCCCAAATTCTTCAAGCTGAAGTCACACCAGATTATTTTAATAAGGCAACTGCAAGCCAAATAATCTTGACTCTATAGGTGATGCTGCCCACCAAGGAGTGGGGGAGTGAAGGGAGCAATATTCTAGCCCTCCCATAACTCATATGAATACTTCTTAGAAAGCACATTCAAATAATGGAATACTTTCTATACAATTTAGAGAAAAACTTCAGTAAATCACAGAGGAAGTACAAGTGCCGAATGAGTAACAAATGGGCAAAATAACCATATGGCATTGTATGTGTAGGCACTTCACTATACATGGTTTTGACATTTCCAAAACTGAAGTCATTATCTTCTTCACAAAATCTTCCCCTCCTCCCAACTTTCCATTTATGTTTATGAAACCACCGTTTCCCCTGTCACCATGAATTTAAATCTGGTTAGTGGTTCTCTTTGATTCTTCTATCTCCCTCATCCCTGACATTCAAGCTGTTGCAAAGTCCTATTGTTTCTCTCTCCTAAATATTTCTCACATCTGTCTCCTCTTCACTAGAAGTTCTAATATCCTGGCTCAGGCCCTCATATTTTCTTACCCAAAGTATTTCGATAGACTTCCCCCACCCCCAATCAAATTAGACTTTATTTTTTCAATTAATGAACCTCTATTTTCTTTCTGTTCCACCTCCCCTCCCGAAAAAAGAAAAGCAAACTTCATATAACACATATATATCCCCAAGTAAAACAAATTCCTATATTTACTACATCCAAAAATTCATGTCTCACTTTGTATATTGAATTGATCACCTCTTTTTCAGGAGGTAACAATATTCTTCGTCATTAGTATTCTAGAATCATAATTTTCCTTGCTTCTACTCTCTCCAAAGTAGCCCACCCTGCAATTCATCTGCCAAAAGTTATCTTCTTAATATGTAGGTCTGACAATGACACACCCCTGTATTTGTGCAGGCTGTCCTAAAATATACTCCCTCCTCAGCTATGATTGTTAAATTCCTTCTCATTCTCCAAGGCTTAGCTTAGCCCACCTGCCACTGCCTGCCTGACACTTTCTGTGATACTCTCATCTAAATGTGTTCTCTCCTTCCTTATAATTTCCTAACAGACTTTGTTTGTATGCTGGCTTTGTCTCTGTTATATTACACAAAGTATTATATTTATTAGTATACTTGCAACACAGAGAGAGAATTTAAAAGCCCCAGGAGAATATAGATTTTGCCATTTCTTTTTTTCATTTTTGAATCTCCAGGAACTAATACCTTGAGAACAGTAGATATTTAGGGGCAGCTAGGTGGTGCAGTGGGTAGAGTGCTGGGCCTGGAATCAGGAATGCTCATCTTCCTGAGTTCAAAAGCAGCATGGATGCTTAGTTGCTGGTGTGATTAAAATTTTAATTAATTAATTAAAAATTAATAACAATAACAATAGAATGACAACAACAACAATAACCCTGCATATTTATATAGTACTTTAAGGTTTTAAAAGTACTTTCCTTGACCATTTAGTCCTTTCCTTCAAGAATTCACAATGTAGGAGGAAACTATAATGCAAACCATAAGTGAATTGGAGGGCTTATAGTGATAAGAATAAGAGAATAAGCAAAGAATCACTTTTCTTGATGAAAGACATTATGGAAGACTGAAACTCAAGCTTGGCTTTGAAGAAAGGGAAGGATTTCAATAGCATAAATATGGATGAGGTCCATTCGATTTTAGGTACAGGGTAATACTTTTACCTGTCTTGGTATATGTAAGTAAGAGTAGATAGGAAAATATTTGAAAATGCCCAGTAGTCTAATTTATTCTGGAATGCAGTCTTTAAGATGGTAACTACTGTGAGGGAAAAAATTAAGAAGTTTCAAGATAAACTGGAGAAAGATCATGGAAGGCCTTCAAAATCCTAATGACTCCAAGGAAGGAGGTAGGGGAGAAGTCTTCAATCGCCTTCTGACTACTGGGGTCATAGCTGAAAAAAAGATACATCTCCAAACAATGTCCAATGTCTAGAATACACACTAATTAAACTAGCTGATAATCCCTTAAAGAAAATGACCAGAACATTATTGGAAGTGAATCTGGATCTTCTTCACTTTCAGAGAGATGTTTATAGGTGGATTTTATATATTCATTTTCACTCATATATTCTCTCTCTCTCTCCTCCTCCTCCCTCCATTCTCCCTCTCTTGTTCTCTCTCATTCTCACTCACTCTTTCTCACCTTTTTGTCTTTTTTTTTTCAGTGTTTGAGCAATGCTTGACTCACAATGCATTTTTTGCAGACCAGTCAAACCTTCTCTCAATTCATGGATGACCTTTCTCCTCCCTCACAGCTTCTGATTTGGGTGTTATTCTATCTACAGAACTAGAATGCCCATCTCCCCATGAGTGGGAGAACACAATGAATGTTCCAAAGAAGTCTTTAGCAAACTAGGATTGACGATGATCTAAAACAAGTTGACATATTCAAACAATAAATGACATTACACTAATAAGATGGGGAGGCAGTAAAACTGCCCCTTTGTGCCTAGTAACTGCTACAAATCATGTTCTTGCTAGAGAGTAGAACAATGTGATGATTGTTTTATACAGTGCCCTGTATTGTTTCATAAAAATAGATTGCAAGTTGGTTTTACAAACAATGCAGAAAGAAGTTGTACCTTTGCATAAGAAAAAATCCCCTCAAAATGAGGTAAGCAGATACTATTCTTATGTTGTCATTAGAACTGCTGTAGATAGGTAGCATTGTACCTTGGAATGACCAGATACTCTGCAACTGAAATGAGTGGGTGAGACTAAAACAGAATGTTTACCGTATAATAATCAAAACTGAGATTCCACTCAAGTTTAGAAATACATTCTCAGTTTTAAATCTTGGCAATTTTTTTCTCTTAGAATTTTAAATAAGTTTAAGATTTTAAAGTTCAAAACACTATCAGGGTGCTCAGCATTATTGTGTGTGTGTGTGTTATTTTTAGCTTAAATTTTAAGTTTCTAATTTTCTCTTTAGGTTATTCTTTGATGTAACGATTGGGTATCTCTTTTAGACAATCTATAGACATTTTAGTCAAGACCACATGTTCTTCAAATGATACACAATCAACAAAGAACTTTATGTTACCATCTTAACATGAGCAATTTCCTTCTCAGCTATGTAATGAAGTCATGGTATTCAATATAGGTTCATAGCTTATGAGCTCATCTTGAAGGGAGGCAATCATTATTTACAACATATAATGCTAAAATCACTTTTTACAACTAGTAGTTAACAATGAATGAAAGTGGAAACATACACCAAACATAAGTGTAATCAATACCATCGGAAACACTTTCATATTAGATAGTGGTCCACAGAAGGAAGACAATTGTTTTTCCCTATTAAATTTTCTGAAATTAAGGAAGGGCAAATGAATGTTTATTTATAATTTTAACTTAGGTCCTAGAATTTAACCTTACCTCATTGGCAGAAAAAGCAGAGATTTTGCATATTTTTACATGTGATTTCAGAATCCCAAAGAGTTCTGGTTACCTTGTTGAATCCAGCAAAAAAATATTATTTCCTCTCCACTCTTCTGACATGAGAAAGGCCAGAGATATCAAAGAATCAGTAAGTATTTATTGAGAACTTGCTATGTTCTAGAAGCTGTGGTAAGCATTGGGAATACAAAGAAAAAATGTGAGAACACTTGCTGTCCTCAAAAAGCTTACATTTTAACGGAAGAGATAACACATAACTAAATCAGTAGATTCAAGTGGACTTATAAGGGAAGCGTTTAATTTGCAAATCCTCTAAGAATGATAACCACATCATACATTTAATTATCACAACTGGCATAGTTTATACTTCACTAGATCATGGTTTATATCTAATCAGAACTATGATGACCTCACCATCTGTCCTGCCCCTATATTACACACACACACACACACACACACACACACACACACACACACACACAATATATTTCCATGTTTGATTTAAGTCCATGTCTCTCTTCTGGGGAAGGTAGAAAGAACTTACTGACTTCTATGAAGATCAAATCACCATCCCTGTGACTCCACAGACATTCCTTTCCTGGCCATCACAATCATTTGAATTGTGTCTCCCCTCATTAGAATATAAACTGTTAAAAGACAGTATTGAGTCATTTTATATTTCTAAGCGGTATGTCATATGGGAATGTTTTGTTTTGCTCATGATGGTTTTATATATACGTGTGTGTGTGTGTGTGTGTGTGTATTTCTAAAGGGTATGTCATATGGGAATGTTTTGTTTTGCTCATGATGGTTTTATACATAGATAGATAGATAGATAGATAGATAGATAGATAGATAGATAGATGTGTGTGTGTGTGTGTGTGTGTGTGTGTGTGTGTGTGTGTGTGTGTATACACACACACGGGTTTGTCTAGAGGTGGCTTTTAAGGAGGCAAGAACAGACATCTCTAGTGTCTCTTCCCCCTTCCCCTACCTTTCTTCAAGGAAGACTTTGATTGCTGCCAGGAAAAAAAAATAGGCGGTAGAGACCAAAGGGGGGCCACTCTACTCTCCTCAGAAAGAGGGAATACTGGCCTAGAAATTTTTCTCCCTGCTCCCTTAAATATTATTAATCTAGAGAGAATAATTTTAGGTTTAAGCTACCAATTGCTACTCTTTCTATAGGGAAGGGTATATATATGCAAACTATTTATCCCAGGCTTTGCCCCCTTCCTACCAGAAGCCAGTTGAACAATAAAGATGAATAATAAATAGCAAAGAAACCAACTTATCCAAGTTGATAGCAAAACAGAAATCAAAGAAAATATACATATGAGATCATATACAAGACAATACAAATTGAAGAGCCCTCTCATTGGGAATGGGATAACAACAAGAGAGTCCCATATTTCACCCCAGATGAAATTCCCTGAAGTCTAGTGCATAAAGATGGGAATACGGACATGATTCAAATACTTCATGTTGGTTCAGTGCTGACAGCCTCATACATAGCAAGTTTAAGGAAAACAAACTTCACATCTTTACTGTATAAGTACTGAATGAGATGTATAGTCAGCAACCATACCAAAACTCACCCCCCCCCACATGCTACTTAGCCAGTTAACGTATTGATTCTCTCATTTCAGGTTCCAAGGCAATTAAAATATATATTCTGATACTTCTTTGCAAATTAATGAGACACGTAATTTTACTAATCAATTAGTTTCAAGATCTTTCCTCTCAGTTTATTAAACAGAAGTCAATTTTCCCATAAACTTTCCAACTCTATCAAACCATCTAATCTCTTAGACATAAATAAAAATCAAAGTTATTGACTATACAATTTAATAACACTGTAAAATATTAAAACAAATTCTTCTTTCACAACATGTCTAATGTGGAAATATGTTTACATGATTGCACATGTATAACCTATATCAGATTTCTTGCCATCTTAGGAAGGGGAGGGGGGGTATGAGAGAGGGAGGAAAAAATTTGAAACTCAAAATCTTATAAAAAATGAATGTTGAGAACTATCTTTACATGTAATTGAAAAAAAATACTATTAACCAAATAAAATAAAATTCTATGGCACTATGCATAATGAATAAAAGATAAATAAATAAATACAAATTTAAAATATTAAAATAGACATAGATAATTATTTATAATGTTTTGGTTACGAGAGGTTATATTCAAGGTTACCTCTAACCATCATAGTGAGGTCGGTTACATTTCAGAGCAGCAAAATCTCTCAAGAATTCTCTCAATAATTATTCTTCACAAGATAAGAATTAAATTCAAGATCTCAAGAAAGGAATTCTATTAGTCTTTTCTCTCTGTAGCTTGTTCGGGCACTTTGGCCATTGCAATTAAGTGACTCTAGAATCCCAGTTAAACTCTTATTATCTTCATGGAATGACCATCTGACAAAGATTCAACCCATTTTAAAGCCACAGAAACAGTATACATAGTCTCTATAGGAAAGGTTATTGACAATAGTTTTACAATTCGCCCCAACGGGAAAAATTTTTGAGTCCCTCAAAAAATGATTTGAGGTATATATGATGTACTTATCACAATTAAAAGTATGATATGTGATATGTATAGTATATATCACAATTGAAAGTATGTTTAAAGGATAAAAAATATAACACTACTAATAGCAATAATAATAAAACTAAATATAATAATTATTCATACATAGCATTTTATGTACAAATCAAAAAGCACATAAAACAAATGTGTGTCTATAAATACATATGCATATAGTGTGTAAATATGTATATATGTACATATATACACATATTTTGTGTACAGCTCATTGTGTGTGTGCACACATACATACATCTGGATGTATGGATAACTTCATGTACAATATTATAATTTAGCTATATTAGCTATACGGCTATAAGTTTATGATTCTGGTTATTTCGTTAAATATTGATATTTACATCAGTGCCTAAGTTGACACATTGCATAGGTTTACTAAAGTACTACTGAACTATTTTCTCCTTATCGTAGCACATTCTAAAATTTGGGTTCTATTTGGAAATGTTACTACCTCTTGGTTTAGCCTCTCCCCTTGTCAGGACTAGGGTCCTCCTCATTCCTAGGCAAAGTTATCAAGTTTCTATATACAGTTTATGCTTTATTTAAAACAACATTTCTCTCAGGAGCTCTCTCTATGTAGCAAGCCATCTTTCCATATCCCTGAGCTATTGTTTTAATGGAGCAGCTTCCTTTTGAACTTCATTAAATAGTTCTTTTGCATCAAGGTGACAGTTAATTTCAGACTAGCCAAATTCTAGGAAATGCATACCTTTATTCCATTTCACTTTCCAATTTCTTCTGAGATATCTTATGTTCAAGTTTTTCTGCCTCATTATCAAGTCTCTATTTACTCTCTGTTCTACATCTCATATTCTCTGAACACACAAATTTTTGGGCAAACTTTTTGTCATCTTGCTTCAGTTCTTGATAACAAGCTTGGCCTCATTTAAGTATTTATTTCTCACTCTGAGCTCCTTGGGCATCAGCTTCCTTTGAACTCAATGACAATTCCCTTCTTAAGTGTACTTGACATATGTATGGCTATCTATTCTACATTTAGAGCATAAATAGTTCTGCTTCTCTGAATATATCTTGATGCATCTTTATATTAAATTGTTGTCATCTGTTTGTGGACAAGATCTTATTTATTCTTTGGAGTTCCAGTACAACCTTCATCTTTGGCCTCATCTTCATTTCCTTATGCTGATTCTTTAGAAAACGGCTTTTTACACCCTGATTCTGCCTTCCTCTTTCAGGTTCATCACTCTTCTATCAAACTAGTCCAGAGGTAGAATAGAAAATAACTGTATCTCTTTGCTGGTACTGTGGGGTTTTTTTTGTGATTTTGCTGTAAACTAATGTGATCTCTACTCTCTTGGTATTTTTTCTTCACAATGAGAATGATTTTATCTATCTCTACTGCCTAGTGCAGTACCTGGCACATGGTAAATATTTAATAAATGTATTCATTCCCATAGCTGACCTGTCACGAAAATTAACAACAATGGAATTAAAATGCATGTGCACATGAACCTACCTCCATCGGTACCGAATAACTGTCTATGACTCAAATAACTGTCTATGACTTTCTAGATCTAGACCAAATGCATATGAAACCTCTATTGCATAGACTGTCATGGCCAAAAATACTTCATCACCTAGTACCCAACCTTATTTTGAGCCTCCCTGCACTTGACTACTGAACTTTGAGGGAAAGACATACTGGGCCCATGGATTCAAAGCCTTTATACCATTGCAGAATCTATATTCCATTGACAGAGCCTTCAAAAACCTAGGGTCACTTCTGTGTCACAATAACATGAAGCAGAGCAAAAAATTATAGAGGACAGTGGAAAAATACATGGTTGATGTAGGTAGATTATAAAATGTTAACCATGGTGGCTTGCTCATGAAAAATGGCAATAAAGATATATTCAAGGATATGTGTTGCCAAATAAGGGACTGGATAAGTTATGCAGAGAGAATGAGAACCATCAGGACAGCCTGAATGCTGTATTGGAACTGTGCAATATATCAAAAGAACTAGAAAATGGCCTATAGCATAGAGGACTTATGCAGAAACATGGATAAGAATCACACAGGATGAGAAGGCATGGAAGAGTTTTGATTGTTATCTGGGAAGGGAGTAGCCATACTGATGAAGCCACAGATGCATCAAAGTTCAAAGTTAGTTGATGAAATCTTATATTAATGTAATCTGAAACATCTGGGATATTGAGTGATGGTTAGCTTGAGAACAGACTCTGTCCTTTGGGTTTGCTGAGTATCAGTTACCTGCCATCCAGCATCATTTACCTTTTCACTTTCAGAATGTCATAACACAAAGCCTTTGAAGTTATAAGTCTTTAAATCCAGTTCTGGTTCTGTGTACACTATATATGAAAAATTTAATCAATGAACAGTATATTTTACTGATGCCTGGTATCATGGCTTATATAACGTAGTTGGAAAGAGTTCTTGGTCAAAGTTGAAACACCGGAACTCTAGCATGAGTCCTAATAGCCTCTGAGTGTGTGACCTTGGGCAGCAAGTTATTCCACCTCTCTGGGGCTTAGTTTCCTAATCTTTTTTTTTTTTATTATTTTAGACTTAAATACTAAAACTTAAATACATAATGCAAAAAGAAAAAGAAATAAACTTAAATATTAAAGCTTAAATATAAAATAAAAACAGAAAAATAATTTGTCACGTGCACAGCAGAATGTAAGAGAGGATTCGAAATATGTAGCAATAAATTTCTATTTCAAGAAAGCCTATACAATAAATACTACCCCATTGTGTTGAAAGCTGTTCATCTTTTCTTTGCTTCCATGTAGATTTTCTTTTGTTCTGTGTTATACTTTGTTCTTTTTCCCCCTTACACCCCCTGACCAGGCTACAATTAAGCATGGTTATATTTATATATTTATATAGATATATGCATACAAGTATACATATATACACATACATACAAAAAAAGCATACATACATATATAAATATATACTTTCCCTAACAGATTTTACTCCTAATCTTTTTTACTTTTGTGCCTATCTTTCTCTATCCCTCCTGACTCCTATACTATACTTCTATTTACCACCTTGCCCTCGTTATACTTACTTACCTCCCAATGATCCCTCCCTTGTCTTCCCATTCCCATAAATCTAAACACTTTTACACACCCCTTTAACCTATTTCCTCCCCCTCTAAAGATCCCTCCCTTATCCTCTCCCCACTCCCTGTCCCCTTAGAATTTTATTTCTTTCTAAATTTAGAAGAATTTTATACTCTTCTAGATGTACATGTACTATTCCCTCTTGAACCCATTCCTGACAAAAGTAGGCTTCCAGAACTAATAGCTCTCCTCCCCAATCTAATTTATTTGTATCTGTCCTTCCTCTTGCACCTCATTTGTGTAAGATAATTACTCTTTTTAGCTGTTCCTGAATGGATTTGCTTTTTGAAATCATATCATGCTCAGGTCAACTCCAATTTTTCTTTCAACCTATCCAGTTACTAATAACAATCTTAGATATATCTTGCCCTACAAGAAAGTAAAGGGAAAGGGGATAAGGGGGTGGGGAGTGGGGTGATAGAAGGGAGGGCAGACTAGGCAATCAGAATATATGTCATCTTGGGGTGGGGAGGAGGGTACAGATGGGGATAAAATGTGTAGCTCAAAATCTTGTGGAAATGAAAGTTGAAAACTAAAGATAAATAAAACAGAAAAAATCTTAGATATATGTTACACATTTTACATACATAAAAGGTAAAGTCTGTTCCTATTGAATCCCTTGTAATTGGTCTTTGGTATGTACCTTATGTTTCTCTTGGATCCTGTATGTCAGATATTCTATTAAGTTCAGTTGTTTGTTCGTTTTTTTAAAATAAAGTCTTGAAAGTCTGACAATTCATTAAATATCCATTTTTTTTCCTTGAGGATTATGCATAGCTTTGCTGGGTATGATATTTTTAGCCTGAGGCCCAGTTCTTTTGCTCTTCAACATATAGTGTTTCAAGACCTGCACTCTTTTAGTGTCACCACAGCTAGGTCTTGTGTGATTCTAATTATGGCACCTCCACATGTAAATTTTTTTCTTGTTACTCATAATAATTTATCCTTGAGCTGGGGGTTTCAAAATTTGACTGTAATGTTCCAGTGAATTTTCCTCATAGGATCTCTTTCAGGTGGTGATCAATGGATTTTTTTTTATATTTCCACTTTGCCCTCTTGTTCTAATGCTTCAGGACAATTTCCTTTAATTATTTCTTGTACCATTGTATCAAGATTCTTTTTTTGATCACAGTTTTCAGGCAATTATTCTTATGTTTTCTCTTCTTGACATATTCTATAGATCAGTTGTTTTTTTCTTATGAGATGTTTTACATCTTCTATTTTTTCATTCTTTATATTTTGTTTTATTATTTCTCGATCTCTTATAATTTTGCTGATTTTCAAGGAATTGTTTTTTTTCTTTAAGGTTATGGATCTCCTTTTCTAATTGATTGATTTTCTTTTCATAACATTCTTGTTTCTTCTTGGACTGTTCTTGTTTTTTAAAATTTTTCCTAAATGTCTTTTATTTGATTTTTAAAGTCTTCTTAAAGCTCTTCTATGAATTCTTTAGGGGCAGGTGACCATTTGACATTACTCTTTGGGGTTGAAAATGGTTTCCTTGCTTCAGTATCCTCCTCTGAAGACTGGTCATTATTCCTGTAGTATCTCTCTATGGTTGAATTCTTTCTCCTTTTTTGGTAATAATTTAGTTTAATATTTTTGGTAATGATTTAGTTTTTGTAATCACCTCTAGTCCTGGGGCAGAACCTATTTGGGGGATGATGCCTCTGATCTCATAAACTCCTTTAGTTCTCCCCTCTGACCTTCAACCCAAACCAAGACCTCCAGCTTCCTGTAAGTGCCCACAGCCAGCAGTGTCCCTGCCCCACTGCTTCTGCGCTCACCAAGGATATCATGGTTCCTTCTCACCCCACTGCATCTCTGCAGCACAGCTGAGTCAGGAGTTCCTTGTCAGCAGAGTTTCCCTTAACTTACCGGGCTCAGATACCTAACTCTCCTTACTGTCCCAGGGATAAACATTTCTGTAGCTATAGATGAGGCAGCCTCCTAACCCAACTAACTCCAAGGCTTGTCACTTGCTGTTTAAGAAGTCTCTAGCCTGAAGGATTTTTCTTCAGATCTTCTCTGATTGTCCGAGGAGGACCAATGTTCTGCCCCTACTCTGATTTATTTGCACTGCTATATGTTCTCCCCAAGGTGCTATTTTATCTCTTTTGTGGAGGAAAATCTTGAGACCTTAGAATTTTCTGACCTACTCTGCCATTTTTGCAGAATCCTCCCAGTTTACTCCTCTTTAAATGATCATGTTGAACTAGATAATTTGGAAAATACTAGCAGTGATAACATCTATAGGGTCATAAATTCACAGATTTAGAACTAGAAAAGACATTTGGAAATCATCTAGAATAGTAATTTCCAAAGTAGGAGTCATGGAATCACTCCAAAGGGATGATGGCTTGGCTCTAAGGTGTGTGTACTCAACTAATCAGAGGCTAGGAAGACAAATCACATCCTACTCAACTCATCCCCCTAGGCTCCAATACAAATGCAACCTCTTCAGTAATCGCTATGCCCAACTCTCTCCAACCATGGGCCTCCCTGAGTGGCTACCCTGTGGCATGCACCCCTCAGAATGAGGTATACTTGTATGAATTAATGCAATGTGAAGTTAGGATAACCTAGAGAACAATTTATACAATAATAATAATAATAATAATAACAATAATAAGACTTACAATCTTTGATCAACACAGTGACCAACTATGATTCCAGAAAACCAATGAAACCACTCCTGATAAAGAGGTAATGGACTCAGTAAAGGTGCCGCCCAAGACAAACATGTTTTTGGACATGGCCAATGTAGGAATTTTTTCTGTTTGGCTACACATATTTGTTATGAAAGTTTGGTTTTCCTTTTTCTAGTGGGAGAGGTAAAGTGAGAGGAAAAAAAACAGATTTTGTTAAATGAAGAGATCTAAATTGAAAAAAAAAGAAAATGGATAGTATAGAAATAAAGAAATATAAAATATATGCACAAAAATATAAAGCAAAATTAAAAATGACTGTTTTTACTTCAAAATTACTAATGATCTATGACCTTTTCTCAAGTTTCATTTTCTTGATCACTCTGCAGCTTTTGACAATATTGACAAGTCTTTCTTTCTTGATGCTTAGTCTCTTCTAAGTGCTTCTGCTTATTGGTTCTACTACCTACATGACCACCCCTTTTCAGTCTCTTTTTTTTTAGAGCACCAACCATTTTCTGTGCCCTGACTGTGAGTATCCCCAAGACACTGCCCTGATTCCTCTTCTCACTCTCTCAGATGGTGAATTCACCAGTTCTCATTTAATTATCATCTCTATGCAGATGATTCACAAATCTAAATGTCAAGCCCTATTGTCTCCTGAACTCCTGTTCCACATCACCAACTGTAAATTATATCCAAGTCCCATTTCCTCCAAGAGGCACTTCCCAGTTCTCCTAGCTGCCTTCCCTTCTACTTGCATTTATCTTATATTTACTTATTTATGCATATGTTGTCTTCCCCATTAGAACATAATTATCTTGATGGCTGGGACCATTTTTGTTTTTTCTTTGCATCTCTAGCATGTAGCAGTGTCCAGCACATTGAGCTTTTAAAAAATTCCAGTTGGTTAATTTACATTCCATAGGCATCTCAAATTTAACAGGTCTGAAACAGGATTCATTTTCTTTATCCAAAAGCCAATTCCTCTTCCAAACTTTTCTATTTCTATTGAAACCATTACCATTCTTCTAGCCACTCAGATTTGCAATCTTGGAACTATTCTTAACTTCTGACATTCTATTACTCCACATATCTAACCAATTGCCAAATCTTGTTTCTATCTCCATAATGATGACAATGGTGATGATGGGGTTGGGGATGGTGATGGTGATAGTAGTGATGATGATGGCTCTTATCTGGCACCTACTGTGTGACTATGTGCTAAGCGCATTTTTTAACAAATGTCTGAGACTCACAAGAACTCTAAGAAGTAGGCATTATTATTATTCCCATCTGATAGTTGAGGAAACTAAGGCAAACAGAGGTAAGTGACTTAGTAAAAGCCTGAAGCTGGATTTGAATTCATGTCTCTCTGATTCCAGGCCCAGTGCTCTATCTACTGTACCATGTAGCTGCTTTAACATTGATCTTATTTGTCTCCTTCTCTCTACTCATACCACCTTAACCCCTCCAATTCTATCCCATTCTTCAAGCCCTCTTGCTTATACTACTACAATCACCTCATAATTGGCCTCCCTGCCTCATCTCACTGTACTCCAATCCAGCCTCTACACAGATGTCAAAATGATTTTCCTAAATCTCAGTTCTGATCATGCCATTCACCTACTCACTAAAATAAAATCTCTCCCTGTTATCACTGTGATCAAATATCATTTCATCTTTATCTCATTCTTTTAAACATCCATCTTTGGTATAATTTTATAATATACATAATTATTGGTATAGTAGTATATAATGAATGAAAACTATTCATTAAGTAGTATATCATAGAAATGTGTTTTTTTCTTTTGTTTACCAATGATGAATCTGTGATAAAAAACATTTGTAGATCATTGCTCTAATCCAGTACCCTCACTTTAGAGAAGAGGAAATTGAGGCCTACAGAAGTTAGATGATTTGCCAAAGATTACATGGTTGGTGAATGATAGAGCTGAGATTTGAATCCAAGTCCTAGGATTTCAAATCCACTAGTCTCTCTGATTCAGATTCTATGTAGGTAGAATGCATAACTTTGTCACTAGATTTTAAAATTCCATGCACTGTTTTGGTGTGATGTAGATAGATACAAGTATTGATTTATTGGAATTGTTCCTTCAAGTAACGTGATCAGGCTGCTTAATCTGGAATGATTTGGTTTTCCATTCTATTCTTTGAAACGTGCTTTTGAAGATTAAAGTTTGAAAACAGCATTTGCCAGAATGGAGAAATGAAACTGCATTGATTTTCTCTTCATTCCTCATTCAACAAACATTTCATAGAATCTCAGAATTGTAAGAGACCTCAAAGAGCACCTAGTCTCACCCACACCTCAACAGTCATCCCATTTATAACATTGCACCAGTGGTGAACAGTCCTCCCTTAGAGACATCCAATTCGGGAATCCCACTGCCTCCCAAGGCATCTCTATTATACTTGTACTCTACTAACATTGTTAAGATTTTTTTTGGTGTACAGAATGAAAAGCTGCTTCTTGGCAACTTCCATTGATAGTTCTTAGTTCTGCCCACTGGAGCTAAGCTGAACAAGCCTGCTTTGTCCTTCAAAATAACACCATATACTGTATAGAGCTTTATATTTTTTCAAAGTGCTTTCACATCCTTTATCTCAGTTGATCTTCTCAACAGTGAAATAGGCAGAACAAGCATTATACTATCCTCATTTGATAAAGGAAGAAACCAAGGTTTAAACAGGCTGTGACTTGTCTGAGATCATAAAGGCAGGGTTGAGACCAGAGCTCAGACTCATTCCATTATGCCACATTGTAGTGATGGCCTTACATCTGAGTATGCTATTTTTATAGCTCTCTAGAGGCAGCAATACATATTGGATAGAGAGCTTGAAGCAAGGAAGATTTGGGTTCAAATCTCACCTCTGACACATATCCATTATGTATCTTTGAGCAAGTTCCTTCTAGACCATTCACTAATATTATAAATTGCCAAAGATTTGTTGACCTTGAGTGGTAAATAAAATATCTTCACCTGATAATTCTCCATACTAATGAAATCCCATTTCACTAATACTAACACAAATCATGTACACTAATGAAATCACTGGGCTATGCCCAGTCCCTATCCCATAGATCTCTCTATGAGTAATTTCCATTACCATAGGTCATCTAGGATTATTCTATAAAAGGAATTAAAACTTAAAACTTAGAATCATCGACTTTCCCAAAATAAAGTAACACCAATAACAAAAGTCTTTCAAACTGCTTCTCCTCCTTCAAATCTCTCTCATACTCCTTATAAGATTTTTCTTTCATTCCTTGATCACATATACATAACAACATATCCATATCAACCATTCATCTTTCCAAAGATGGGAAAATTTAAACAGACTATTTGTCAATGAGTAAAATGTAAAAAGTTTATTTTTTAATCTTTCATTTTTCTAGAGGTAAAATAAATACTAAATAATGTTAAACATTTTTATCATTACATACTCTTCTTCACTCCACCAAAGTTTTGTCTACTCCCTACTTCAAGGCATTATCAATTAAATTTTACTTCTTGCTTTCAAGAAAAAAGCTTCTTAACATTAAAGAAGACAAAGATGGTACAAAGGAAGGACTTGAGAAAAGTTAAGGTGCCTACAGAACTTCTGAATGAAGGAAGAAAAAAAATTCAAAGAGCCTTGAGAAACAGGTCATATCTATCTAGAAAATAAGGAAAGAGTGAATAACAACTGAATGTAATTGATGTCACAGTCAACCCAATCAACTGTGCACAAGACCGTAGCAGCTATATATGAATACATAGGCAGCGTATTATTGTTGGTAGAGAGCTGGCCTCAGAGTCAAGAAAATCCAAATTTAAGTCCCACCTTTGACAACCTGCATTGGTAGGGCAGGTGTTCCTTATAAGAATGAAATCACAGGCAGACTCACTATCCCTTTATGAATGCAATGAAATAGTATTGTGCAGAAAGAAATTATAAATATAATGACTCCAGAGAAGTAGGAAAACTATAATCCCAGATGAAATAAGCAGAACTAAAAGAATAATATTTACAATGCCTTCATCAATGTAAATGAAAAGGGGGGCGGAGCCAAGATGGCCACATGAAAACAGCGTCTTGAGGGAGCTCTCTCACAAGTTCTGTTGGATTCCTATAAAAAAGTGAATCTGAGCAGATTTGAGAGAGTTAGAAATTGCGAGCACTCTGACTGGGGCAAATTTCCCAGCCGGGAGAATCTGAAAGGCTGAAGGAACGATTCTGTAGGCTA
>CM053622.1:591543000-591560144 GCA_028646595.1 Phalanger gymnotis
GGGGAGAAAATTGGTAATTCAAACGCCTGTGAAAATCAATGCTGAAAACCAAACATGTCAAAAATAAATTAAAAAAAATAAAAAATAAAAGAAAGGGTTCTACCTGGGGTAAGGGGAACTGGCAAGAGGAGGAGGGTCTTCCTTTTTTCCAAAAACAAGTTTGATGACAAGTCAACTAGCATTTATATGGTAGGTACCCTGCTAAATGTTAGGGTTTTTTCAGTGCCTTTCTCTCAAGGAACTCACAATCTAATGAGAGATACAACGCACAAACAACTCTATATGAACAATCTACATATGGGATAAATTGGAGATAATCATGGATGCAAGATATTATAGCACTAAAGAGGACTAGGAAAGACTTCTTGTAGAGCTCGAAATTTAGGTGAGACTTGTAGGAAGGCAGGTAAGCCTGAAGGTAGAGAGAAGGAGGGAAGCCCAGGTGGGGGGAGGCTATTGAAAACTCCATCTCAGGAGAGTTCTTTGAGTAAAATAAAATAAAATGTGTATGTGCACGTGCGTGTGGAGATATATACGTATATATTACTAACTATATGATCTAACTCAAATAGAACATCCTTTGAGAGTTGTTCTTTAACATCCCCAATCCCCAACTAGACATAATATTTCTATACGCCAAACTTCCTAGAACACTGCTTCTCTCTCATGGCCCTTAATGTTTTTTCATATGCCATACTTTGAATACTTATTTCCCATTCTATACTGTAGGCTTTTGTGTCAGGGATTATATCCTACTCACCTTATATCCCCTATAAACCTGGTACATAGCCCATATTTTAGTAATAAATAGTGAATGAATAGCAAAACCTCTGGTGCATAGCGAAGTCCTCAGTGTGGAAATCTGTGTATCATTTAAATGAAAAAGGTTGTTCAAGACTAAAGCAAATCGAAAAGATTGGTGCTAAAGAGATTATTCCAGAAAAACCCAGGAAGACTCTCATGAACTGATACAGAACAAAATAAAAGGAATCAAGAAAATGATATACGTGCTCACAACAACATGAATTAAAAGACTACTAAAAGGAAGTTGAACTATAATTAATGGAAAACCCAATAAAGGCCCCACAAAGGAGATAATAAAATATGTCACCTCTTATATGGCAGAGGGATGCAGGACTAATAGGATATAACACTTTGTGTGTGTATATATTATATATATATGTGTGTGTGTGTATATATATATGTATATGTATATACATATATATATATATATATATATATATATATATATATATATAATCTCTGCATCATACATCTTTGCATAATTGGTTTTCCCTGTCACCAGAAGGAACACATAATCTGGAGATAAGGTGACAAATGTCTATAACACAAAAGCAAAAATTATCAATATCTGATTTGGTGCTTCGGAATTACCTGCAATGGAACATTCCAACTGAGCTTGCCAAAGTAAAAATGAAGTATGTAGGATTGGCACTGGAGCATGAAGCAATCTGTTTTCTTTCATGCATGATTATTACTTTGCTTAGCAAAGGAGTGGCCTCTGAATGCTGAGACCATATAATTTTAATTTATGATGTATTATAAAAGGAGCTGTGGTGGCCCCTACCAATGTATGTTTATTTACCAAATTAAGTAACAGCCCACAAAAAGTTTATGAATCACATAGTGGAAATTGATGTTTTTCATCACATAAAAGAAAAGGCCAGTTGTGGGGAGGGCAGAGGAATGGATATAACTGCCAGTTTCCTCCTAAATTCACATTGAAAATTATAATTTCCACAAAGAAAGTGCACAGAATCCTCAGAAACCAGTGGCCTTGGCAAGCAAGGTCTTATTCCCCATGTGCCAGACAAACCATGCTAGCAAGAATTCCCCTCCAAGCTGGGATTGGAGCATGTATTTGCATTTTCTCTAACTTAGGAGAAGGCTACCAGATTTTTCCTTTGGAAATCCAGAGATACATATTCACATGTTGTTTTACATAAATATGATTTTTCTGGTTTGCATAAATTTGCATTCAACAATCCAGAAGCCCCATTTCTGAATGTGTAAAATAAACTAATCCACACCACTTACTGCAATTGTATTCAAATCCAATATTCAAGGGGTTAAAAAAAGAAAGCTAGAAGAAATTGGTCTTCCAGAATTGGCCACTTGCTATTCCAGGATAGTTTTTTTTTGAAAATCGAAAATACGTGTAGGATATAAGAAACCAAAAAGCAGATGACCTGAGCCAGGACTATTCCAAGAAAAATAAATATTTGTTGGCTCTAGTTTAGAAGTGACTCAATCCCCTGATTTTTGTGCTACATGGCAACATGGCCAAAATGGACATTAAGAATGTCTGTCAAATACGTTACAAAAGAATAACATCCGAGAAATTAATTAAATGCAGCCAAGAAACCACATTCAAAATAATCTCTGATCATAATAAAGGGATAGAGTGTTTAGTAAAACTCATTTGGGATTAACATTTTTGAATTGGCCTGTCATTTATCCAACCTCAATTCAACTCGGCTCTTACTAGAATGAGTTGGCTGTGGACAGGCTCTAAAGGAAGGCAAAAGGGCTCTACCCCAGCTCTATAAAATCAGAGTATTTAACAATGTGAAACTGTCAATCATTGACAATATATTCTTTTTATAGCTAGATGGCAGTGGTATCACATTTAAATGCTGACCTACCCCCCCCACACACACACACATACACACACACACATACATATACACACGCACAAGCATATACCCTGAAAAGAAATTCAAAAATGACCCCTTCTATTTCATCAGTTGCAAAAAGTAAATAAAGGAGCCTCCATCCCTTCTTTTGTGTGCCCACCCAGAAACTCAGGAATGGCATCATCTTTTGTGAAACATTTGCAATTCAGTGATAGAATTCCCATTTGCATCTAAGAGGCTTGGATTCAGTTTTCATCCAATGTAGCTGTTTTTGGCAAGGCACTGCAGTTTAAGTGGCCAGTGTTCTGGATTTGGGATTAGAAGACCTAGGGGTCAATCCCTTCTTTGCCATTTGTTATCTGAGTGACCTTGGGCACATCATTTAAATTTATCTGGACTTTGTTTCTTCAGCTATATAACAAGAGTATCGGGGAGATAAACTCTAGCATCCTTTCTGGCTTTAACCTTCCATGACAACATGATCACAAGTACTTAATTCCATACTATAAGATCAGTAAGTAGTTACTTTAGCTTTTAAAGCCTTGCTCACCAAAATCCTACTAGCTTCACTGTACTGGGCTAAATACTCCATCTCATGCATTCTGAGATTTGGCCTTTTCTCTGCTCCTTGCACAAAACACTCTCTGTGTCTTTTAAATGCCTGGACCCCAAACTTGAAACTTATCCCTTCTTCACCTTCACCACACAGAAACAATCACTTCCTTTAAAATTCAGCTCAAGCATAGGAAGTACTTACTAATGCCCTCACCTGGTGAGCGCCCTCCTTTTCAAACTACCTCATACCTAATGACTTTGCATTTATTGGTTTTGTGCATATGCACACACATGTATATATGTATATGTGTATATTGGGGTTTTTTGAGGAGGGAAGCCAGGGCAATTGGGGTTAAGTGACTTGGCCAAGGTCACACAGCTAGTATGTCAAGTGTCTGAGACCGGATTTGAACTCAGGTCCTCCTGACTCCAGGGCTGGTTCTCTACTCACTGTGCCACCTAGCTGCCCCTATATGTGTATATTTGTAAACATAAATATAAATTAATTAAATATATATATTTATAAATATAAACATATTTGTCTTTGTAATAGCAAGCAAAATGGGACTTTTTGTTTTGATCTTTTTTCTTTTGGAGTTCTAGTGCTTCCTAGCACTAAGGCAATTCAGTGCCTTTGACTGAATCAAGAGTCTTTGATGACCTGCTTAAGTCACAAGAAAGCCTAAGTCACTTGGTTGTGATGCCCTTTGACCCTGAAGAAGCATTTTCTCTCTGGTAACTATGTATATATTGCTATGGGCAGATGGTTAGAAGCCCTGTCTGCTGATTTGTGTTATTTGCTCTGTTTATATAATTTCTGATGTAATTTCTATTTGTGTTTTCTCTGAAATTCAAGGTGCTGACTTTTCTCCCTAAACTAAGTTAATGATATATGTATGTTTAATTAAATTGAGATTGTAAACCCCTTAAAGTTGCTTTCCTTAGAAAAGCAAATCAAAGAACTTCTGCTAGCAGCCCTCCTGTGTGCTGGTGTTATTGGTCTTACACCTCCACAGCAGCTGCAAGTAGCGTTGTTGCTATAGTATACAAAAAATACAGAGTAATATGTACACGCACATATGCACATATGCATATCTGTATATACATATACATGTGCATATGAGTGTATGTATGTCCTTGTAGTCTCTCCCATTAGAACATAAGCTTCTTGAGACTAAGGATTGTTTTATTTTTTATATTTGTATTCCAAAGGCCTGGCACAGTGCCCAGAACATTATAGGTGCTTAATAAATACCTATTTATGTCACTGTTAGTAAAACAAAGCAAAACAAAAGCAAAAATAAAAACAAACAAAACCCCTGGAAGAGCCAAAAAGCCAAGCCCTGCGATTTGATGGTGAAAAAGAAAGTGTGAATATATCTGTCCTGTGGCATCACAGGTGATTTAGACTCATTTATTTCAATTTATCAACAATCATTAAGTATCTGCTCTATTCAAGGCACTATGCCCCCAAAGAGTTTATATTCTGTTAAGGCAGGAGTGAGGAACCTGCAGCCACCCCCCACCCTGGTCCTCAAGTGTGGCTCTTTGACGGAATCTGTCAAAGGGCTGCATTTGAGGACTACATGCGGCCTTGAGGCCACAGGCTCCTCACTCCTGTCAGGGGGACACAACATGTACAGAGATAAATAATATATACCAAAAAAGGATATCTGAAAAAGGAAGAGGAGTAAACATCATAGAACATCTATTCAAAGACAGCTAGGATTAGACAAGCTAGATTACTAAAAAAATTATACTGCGCTGGATTATTCAAACAGTCTCAGGTAGAAAATACTTGTATCTCAGCACTCTAGAAGTGCATAGTAGTAAAATAGGGGGAGAATAGTAGCAATGCTAAATGTTTGGAGACACCAGCTGCTCAGTTGTCCTCAACTGAACAGGCAGAGCAAGCTAGCAGAAAAAGCCTTTGTCTGTGACTTTGGAACATACACTGGCTTCCACTCTAAAGCAGTGATTACAAATCTTGATTTTCTCTCACCCTGAGAAATCATCCTTGATGTTAAGCTGTGGTATGAACTTCCCAAAATAGAATTTTGAATCACTTGAGATTTTTAAAAAATAAGCTTATATATTGAGCATTTAGAAGAGAGAAGAAAGAGGAGAGGGGTTTGACTACAATCACGAAATTCAGCAAATTCCAATGGATTAGAAATCCTATTATACGTAAAGGTTATGTCTACTAATCAAGTAAAAAAGAAGTCATCAATTTAGTGCCTTTACTATGCTAGGCACTGTGGGCCACACGAAAGAAGTGGGAGATATGATTCCTGCCCTTAAGAGGCTTAACAGACTTGAATAGACAACATGTGCTTCTATTGATAGAATCATGGAATGTCTCAAAGGAAAGAAACAATCTAGTATAATCCCTTAATTTTATCAGTGAAGAAACTGAAAGCCTGAAAAGTGAAATTATTTGTCTAAGATACTGGAGCAGCTACATCAATCACACTCACACACACACTAAAATCAATGCGGATTTGGCCATTTAGCTGCTGAGGTTTGTGCTATAACAATAGGAATCCTTTTAAAAATCTTGGCCAAGGCAGAATCTCCCAGATTGAAAAGGTTTTCATTCGTTCTCTGCTCCTAGGCTTGGAACTTCAAGGAGGTGCGTGCACAAGAAGGGAATTTTGTGAAATGCTGATTTTAGTTCATTCTCTAGTTCCTAAGTGACCCAAATTCAATGAATTCAATTCAAATGGCATTTATTAAGCATCTGCCATGTTCAAGAAAGGCACAATACAGCTTCTAAAAGTAAGTAAGCAGCTTCCAGTGAGCAAATGACATACTGTAGGAATCTGACCCAATGCATTCCAGCATCATGAACCCTCTCCTCCTCTGTGTGGAATTAAAAAGTACATTCCTGGTTTGGGTGGAGTAAAATAATTTTTCTTTAATCCTTCCCTTCTGTCACTATATCTGCTCTGTTCCAAACTCTATTTCCCACCTGAGAGGAGAGAAATAGGCTACAACAGAGCTGTTAGAGACTGTGGCTTCCTCTTCCCAAGAAAACTCCCAAGTCACAGAATGGCCCACTGCTCCTAAGGGAAAGCTTTCTCTAGGCCAATCCTAGAACATCTGAGTCAGAGAATAGAGTCATGGCAATCATCATCATCATCTGGAACGGCAAAAAATTACATCTGGAATTGGGGGAGGGGGCGCACAGCAGGCAGCATTTCCCCTATGAGCAAATTTACCTTTTTAAATACAAAAGTAAGGACACTAAAATATAAGTGACCATCAAAACAATTTCAAACTAGGGTCCCTCTCATATATTTTCTCATTTGCTATATGAATATTATTTGGATACTTTAAAATGCAAAATAAAATCTGTAGAAATTTATTGTGCTGACAAATAGAATGGATTTATGAATGGGTAAGGCTACATCCATTGAGAAATTAATGGCCATCTGAAGACAGAGGAAAAAAAATCTTTTTTTCTAAAATTCAAAATTGGCTATATATAGTCACATTGGCCTCTATTCTTGATTCCTTTTAGCTTTTGAAGGCCTGCTTTCCTTTTCTTTTTCCTAATCTACAGCATGGATCATATAGCTAGCAGCTGTTATTTAGGTGGCCTCTTATACTATGAAACTCAATCCATCATCTTATCTCCTTCCTCTGCAGCAAAAATTGCAATATCTCACACCCAAGCTCCAGCTGTCAGATGCACGCACCATTTCTATTTCAATGGCTAGAATAATCCTTTACCCCCTTGCTTTCATTGAACAGGAATGTGCTAGCTTAAAATAAGGGAGCAGGGAAAGGGCATTTGTGTATATTCAAATGTTCACAGGGACAAAAACTGTTTGGAGAAATGTGATTCTTCAGTAATAGTCATCTTGCATTTGAAACACAATTTTTAAAACGTACACACATAAATCTACAGATACAGCTTTATGTGAAATAGATCTGTGTGACTCAGAGCAGGCACACACACACACACACACACACACACACACACACACTCACACACATATTCACCAGGGAGCTTGGTGCTGTGAACATATCTATAGCAACCGTTCTTCAATTTTAAAAAATTCAGTCTGTCTGGGCTATTAAGACCCTGCACTCTACATATCCAACCAGTTGCCAAATCTTGCCATTCCAACCTCCATAACACTTCTGGCATCCACCCCCTTTTCTCATCTCACACTGTCACTATCTTAATTCAGGTCCTCATATCTTTTTGCTTGTAGCCTCCTCCCCATTTTTTTCCTCCACCTCAAGGCTGTTGACACTATAATCTAACCTGCACACAGCTGCCAAGGCGATTTTCTTTGAGCACAGTTCTGTCTGAACATCTCACTACTCTGTTCAATAAAATTCTGTGGCTCCCTATTGCCTCTAGGATAGAATATAAATTCATCTGTTTAGTTTTTAAAGGCCTTCACAATTTGGCTTTATCCTATCCCTTTTCTACACGTTCTTTCTGATCCAGCCAACTGGCCTTCTTACTCTGTCTCTCACACATACCACTTTGTCTCATCTTTGTACTTTCTGCAATAGCCATCCTTCATTCCTGGGACACCTGCCTCTTACAATTCCTCTCTCTTCCTTTCGGGTACAATTCAAGACCCATCTTCTACATAAAGCAATTCTGGACTTCCCCAACTGCTAATACCCTCTCCACTCAACTGGTATTTTTAAAAATTAATTATCTTTTCATTTATTCTGTATGTAAACAAGCATGCACAAATGCTTAAAGACAATCTTTGGACAGCAGAAGACTTATGATTGGAAGTTCAGCCCCTCTTTTGCCTAAATGAGAAGGGAAGACCAAGTCTATGATGCCAAAGAGAGTGCAAGCCACTAAAGGAATGATCTTGAGAAGCCCCAGGAGCTTGAAGGAATAGTCTCTGTCTTCAATTGTGTGGGCTGTAGAGAGAATGCAAAAGGATAGGAACTCATTGCAGCTGTTGCTCCTGTCCAGATTGTGATAAAATGAAAAGAAAATAGCCTACGAGTTTCTCTGAGCCAGCCACTCCATTATTCCTTATCTCTTACAACTCCAAAATGGTTGCCTTCTCTCTCAACCTGACACTGCAAGAGCTACACACCTGGCTGCCTGATGCCCTGTGAGAACCCTACCTTGAGGCTGATACTCAGGGGTCGATGATGAACTGGGTCCTCCATAATTATCATATACCTTCTCTGCAACCCCCTCCAATCTAAACCTCCAATTATCATTCTTCAAACACCTTTCTCAGTTTTCTATTAACCACTCCCTTATTCCCAGCCCCCTCAATACAGTCTCACCTCAACCAACATCCCATTCTAAATCTACTCACTCCATTCACCATTATCTCTGAAATGTCTACTAAACAGATAACATACTTATATCTTAAATCTTTTTATTCTTTTCTCACTCTTCCCAACTTCTTATACTCACCGAGACCTGCTCCATCCTAATGACATAGCTTCCCTTGCCTCCCTTCCCAGCATTGCCTACACTTTCATTCATTCCCTTGATTTGTTGGGTCACAGTGGGAGAGATGGAACAATCCTTGCTCCCCGTTGTCACTTCCAGCATCTCCTTCTATCTGCATCAATCAGTAACCTTTCCTGACTTGAGGTTCATTAATTCATATTTGTTACCCATTCAAGATTCTACTGAACCCTCATGACACTCTCTTTTCTTCAGTGAGTTCAATTCTTAGCTAATAGATTTTCCCTCCTCCTTATATGAACATATTCAACATATATATTGATACTCCCTCAGACATCCTAACCTGCCAGTTCTTCCACTCATTTCTCGTGACCTGCTTCTCCATTTTACCTCAGCTACATACAGACATAGTCCTAGTCTTGGTTTTGCCATCATATTCCATATCCATATTTATGAACTAGGAAGTTCCTTTAAGTAATCATGCTCTGTGGTCATTCCACGTCTCCTTCCGGCTTGCACCCCTCATCCTTGCTCTTCATCCTCAACGTGACCTCCAATCTCTCTACTCCTCAATTCTTTCCAAGGCCATCACTCCCACACCAGCTACATTCTCCTCCTCCTTTCCCCATCTTGATGCCTTGCTGAACCTGTTCAATTCTACATGACCCTTTTCTTGAGTCTTTTGCACTTGATCTAGCATAAATCTTGCCCTACCAAGCCTCAGACTTGAATCATTCCCACCGGTCACTAATTTTGCTCCTACTCATGTGCTGCTAAATGAAACATGAGAAAAAATCATGAAACCGTGATAACTGAGTCCATTACAAATTAATGTTACATCATTTCAAATGGGGACCTGTGCTTGAAAAAACTTACTTTGGCAACTATGTAGAAGATAAATTAAAATACATAGAGATTTGAGGCAGGGAGAACAATTATGAGGTTTTTTTCAATAACCATCCAAGTGTTAGGTGATGAGGGCTTGAACAAGGACCGCAGCAGATCACAACTCCTTTGTGATTTTCCTTCTTGCTTAATTTTTGTCCATATTCTCTGTAACTCCTCGATAGGGGATTTATCTATTGTGCTGAAGTCTTATCTTTGGTTCTCTTAATATCAGTGTACATCTGGGAAACTCATCTGCCATCTCTCATTCTTACTACATGAAAGGTCTGTTGCATTTGCAGGCTTGGATAATGTTTTTACACTATTTTTTGTACCGTATAAGTCACTCCTGATAGCATGTTGTAACCCAATTATATCCACATGCCTTTCTATTGCCTCTTGGGCTATTTGTACCTTTAATTCTTCTGAAATAACTGTGTTCCATGATGTGTAGCCATACGCCAGTACTTTTATGCAAGAAGCATAAGTGAAAATGCTACAAAATTTCTCAAATGTGAGTCAAATGTCAGTGTCCTCCCTCTCAAAATTACCTTGCATTTATTTTCTGTGTTTTCAGAATATACTTACATATGCTATTTCACAACTAAAATATGTTTCCTACGGTCAGGGATTTTAGCATCTCTAATATCTAGCATAGCACCTGGATCATAGTAAGCACTTAATAAATGCCTCATAACTGAAGGATTGATCCAGCAAAATCTCCTCCTACTACTCTGTTCTGGGCCCAGATCCTTAGTCATGGTCAGTGCCAGGCCACTGCCCTATCAGAGAACTTTTTTTTCTAATTATTTTAGTGCATTTTATGGACTAAGTATCTTTATGACTAGTAAGACAAAGAGGAAGTCTGAGCATCAGTGACTCTGGTACTCTGCTTGACGTACTTGTGACTACATCCATTTCTTAGCATTCCCCACTTACTTATCTTTCCACATCCTTTGCCTTATCTCCCTCTGAGGTGATGCTGGCACTATTGATTCCTATAGGCAGAGCTTCTGTTCTAGGATGGAAAAGAGAGCAAATGAGCTTCAGGTCTAGAAAATTAGGTTAGAATTCAGATGACATGTTCTGAACATCATGTTATCTTAGATGCTCATTTGGGGCCTGAAAAAGATTATAATTATTTAGGGGAAAGCGTGTGCTTGGTTTTCTATAATGGTCATTGTTGTCATATAGTTCAGTACTATGAAAGTCAGAAGAACCAATGTAATAATACAGAATACTAAAAGCACTTGACATTCTTGCGGGTATTTTCACTGAAGAATGGCTATCTTTCCTGGAAAAAAATAATGGATGGAGAAAACAGCGTTTCATGGAGTGTGAGTGTGTGTGTGTGTGTGTGTGTGTGTGTATACATTTATATGTGTATAAATTGCATTCATATTTATTACATATAAATTAAATGTATATGTGAAATTGTATGTGTATGTATACATAAATACACACATGTATATGTATGTGTGTATAAAACCCACCAGTGCCCTGAATATTGGAAACTTAATTTTTCATCTAATCACATAAGGAAACATTTACTTTCATTGTGGACCAGATAAAATCCTAGACTTCTAGAATCTAAGCTTTAAACACATTTTCAAACAGTTAGCATTTTCACTTTAAGGTAGTTTGCCAATTTCAGGAAAAAAAAAACTTCAACTCTCCAAACAGATGGCTAGACCACCTTTAAAAACATTAAATATGTTAAAATAGATACAAACTGATCACTCCGCTCCTGATAAATGCAGTTATGGACAACCGAATGCCTCCCATTCTGTTTCAGTAATAAATCATCTTCCTGACATGAGTTAGTAATGAGATTTTTAATCATGTGGATTGAACATATCCTCCAGTTAATAAAAAAGTATAACCACCTTTTTATCTTTAATAAAAGATTTGTACACTGCTCAAATGATTGGTATTACATTTTTAAAGAACCTGAGATTGATGTTTTTCAATTCTCCTTCCCATTTTTCCGGGCTTTTATAATTCAAAGGTAATATGCCCTGTAGTTAATAATGCATAAGGTAATTTTAAGGCTTTTATTCAGAAACCTCTTTCCTATTGACTTTAGAATGTGTCATAAAAAAATGCAGGTATTAATATCTTGGCAATTTGCAGCTTTCTACTGACAGGGTCCTTGAATTTAAACAACGCAAGATTTGCGCTTCAAAAGTCAGGAGACATAATTTTGAGCCTTTCGGTACAGAGAAGACAAATATCTCTTTAAAGTACTATTTAGGCCATTATATTTCTCTTCTCTGACAATTAACTAGAGGCAGATTTCTTTTGTTATTCCGATAATTCTCAAGATTTTCCTTTTACTGTAGAGAATTATTTTGAGGGATAAATCAAGGGCAAACAATTCCGTCTAAAATCCTTTTTTTTGAAAATTGCTGCACTCAGAGTGCATTTAGACTTCTAGAACCTGGCCTATAGGAAGTTCTTATATCATAAAAGATAAGTTTAAAGTCTTCTTTGGTAACAAGTACATTTATTTTTCTTTACAACTTAAAAAATAAGTGAAGATATATTAGGGTAAGGTCAAGAAGCAGTAGCTCTAAGAGAGAGAGAGAGAGAGACTTTCCTACAGCGTTTGGGACACTCATCTAGATAAAGAGTTGGCCCTGCTACAGTTAACTCACTTAACTGTTAAAATGTGGTTTCTATGATACCAATGATGCAGGTTTATTGGGAGTATGGGGCAGTTAACGTCTGTCCTTCCCACAGGTTTTCATCCAACTTGCAAATGCAGATGTATTCTGCCCAAGCCCACTGCTAATAGCAGAAAACAACTCAAAAGAGTACCATTAACATCATATTTGCATATACAGGCCACATTGCTGTCAAAGTAATAAAGTACCAGGAGTCCAGAAAACTGTGGCTAATAGCCAGCAGTTTCCAACCTGTGGGATTCCTAACTAGCAGTTTTGGCAAACAGGCAAATCTGTTGCAAAGGGGAAGAGGGAAGAAACTGTAGTTCACCTGGGTTATGAGCTTCCTATTTTAAATAATTATTCTTGTTCACTAGGTACTAGGCTTATCTGTTTCTACACTGCAAAAAGACTGGAAATACTATTGGTTTCCTCTAAATTTCTGTGCCCCAGGCAAAAGCCCAGCACTCTTCCCTAATTTTGAATATTCAAGGTATCCTTGAGGAGGGAAAAGGGACTAGGGATGTAGCAGCTATAAGGTATCAATCCATATACACACAAAGAATTGTCCTTTATCCTTATATTTTCTCAATCAGTCAATAGCATAACTACTATCACAAGAGACATTGTTTTTACATTGAAAGGGGGTATTGCGCTCCAATGTTTGGGAAACATTTAGTTATATAGTGAATTGTGTCACACTGGAAAATCTGCATCTCAATTTCTTAATCTTAGAGATAACATCCCTTATTTCTAACCTAATTTCCTAATCCTGGAGACCATTTGCTCTTTTAAATCATATGATAGGATAACATCAGTCATTACCTCCATCACAAAGATGTTGTGAAAATAATTTATATGGCATCTGAGAACAACATCAGATAAATTCAAGATGACACACATTAATTGTTTCACTATTAAAGAGGTCCACTCAATAAACTACAGCTTCAAAGAGAATTGCTTCTTATCAATATTCAATAGGTGCTAGCTTGATTCTTAAATCTCCTGGGAATAAAACTTATCAAAGGAGAATAGTTTGAAGGCTATGTGATAAAATGGCAAGAGCACTAGTTCTGGGGTCAGAGGTCCTGGGTTCAAATTCTACTGCTCAAAATTTCTACATGACTTTGAGCAAGTCATTTACTCTCTCTAGGGAAAGGGAGAGAAGGAAAGGGAAGGGGAGAAAAGGGGAGGGAAGAGGGAGATGAAGGGAAGAGGGAGACTAAGAGGAGGAGAGGGGGGAAGGAAGGAGGCGGGAGAAGGAAGGAGGGAGGGGAGAGAAGGGAGGAAAGGAGGGGAAGGTAAGGAGAGAAAGATCCTTATGAAGCATGTTATTTGTCCAGGGACAATTGACAGAGCATTGTAGTGCCCTCCAAAGATATCCCCACATTCTTTACCCCGCAACATAGCACAAAAGGGAATCTCCACCCTGGACAACTCCCATATTATTTCTACCTCTTATAAATAAGCTTCTGGAAACTAAGCCCATGTTTGGTGCCATTTTCTTCATTAATGAGAGACAGAACTTAATGCTAATTTTCTTACAACCTAGAGTTTGCATTGGTTTACTGATTCTCTTTAGGAAAAGAGAAGTCAATTTGAGTAGCTTCAAAATAAAGCAAATCATTCCTGGCCAGATGCAGCAGGGCAGGAGAGTAGAAAGGGAAATTATCCTTGTGTGTTTTCATTTCCTGACCTGCAAAATGGGAAAACCTGGTCACTGATAAAAATTAAATGCTCTACTGGCAGCTCAAAAATCTGTGGTTTATTCAGAAACAGCCGAGAGAGAACCACCAGAGAGTCATTCTCCATAACTGAGTGCCAGAGTACGTAGTAAAAGTCTCCTAAAATGAAGAAAGGAAAGACCGTCTATGTGAACTGTGAGGTGTAAACCAGTATCACTTGTCTTCTTCCTCAGGGAGCCATTATTGTCAGAAAGTACATCATAAAACTGTATTGGGCATCTGTAGATTGCATTTTCAGGGTAAATTTAGTCCTTTAGTTTTAAGAGAACATGGAAACTGACATCCTGTTGCTATGATCTGAGAAATATACAGTGGCCTGTATATCTGAAATATTTGAAAACTAAATTACTCTCTGCTGCCCCATTTACCTCTTCTCACCCCACCCCTAAAACTAGGAGCAGGCATAATAATGCAATCCATTGTTTTAGCAGGATGGTAGTAGTTCGCAGGTTGCAGGCAAACTAAGGGAAGAACCAACCTAGAAGATTCAGCTTAGAGTGTGTTACGATCTGATAACATCCGGAATTTCCAGATCTGTACTCTTCCAGAAAAGAGCTGCCTTGGGAAACATAGGTAAAGTTCAAGGGCATTTTTTTTGGCACCTTCCTCATCCCTATTAGCACACTCTGGTGATGACCTATATGTATAAATATACACACTCACACAATGTATGTACATATCTATGTGTGTATGAACATATGTGTATATATATATATATACATGTGTATGTATATATATATGTGTGTATATATATGTATTATGTTTATGTGTGTGTGTGTGTATGTATAGGAGGGTCTTGCTCTCAACTAGATGTCAACTAACCCTTGATAAGGCAATAACTGATAAGCTTTAATAGACCCTAAGATATTTAAGGGGGCTAAAGAGTAGGGAGGTACAGGGAAGATTATTTAAGATCCAAAGGAAATAAACAATAGTTGTAAAATAATAAATATCTTTGGGGAAGCTAGGTGCCACAGTAGATGGGCCTGTAATCAGGAAGACCAGAGTTCAAATGCAGCCTCAGACACTAACTGTGTGACCCTGGGCAAGTCACTTAACCCTGTTTGCCTCACTTTCCTCATCTATAAAATAAGTTGGAGAAGGAAATGGCAAACTACTCTAATATCTCTGCCAAGAAAACCCCAAAGGGGTCACAAAGAGTCATACATGACTGAGAAGACTGAACAACAATAAATATATTTAAAATCATGAGAGGGGATGACTTGAATTATATGATCTTTAAGATTCTTTCCATCTATAACCTCTTAATACATACCATGTAGGTGGCATTCGTATGTCTCGCACTTACACCTGATCCTATCTATTTCTATCACACTGCACCTCCTGAAAGTTTTGGTGAAATATGTGAAATGATCAAAACAATGTGTAGCCTTTATGGAATTTAAAACTTCTTCATAAAGCAGGCAGAAAAAAATTTAAGTTGTTGGTTAGGTTGTTCCTGCAGGAAGCCATAATCCTAACATACAAGCCACCATTGTTATACTGATTTGTGGCTGTTCAGTCATTTTTGAATCATATCCTACTCTTTCTGACACCATTTGGTGTTTTCTTAACAAAGACACTTGAGTAGCTTGCCATTTCCTTCTCTATCTCATTCTAGAGATGGTGAGGCAAACAGGGTTAAGTGACTTGCCCAGGGTCACACAGCTAATTAGTATCAAAGGCCAGATGTGAACTCAAGAAGATTCATCTTCCTGAGTCCAGGCCTGCCACTCTAACCACTTTGCTACCTAGCTACCCCTGATATAGGTACCTACTTATCATTACAGTTCCCTGGTGATAAACATTGCTTAAAAAAATAGCTATCCATTACAAGGAAAAGTAACATGTAAGATCAAGGGACAGCTGAAATGTAATGATAATTGCACACACACATTTATGTGCATATATATGTATGCATGTGTGTATATATATACATATAGGATAAATGTACTTCCTCACAAGAATAAAGTAAGAAATTCAATTATCATTATCCTTATTTTACTGATAAGGAATTTGATGAACAGAATGGCCCATGGCCAAACAATAAGCTTCAGAGCCCAGATTTGAACGCAGATTCCATTACTTTAAATTCTGTACTCTTTTCACTATGACATTATTTTGTGCGTATTCTTAGCTCAAACTGCTCCTGTTCCCCCCACCCCCCTTTTAGCTATAGGGAGTCACAGAGTTTAAAATCCAGTCAAACAGTCTGATGCATATCAGGGTGCAATTCTTGCATCAGCCACTACATGGAAGTCAATCTGAACCATTCTGTCAGGGCATGAGCTAAATAGAATATTAAGCCTTTCAGCTGGTTGCCATTCCCTATGGCTTCAAGAGCTCAAAGTCTGAGCTGTTTCTTTTAATGGCTGCCAATTGTTCTTTTCTTTCACTTATTTACTAAGAAATGGTTTTTGTTCTTTATGCATGGTTCTGCTTCTCAAATTCTAATCTGGAGATTAGAATATTAAAAATATAATTTGATATAATTATCTTGGCTCTGCCTCCACCACTAGGGAAAATTTATTTTGTCAACATCTTCTCTCTATACCCAAATAATTCAGACAAATAATATATAGATCCCTGCAGTTACAATGTATTTGAAATTAAAGGTTAACCCCAACACACTCTCCTACTTCCTACTGAGATAAATAATGCTATCTCTTTCCTCCCTTTTTCCCCCACCCATTCTTCTCTAGTGTGAAATTGTCCAAGGATTCCCATGCTTCAAAGCATGGGGGAAAGGGAGGATTCATACAGTTTCCTCAATAATAAAACAAAGTGGAAAAGTAGACACACTAACTCCCCCAATCCACTCATTAAGAAGAATTCACCATTGCTCACTGTCTGCAACAGCTTCTGAACAATAATTATCCATGGCATAGTATACTCTATCCTGATAGTAGTTTGATTCCTGACCCTATGTTGATATCACCTAAACCCTGCCTTCAAGACCAAAAAGAGAACAATGAATTATATTCATCATGCCTTTATTATACACTCTATTGAATAGGGAATTATCACTGAACATGCCCAAGGAATCATTTAAAGCCCAGACGGTTCCTGTTTTAACAATCTGGCTAGCAGCTTCTGTGGGGGGTCCAGATCCACCCACAGCCAGCACCCAGAAAGCTGCCGGACAGCCAGAAAGCCCAGGTTCTTTTGACATGCCTTAATAAGGAGAGCAAGGTTAAGGGGTTGGCAAGCTTACTTTAATTCA